>CM041003.1:9042078-9138050 GCA_022985145.1 Pangasius djambal
CACACACACACACACACACACACACACACACTTTCTCTCTCTCTCTCTGTGTACACATGCTGGTTTCAAGCAGGAAAACAATCTTTTGAACATGTGACGCTGAGCTTTTTGGCTCAAGATACGGATATTACGGTGGTAGTAGCGTAAATGAGAGAACCTCTTACTAGTTGATGGTCTGTGGGAAAAGGTTCGTGGTTGGTTGTCTGTGCCGTCAGTCAAATTGACTCTGTGTATGTTTTTATTGACAAAACATACGAGACTCTCTAGTGATCTTAAGAAACTTATCATGATGTAATTAAGCTAGTTCGAGGTGGCTGTCATGTTATCTTACATTAAGTTACTTGATTTGTTTATGATGAATATATTGCAGAAGTATTTTTACATGAATCTTCTACTTTGTGATATTAGGTAATCTTATTATTTGTGGTTCCTCGTTATATGAATTAAAAAAATCTCTTGGAATTTCTGCTGCGTTTTTTTATTTTATTATTAGGTAATTATTCTTGCTCAGGGTCCTTGGAGGACTAGTGGTTGCACATGGCAGTGCACTCCCAATGCCAGACCCAAGCCCGGATAGAATTGGGGAGGATTGCATCAGGAAGGGCATCTAGTGTAAAAACTGTGCCAAATCAAATATGCAGACCGATGAGCCGCCACGGTGACCCCTAACAGGGCAGCTGAAATAAGACGAACAGCATTCTTGCTCAGGACAGGCGCAGTACATTTACATTAGCCTACATCTCATCTCACTTCCTCATGTAGCACTTAGGCTCAATCAAATTAGCGTTATTGCATGTATATTTGCATTTACATCATCGCCGATGTGCAGAAACATGCGACACCCGTAGCAAAGCACAGTTTGCGGAAATCAGTTTAACATTAAGTGAGTTACAGCTGATTTTATCGGAGTAAAGCTGCATCTCTCTGTGTAGCTGCATTGGCTTATGGGTGATTCTCGCTGAGAACCCTTGCTGATGTGTCACGGGTAAAGATGTATAAAAGTAGTTCGCACCAGTGGCGACCATACTGATATTTTTTTATTTCTTTCAAAAATGCTAAGCTTTAAAATGACTTTTTAACTGAAAAATTACATTATTATAATTTAAAATTCCAAAAAGAAAAATGACAAATCCAGTTCCAATCGTTTTTAATTTGTTACAGCATTGGAACAAATAAAAAAATTTTTTTCCTCCTTTCCGCCATTTTTTGCAGGTATTGGCCCGATACCAGTGCTGGATATCGATTCAGTTGCCATCTCTAGTTATGAACAAAAATGTCAGTCATAAAAGACATAAATTTGATTATAAACAGAGCTGCGTGATTTATCATTACTTATTAATTTTACCAGAAATCTGTATCTACTGTATATCCTGGCTTTACGTTCTGGATGAAAAGCAGTATTCGAATCTGTATTTGACTCGTCTGTTTCTGACCTTTCAGGCTGAGACACACTTGGTGTTCCCGAGGACAGCGTCTGTAGATCAGCTGAGACGAGTGCGAGAGACGATAGCTGCTGAGAGAGACCAGAGACTAGGAGCGGACCAGCATGCATCATGTTCAGGCACTTCTACCTCCACTTCCTCTCCTGCTCCGACTCCTACAGTGACATCAGAACCTCAGCGCCCCATAGAACTGCCCCCGTCCGTGGTAAGAGTTGAGTCGTTCGTTTGCGGCCAGTTTACTTCTTCTCCTCTTTCTCTAGTCAGCAATGATAGTGAAAATATCTCAGCTTAAGCGCCGACCGATCTTCCTCGTTCTGTGTATGCTTTCTGATTTAAGCTTAAGATATATAACTAAGGCAAATAGCTAGATCTAGCACACACACACACACACACACACACACACACACACAGAGTATCCTTTATTTCTTCTTTTGTGTTGCAGTTGGGTAGCAGGTCCTTCTTTGGGACGCTGCAATCTAATTTTCAGCATGTGATGGTGTACGAGAATCCTGAACTTCAGCAGAAAGCACTGAGCTGTTTACCACATGAGCAGCTCTGCTCCAGAGCTCAAGAACGACTGTGCAATGCCAGAGAAGCAGACCCGGGTAAGAGCTCGCCTGTTGAGAGTCTAATGTATAGACGGATACTTATGGGATAAATATTGTTACAGTCTAGTGTGCTCATGAAGTACAGATATTAAAGTATTAATCAAATAAAGATGTAAAAAAACAACAACAAAAAAAGGTAGTACATGCTAGGCTTACGTTCAGAAAATAATAAATCACCCTAAAATGAATAAAGAATAAAACATGAGGTGGGAAAATAATCAACCACGGGATCAGTGTGTACTGTTCAACGCAAGGAGGAGTTACTGTTACCACCTCAAAGTTGATTAATTTCCAATAAGCACACACCAAAAATGTATTATTCATCTTACACCACAGCAATTTGCCAACAATAAGAATTTTTCATGTATTAATGAACAACTGGTTGTACTTTTTATCCATTTAATGTTGTGGAATGGCCACGAAACAAGTTAGTTCCCAAGTTATTTATCACTTATGTTATAGCAGCTATAAACAGTTGTTCTCTCACTAGCCTCTCTTTTTGTGTGTGGGTGATTTATTTATGTATTTATTTATTTTAGGCACACACACACACACACACCCCCAACAAACTTTTCAAACTGCTGCTCATGCTGCATCACAGGGCAGTGTAACACTCTCAGAGAAAAGCACTGTCTGCCCTCTTCCACATACATGCGCTCACTGACGCTCATGATTGGCGAGTGTCGCTGTGATTGATAGGGGAATGAGAGTGTGTCACCCGTCCCTCCCTGAGAGCGGCCAGTTTTGCTGTCTTGCACACATGAATGGCTGTGGCATCGTCAGCCTCTTGAAGTTAAGACAGGAAAACACAGCTGGTCATGTTACAGAGGAATGGGAAAGCGCAAACTCTTCTGTTCTGAAGATTTATCCCGTTACGGAAAACTTACTGTAACAAAGCCCTGACACTGGTGACTCTTTCCATAAAGGTTATCTCCTTACAGAAATCTTCACCATGTCATCGATTGTATGTTTTTCTTTGTGAAATAGCATGCTTTTTCAATCTGTTGATTATTAATCTTAGATTATGTGGCGCATTCAACGTACAAGTCCCTGTGAATGAGCTGTTACTGTAGAAATGATAACATATGAGAACAAGTGCGTTAATATAAACCTGTGAATTACGGCTGGCACTACTCTCACAGCTGCGGTTATAGAAAATTAATGAACACCGTCCTACTAATCAGATTTGAGAATTCAACTGCGCTGTGGTATAAATAGTGCGTAGATACTGTAGTAGATGCAGTAATATTGTTATATAATGCTTGTTTTAGGAAATGTCATTTGTGAAATGTGAAAATGAATCAGATGTGAGATGTATTTTCGCCAATATTTGGGTGATATAGGTTATAGAGTACTTTTTTGATCCCTGAGTGAAGTTGATTTGTTGCAGCAGTAGAATAAACAACAGATTACAAGGACACAGACAATGCACAGTGAACACAGATTACAGTACTCCAAAAGTTTTTTGTTTTTTTTTCGGTGGTGGGGTTGAGGACAGGGAATAATATCCCAAAAGATTTACATTTTTAACCAATCCAAGTATGAACCAGGTCTGACAAAAATTTGAGGAATGGTGTCTGAAGCCTGACGTGAGTCAAATCCCATCACATTTGTTAGATAGATAGATAGATAGATAGATAGATAGATAGATAGATAGATTCCTTTATTCATCCCAAAGGGAAATTTACATATTACAGCAACACGGAGAGTTAGAAAGTATACTAAAAGTACTTTTAACTTTATAAATGAAATAAAATAAGAACAAATGTATAAAAAGAATATAGTCTAAGAGAGTGATCTGGTAGTACATTGGGGTGTAAACATTGTAGATATATAAGCTTAAGCTGTGCTGCTGTCTATGAGCTGGAGAAAGGCTTAACCGGCATTTTTCTGCATTTCACAACTCCTATATTTTTATCCTCGGCAGACGGTATTGTGACTGTTCTGCTGAAACGTCTGTTGTGTGCTGTGTGTAGTCCGTTCTGTATGACCTCCACTGAATGCAGAAGTTTCTGCCTCCTAACTAAAGAAGAAGTATGACTGATTTAGAAATGATGCCTGATTGTAAACCATAAAAATCTACAGTAGTGTATCTTCTGTTCCTATGTTTAGAGTGTAGTCTTGCTGAGGAGGACATGCTGGTGCTGGAGCTGTTACAGTGGTTTAAGCAGGATTTCTTCAGCTGGGTGGACAAACTGCCGTGCAGCCGGTGCGGGGGTAGCACACACTCTTCCGGTTCCCTCCCACCCTCTACAGATGACCTACGCTGGGACGCTAGACATGTAGAGAACCATTTCTGCAACGCCTGCAACCTCATCACCAGGTTCCCAAGGTACTGTGTTGATGAAGCTTCTTTATCGCAAATTAATAAACTCTGCATCTTTTTCATTTTTATAAGGTATATTCCCATTCAGATGTTCTTAAGTGGAAAGTCAGCAAGCAATGGTCTCCATTAACCTTTGTTATGCTGTAAAGGGTGTAAAAATGTTTTGAACTGCACAGTGGTTTTTTAAGCATGCTGGTTTGGGAAAACACATGGATGTCTTTGTACCTGAATTTTGGAAATGACTTGTGACACAAATTGGGGGTTTCTGCCAATAATGCACTTTGGCAATTTATATTTTACATTTATGGCATTTGGCAGACGCCCTTATCCAGAGCGACTTACAATAGTGCTTTGAAGTCTATCAAAAATACATTCTGAATATATATTTTAACAGAACGTAATTATATTTTGATCAAAGGTGTTTTTATTCAAGCCGCTTTCTAACCTGCCTGCAAAGATCATGTTGGGTAAGGAGCCAGTTTAACAAACGCAACATTAAAAGCTGTCAGTCTGCTTAAAGATGCCTAAAACCTTGTTAACTAAGTGTAATTTCCTCATGTCAAGCCTAATGAATTCAGTTTGTAACCAGATACTCATTCTCAAAAATGTCTGCAGTGCTTTTGTGCTGTCATGTTGTCAAAACAGAGAAGAGCTCTCACGCACTCTATATAGATGACACCAAAAATGTTTAAACCTTTAATAACAAGAAAATTAGCCAACAAACTCAGTGAAAGTCTGAGACCACCTTGAAAGTCTGGATTTTTTTTTTCCATTTCAAATTGTAAATAAACATTTGGTTTGACAATTTTGAAATATTTAAAACGAAGGAAATAAATGTTCAATATTGTGAATATTTAATATTTAAGATTCTGCACTATTTCTAGTTCTCTTGGTGCATTTTCTAGGTACATTTAAATGTAAGCAAATTTGTGATATTGACCGTGTTAACTGCTTTGTACAAAAGGTCAGATTTTCCTCATGCCTAATCTCTTCTACTGAAGCGTGAGTTCAGACGACACTCCGATCTATTTGATCTAAAATGGATCATGAGCTTTTGCACACACTTGTGGAGTCCATGCCAGCTCGAGTGCACACTGTCATTAAAGCAAAAACGGGATGTACCAAATACTAAAAAAACTCTGAAATTCATGTAAATATTTCAAAAATTCTACTTTTCACTCAAATTGTTATTAATAATATAATTTGTAAGGTATTAAATTAGAAAGTAATGCAGAATAGAAGCATTTTCGTTAGTGCTCTCAGACTTTTGGACTCCACTGTGCGTAAAGTGGCTGTGGAGGAGAAGAGGGTTTGATCTGTCCTGTAACGTCTTGTACTGGGCGGGGACTGATGGAGGTCACGGCTTTGGGGAAAAAAATTTTTTCAGTCTGTTTGTGCATGATCGAATCTCCCTGTACCGCTTTCCAGATGGTAACGGGTCAAACAGGCAGTATTCGGGATGACCAGGGGGTAACCAGACTTGGTTGAAGGTTGAAGAAAGCCTGTAGTGTTCAGAATTATACACAACAGAAAATGTCAGAATTTGTGAAGTGTTTTCCCAGGCCACCACACACCACTTTCTGACATACTATGTGATTTTGGACATAGCTGTAGGATTTGGTACCCCTTAGTGAAGAATCAAAAGTGGAGTCAGACCAGATCTTCGTGCCTGGGTGGAGTCGTACTACCCAGTGTGTTTCAGGCGTCTCATGGGTTAGGGTTAGGTTTTTAGGAAGAGTTGGATCAGGTCCGGTTCCATCCCCAGTTCCCCTCAGTTTTCCTGTTTCTGTTTAGGTATAATAACCCGGAGAAACTGCTGGAGACCAGGAGGGGGCGCTGTGGGGAATGGGCCAACTGCTTCACTCTGTGCTGCAGAGCTTTGGGGCTGGAGGCCAGGTACATCTGGGACTCAACAGGTATTCTGAACCTCTTTCTCTTCTCTCAGACATTAGCACATAAGCATGTCATCTCAGTGTGTGTAAGTGTGATCTAGTTGTTCTTGTCAATGTGGCTAGCTATTTTGTTTTATTTGTCGCATGTAGAGCTGAAGTTGCTTTTATTCCGCCCCTTTCCAGACTTGCTGATGTCGTGCTTGTATATGTAGTGTGTGGTTTTTATCGGTGTGCGTTTTTAGATCACGTGTGGACGGAGGTGTACTCTCAGTCTCAGCGTCGCTGGCTGCACTGTGATCCCTGTGAAAATGCATGTGATAAACCTCTGCTCTACGAGATGGGCTGGGGCAAGAAGCTTTCCTACATCTTTGCTGTCTCAAAAGATCAGGTATAAACATCTTCCAAATCTTACTCTCAGCTGCAGTATGATAAAATGGTAGGATTGATCACATAACTCAGGAAGCTAAACTCTTTTGTGAAGTTCACTGAGAATCTGGTTCCATTCTGATAAATAAGAAGCATCTTGTAATGTTCTCACTATGCAACTTATGACACGAGCCCCTTATGGTTTACATTTCCTGGATGCATATTAGTAATGGGCAATATGACAGAAATATCATGGGACCAACAGTATTTATTATGATGGATAGGATTGCTATTAAACTGCAAGCAAAAAATGAAGTATTTCACACTGAAAAAGAATGAAAATAAGTACATTTTAAGTATAACTTTATCATATTTAATAACTTTATCATATATATGCTGCTTCTAATCAGTCTGTATTTGTAAAACATTTTAAAATAAAAAAGAATTATAAAAAGAGATCATGATACCTGCGATATTGCATAAAACTGTATTCGTGTATTGAGGCCAAATTATCACAATAACAATATTATATCATCATCATTGTTTTCTTTTCCCCAATCCATATCCATATTTCCATAAACATAAACAGAGATGTGTATAAACGTATTTATCCGTATAAACGTATCCATAAAGCCAGTGTATTCCAGTGTATTTGATTTAAAAAAAAAAACAAAAAAACTGTGGTCAGTTATGAAGAACCTTTAGAATAGTGAATGATTATATTATATAGTACTTGTGTATAATTTAAATGTGTACCAATGCAGGTGGTTGATGTAACATGGCGCTACTCCTGTAAGCATCAGGATGTTCTTTCCAGACGTACAAAGGTTCAGGAAACATTGCTGCTACACACTATCAGTGGACTTAATGCTGTGGTAAGTAACGCCCTGCCAGATTCGAGTGAGCAGTGTTCACTACGTTTTAAAAAATTTATTTGAATTACGTAAGATTAGTCTTTTTTTTTTTTTTCTTTTTCTTTTTCAATGTTAAGTTTTTAACATTTAGGTAAATTCAACATTCAAATGATTCCCACCCATGTTCATGAAGCTCCGCCCCCAGGTGGCCCATAGAGTTAAGTGTGTATAAAATTACTGACAGGCGGCACATCCAACAAGATTTTCCGGACCGGAAGTCAGTTTTCCAAACGGGTTTTCTCAGTGAATTAACACCCCTTTGCTAAGGCCACGGCTTAATGCACTATTTTTGTTTTATCATGTTCTACATATCTTCCAGTAAGGAATTAGGAAAATCAACCACTGCGACATTAAAAAGAAATTTAATATACAGCTGAATGTAACTGCTTTAAATGATGGGAAATCTTTTTAAATAATGACGCAATCATATAAGAACACGATCATCTTGTATCTTGATCATCATATAATAACATAATCATCATCTTGGTTGTGGAATTATAAGTTACTATTTTTATCAATTTATTAATGACATACTGCTGCGCCGTTGAATGCTCGATTCATTTTCTGTAACAGCAGCCGTATAGCTGTAATTCAAATCACAGGTGTGCTCGTTCAATATGGTGTTGTTTCTATAGTAACAGCTTACACATGCACTTGTTGTTTCTATAGTAACAGCTTACACACACCACCCTGTTGTTGATTATTTTCTTGTATCAGCACACCCCATGGTTTTATTCCTTACACAGCGAATATGAATTTGGTATGGACTGTGTGTGTGCACAGAGGCAGCGGTCACTGAGCGCGGAGAGGAAGCGGGAGCTGCTGGAGAGGTTGTTAGTGGAGCTGGTGGAGTTTATTTCTCCTAAGAGCCCAAATCCAGGAGAGATGGGAGGACGGATATCGGGTTCTCTTGCCTGGAGGGCTGCTCGTGGAGAGACTGGTGCTGCTGCTGCTGCTTCCAAAGGGGTGAGAGATACTCTTATTCAAATCATATGTATATAAATCTAAATAAAAGGTGTAGAGTTTTAATTACTGTGCATAACTGTCCTGCCAGCAACCACTGTAAGTTGATGCACTTCCTACTGTGAGGACAAATTGTGGTCTTTTTTTTTTTTTTTTTTCCAGAAAGCCACAGAGTTTGTGTTTATCCCCACTGAGTCAGAGAAGTATGCAAAGATGTTCCACCTACAATATAATGTGGGGAAAGACTGTTACTGTAGAGTGCACAACAACCAAGAGAAGATCCTGGGCTGGGAAAAGGGAGTGTGGAAGAATGAGTCTGTTTTCAGGAAAGAAGAACAAGACTGGCAGATGGTTAGCGTGAATCTGCAGCTCTTTAACTTTTAATAATCTGCAATGTCTTGCCTTGTTTTTTTTTCCCTGATTGGTCACTCATAAGATTTGCCTGTAAATTAATTGTTCTCGCTTATATTTATTCCCTCCCTGTTGTGTTCATTTGTGTGTGTGTGTGTGTGTGTGTGTGTGTGTGTGTGTGTGTGTTTTTTTGGTTTGGTTTTTAGGTGTACCTCGCTCGAACAGAGGGCTCTTCCTCAGGTAGGCTGTGTTGGAGGATTGTGTGTGCTCCTGTGGGGATGAAGATTAAATCAGTCTCAGTCAAAGCTGTCAGTCAAACCTTCCACTCTGGTGCTGTCCACTGGAGATTACGCTCTTCGCAATCCACCATCGAGTTTCCTGGAGGTATAAAAATCCCACTAGATAGATCATTCAGTACTAGAGTTGGTGTCAAGATCAGACACCCAGGTTTTTGAGTCATTGCAATAGATATGAATAGTTCAACTGTTGTTATTACAGGTAATAATGCAGATATGCTTTATGAATGTGTAAGGAATTAAACATGATGGGGCTGGCTGTTTATAGGAAAATAATCAACAACAGGGTGGTGTGATGCATTTTACCGCATGACCGTGATTGTTTTTTTTTATAATAGTGGATCGTGAAGTCTTTTATTCATCTTGTACTATACTATTGCCAATTTGCCAATGATTACAATTTTTATGAATTAAAGAACAACCAGTTGTACTTTTTAGCAGTTTTTAGTTACATTTAGTGTAGTGGGACATCCATAAAACAAGTTAGATCCTGTTATCACATCAAAAGACAGCTGTTCCATCATCAGTTTCTTTTTTTTCCCTCCCTCTAGAAGTTAATAAGACAAGAAAGAAACTGCAAAACACAAGCTGAAGACTCTCCTGTGGTGAAAAAAAACACTAACACTGGAGACTCCTTCCATAATTATACAAAATATTAAGAGTTAGGAATTTGTGATCTGCCAAACGGGAAGTCAGCCATGTTGAAATTCAATAAAAAGTGTTTTTTGGATTCTTCTCTTACTAATTTGGTCCAATCATAATGAAATTTGCATCACAGCATTGTGAGATCAGCTAAAAAATAATTCTCCGATTTTTGATATGTATGATGTTTTGTCCACAAGCCACAGTGGATTTGACTGCTAAGTTGCCAAACGGAATGGGAGCAACGCTTTTATATATTGACATTAAACCTGTCGCATATAATTAGCAAAACGAGCTGAAGATAAGAAACAAGATTTAACATCATTTGCAACTTTGGAGGGCTACCAGAAACAGGAAACAGGAAGTGAGGCAATATCTCAGCAGCAGCCTGACATCTTATCTTCAAATTTAGTATATTTCGTTTGGAGCAAGCGCTGACGGTCCCAGTGGCTTCTGGTCTTCCTCGGTCACTCAGGCGTAGGCACAAAAAGTGCTTGGCCCCCGTAATTGCTGCTTGCCGCTATAGTTTTATTACGTTTTTTTTATTTTTTTTAACTTTTACAAATAATTGTGAAGTGACTGGCTAGCTGTTCTTGTCCCTTCATGGTTTATTAATGTTTTGTTACTCAACATTAAACATCATAATTAGCATCATGCATGTAGTAGGACTGTAAACTATTGTATACGCAAACGTACAGATTCATTGTGCAAACTGTCACCTTCAGCGTGCTGTAAAGAAGCCACATCATCTAAGGCAAACTCACACCAAGACTCTAAGTAATGAAACCGAAGCCACGGTAACGTTCCTGTGGTCACAAAAGCTCTCTGTTCAAAAGAATGCAACGTCTTGATCTACTGTTTTTACTGAGCTGATCTGTGTGTTTATATCGTCAAAATATGAGCAGATGGTAATATCCGCATCTGGAAATGCTTCCAAATCACTCTTGAGTTTGAAGTAAAAATTGTCAGCGTTTGCCTTTTATAGAGTAACCTGAACTCGTTAAATGTCAGTTGAAGGCACTTCTAATCTGTGCGATATAATTTAACGGTATCGTTGCTTGGTTTTACAGATGGTAAAATGCACTCACCGACAGGCCTCACAGGGTCTGCAGAAGTGGTGATAGAAGCAGAGCTGAGTGGAGGAGACGGAGAGGCGGCGTGGCAACATGCCCAGCTGTTCAGACAGAGTTTGAAGGACACGGACACGCCTTCGTTTGAGATACTTGTGGAAATGGAGGATGCTTGATAAGAGTGTAGTGGCCTTCTACCAATTCTGTGGTTTGACAAGCAAAAAAAAAAAAAAAAAAAGTTTTTTTTTTTTTGGGAGTTCAGAGTTAATGTGAGTAAAGACTTGAAGCACAGTCTCACTTTTCAAATCATGGACTTTTCATTAGAAAAGTCTGAAGTTAATATAATGTCTATAAGGGATAGAAAGGTGCTCTAAAGTACTATAAGTGATATCTATATGTGAATCTCATGTATAATTATAGTCTTTTTTTTTTTTTAACTGTTTCTCCAACATTGTGTTTTAATCAGGGATGCATCAGAACAACTTTTTCTGTTATTGATACAGATTTGGTAGTAGTACTCTTTATCACATCAGTCCATCCCTAATTTTAATCTTTAGAGCATCTAGATTTGTAACGATTTTAATTATACCAATTGAAACATTGTTTAAAACTTTTACTCGTGTACTGTAAGGAATGATGTGAAATGTTTTATAATGATCGTTTGGCAGCAGGATGTATGATGAATACCTCCAGTGTGTCAAACTTTTATCCATTATTTCGTATCCGTTTTTATTTGAGCCAGTGTGAAACTCAGACACTCATAAAAACGTAAAAAAAAACCCAAAAAAACAGACCTGAGCGTTTTTGTCTTTATTTTTCTTCGTGGAATGATGTTTGTTTCAATTACTTTATTATTCAGTTGTTTTCAATTATTTCATTAAATGAATTGTTTGCAGTGTCAGAAATATTATTTAATGTTTAACTCTATGCAACAATCTCTCAATCTGTCTGTGTCTCTGTCTGTCTGTCTGTGTCTCTGAATGTGTCTGTCTGTCTGTCTCTGTGTCTCTTTATGCATCTGTCTGTGTCTCTGAATGTCTGTGTCTGTCTGTTTCTCTGTGTCTCTGCGTTTCTCTGTCTCTCTCTCTGTGACTGTCTCTGTGTCTGTCTGTATCTCTGTGTTTATCTGTCTGTCTGTCTCCATGTGTTTGTCTGTCTCCATGTGTTTGTCTGTCTGTCTGTGTTTATCTGTCTGTCTGTGTCTCCATGTGTTTATCTGTCTGTCTGTGTTTATCTGTCTGTCTGTGTTTCTGTGTTTTTCTGTCTGTCTGTCTCCATGTGTTTGTCTGTCTCCATGTGTTTGTCTGTCTGTCTGTGTTTATCTGTCTGTCTGTGTCTCCATGTGTTTATCTGTCTGTCTGTCTCCATGTGTTTGTCTGTCTGTCTGTCTGTGTTTATCTGTCTGTCTGTGTCTCCATGTGTTTATCTGTCTGTCTGTCTCCATGTGTTTGTCTGTCTGTCTGTCTGTGTTTATCTGTCTGTCTGTGTCTCTATGTGTTTATCTGTCTGTCTGTCTCTATGTGTTTGTCTGTCTGTCTGTCTGTCTGTGTTTATCTGTCTGTCTGTGTCTCCATGTGTTTGTCTGTCTGTCTGTGTCTCCATGTGTTTATCTGTCTGTCTGTCTCCATCTGTCTTTGTCTCTGTGTGTTTATCTGCCTGTGTCTCTATGTGTTTCTGCCCGTGTCTCTGCGTCTGTCCGCATGTCTCTCTCTCTGTGTGTGTATATATGTGCATATACGAGGTGTCTTATTGGTTTATCTGGTCGCCGCCGCCTTGGATTTCCTTCATATTGGTCGAATTCTGAGCGCCTCGCTTTCTCAGCATGCTATTGGTCGGCTGAGAGTTCGGGGCTCGTCTCCACACCGACGCTGAAGCCGGACGGAGGGACGCAGCGCCAGTGTTACTGTTTCTGAATGAAACGCGGAGTGCTCCTGCTTCACCTTTATTAGAATGTAATGTAAAGGGTTGGGCGCGCGCGCGCTTGTGTGTGTGTGTGTGTTTTGGACAGAGCGGGTGGCAGCAGGAAGAAAAGTGCGCGCGCGCGCGCGTGTGTGTGTGTGTGTGTGTGTGCGCGCGCGTGTGTGTGTTTGCGTGTGTGTGTGTGTGAGAGAGAGAGGCGCTCAGGCCTGCTGCTGTACCGCCGGTCGATTTTAACAATAGCCGAAGTGCTCTCACTTCTCCGGGCTAAAAACCTCTCAGCTTCCATGTAATTCATTCCAACACACACTCTCACTCCTCTCAGCTTGCTTCACGGCTCACATGGAAGGCAATTTAACGCCATAACCGCATTTAAGGACATTTTCTTTCTTTCCTTTTTTTTTTTTTTTTTATAAACACTGCTCGTTTGTAACACCTTGGAAGGAAAGACACAATAGGAGAAAATGTCTAACAGTGCTGCAGGAAGCGGAGGGCTGAACTGGGTGGTGAGTAAAAAAAAAACACATATATATATTATTCTGACGGGGTAATTAATATGTTATAAACATATGATTCTGTGTGTATTATTAAGCAGTGTTATAGCTTAATACACGCAGAAACGCGCGAGCTCACTGAGGTAACTTTAGCTTAGCATGTAGCTAGCCTGTGATAATGTAGCTGGTACAATTATAAACGTCTAGAAATGTTCAGAAGTGTCGACTGGCTGAAAACTCAATTATACACAGGTCAGTATGATATTAGTGTTAATTATTGAAATTATATTTCCAGGAATATTTTTAGACCGCGTTTTTTTTTTATTTGTTTTTACTCAGGATGCTAACAATGCTAGCAGCGCTCGAGACCCCTTTTGTTTCGCCTTAGCGACCGATTAATTACGATTGACTTCACACTTCACTTGACTTCTTTACATTTACGTCTAAATGTGTTAAATTAAACTGATTTGAGTGAGCATAAATTCTGTAAAGATGCCTGGATGTTAGTAAATCTGGTCAGTAAGTGGCTGGAAAAATAATAAATGAGCATCAGTGAGGGGTTTGATGGAAAACTTGTGGACTCTTTACAAAAAAACTTGGGGGTCAGACATGAATACACTGAGCTCAGACCTACAACACACGTGTTTTTTTTTTTTTTTTTTTTTAAATAATTATTTAATTAATCACTGAACACAAATCCATCCCAAAACTCATCCAACTTCAGCTCCTGAATGATGGATGACGTCAGTAAACAAAACCCAGGTGTAAACATGACCTCTGACCCACGTGAGTACAACAGTTGTGTTAAACAGGTTTATTCTTAACACTTATTACACTGTGTGTGATATTGTTTCAGAAATGATGCGTTTATTCAGTGAGTGCTTTACCCTGGCCTGGGGTTGAGGTGGATCCAGAGCAGGGGTGTTGATCATCCAGATTCTTCGCCGTCAAAAAAACTTTGAGACGTACTTCTGAATAGATTGTTTCCACGCATTTTTTTTCTTGCATATGAGGGCTAATTGCGTGATAAATCTGAAAACTGGAGAAGGGAGGAAGGGCTTGGATTTGATTTACGATATAATCTGCACATGAGTAATCCAGCCACTCAGATGTCTCAAACCAGCATCCTATCAGATGCCTGCTACCGTTATTACTAGGCCATTGTTACATGATGGAAAATCCTCGAAACCCGTAATACAATGGCAGTTTCACGAATGGGATTTTGAATGTGACAGAGTAAATTTCATAATCTGGTTGCAAAATCATTGCTGATGCTTGATATGAACTACAATTCCCACCTCAATGGCACAGGAAGTAAAACATGAGAAAAAATTCAATATAAAATGAAGACAGTGACTGAATTCTGTCTTTTAAAAATCATATCTGGTTAAATTTAGCCACTTGAGTATTGTTACGTGCCGTGTAAAGTACGTTAGCTGTCCTTATTCTCAGCTCATATCGTGTTCATGTAACTTGGAACTCATATAAACATTTACACACCTCGTTTTCCTGAGAGGATGGTAATGTTTCAGTTTCAACCCATTTACTGGTAAAAAAAAAAAAAAAATCGGCATATATACATTTTTTCCCCTCACACTAACTGACTGTGTGAGCTAGCGTTTGGCAGAATTGAGACCCGTCAGCCAATAAGACGCGAGTATTTCCGTGTATCTTCCTGTAAACCCTGTCTGACTGGTCTTCCCTCCGATCACTGAAGATAAAATACAACACTCCGTTCACTGATGATACAAAATTACAATACTGCCGTCTCCTTTTACTGACGTTCAGTTACGTAATGACAAACCTCTCCGAGCGGAGAATTATTCAGGGCAACAGCCCCGAATGCCCAGGCCAGGTCACGCCCCTGATCCAGAGTCTGTCCCAGGAGTCTATCCTACTTGGTGTGAGGCGGGAATATGTTCTGGATGGGACACCATTGCACACATTCACACAAAATGCTGGATTGATTTTCTGATCCAGTCCACGGATATATTTTAGGCAGTGAAGGTGTAATGTTGACTTGCCCACTAACCCAGACCTTCATTTGAAGCACATGGCCATTTGCAACAAAAACTTGCAGAAAACAGGGTTGGTTACTAAAAGATGTTGGTATTGAATAAGTATTGGATGTCAGATGATACTCAGGGCTACTATATCTGTATATGTTAATATTTTTTATACGAGTGCGTAGAATTGAGGTTGCAGTTGAGGAATATTCGTACTTATACATATTGCTGGAATTAGAGATACACGGTATGGCCAAAAGTATGTGGACACCGACCATCACTCCCGAATGTGCATGTTGAACATCCCATTTCAGATTTAGTCCCATTTTGCTGTTACAGTAAGCTCCACTCTTCTGGGAAGGCTTTCCGCTAGATTTTGGAGCGTGGCTGTGGGGGTTTGTGTTCATTCAGCTACAAGAGCATTAGTGAGATCAGGCACTGATGATGGTGAGGAGGTCTGGGGTGCAGTCGGTGTTCCAGTTCATCCCAAAGGTGTTCAGTGGGGTTGAGGTCAGGGCTCTGTGCAGGACACTCGAGTTCTTCCACTCCAACCTTCACACACCATGTCTTCATGGAGCTCGCTTTGTGCACAGGGGCATCGTCATGCTGGAACAGGTTTGGGCCTCTTAGTTCCAGTGGAGGGAAATTGTAATGCTACAGCATACAGAGATATTATAAACAATTCTGTGCTTCTAACTTTGTGGCAACAGTTTACGGAAGAACCACATATGGGTGTCCACATACTTTTGACCATACAGTGTATAATAACCCAGACATGCCTGTAAACATTTTCTGTAGACTTACATTTTTTACCAAGTACCATTATACATAATGGATACATATTTGAATATTGGATACATATTTAAAGATATATAAGCAGCACCAGCATGCCACTAGGTATGAATGAGTGTAAATGTGATGTGGTGCCAGGATAGGCTCAGAATTCACCGTAACCCCAGGAGAAAGTGGTTTCTGAAGAATGAATGAAATATATAAAGGAACATCTAGACATGATCCTGCTGAATGAGCAAGACATACGTTTTAGAATTAGCTTTATGTAGAAAAAAAAAAGTATTTTTTGAACGTTATCAGTGTCTTTAGTATTGCGCACAGAGTGGAACATGACTCGTAAATGACAGCAAAATTAATTGTCTGTGATCTCTGAAAAGACATTAAGCTTTTAGGGGGAAATCTGAAGATATGCTCAAGCAGCTATTTTGTTACACATGTAGCAGGATACATCAGTGATGTTCTTGAGCTTGGGGAGTGTGTGCCTCAGTCATTTTCTCTAATCGACCACAGAAATCTCTGGTTTAATTCAGACATTCTCACAAAGTGTGTAGTCTGATTTAGTCAGTAAGCCGTGGAAGCATGTCTAATACTGTGCTAATTTTAACAACAGACCCTCTTTGATAAGAACAATGGCACGAAGAGAGAGGAGGCGAACGGCGAAGGCGGGAAGAGCGAGCTGCCCAGGAAAGAGAGCTCCAAGAAAATGTCTGTGGAGCGTGTGTACCAGAAGAAAACTCAGCTGGAGCACATCCTTCTCCGCCCAGACACCTACATCGGCTCAGTGGAGCCTGTCACTCAGGTGAGTCCCAGTTCTGCATCGACTATGATGACTGGAGACGTTCTGTGATCCTAAACAGCAGTTACAGGCTGAAAACATTGCACTGATTGTAATATGGCACAAACTTGGGCAGATTTGCTGTTCAGAGAGATTAGTGTCCACTCATTTCAATCTGTGCTTATTATTTCCAGCAAATGTGGGTTTTCGATGAGGAGATTGGAATGAATTCGCGAGAGATCACTTACGTCCCTGGACTGTATAAAATCTTTGATGAAATTCTTGGTAAGTTGATGCCCCGGTACACTTCTCAATTACCCACATCTCAGCACCGTGCCTCTGGAGTGTAATTGAATTTAGTAAGGATGCATCGATACCATTATTTGTTTAGATCGACTATGAGTATGTTTTTTTTTTTTTTTTTGCAGTAATCAATCAGGGACATCACAGAACATAATATTTAGCTCTGTTTATATTTCTATGGTTTATATAGTGACCATGAAAAGCGCACACGTGCGTTTGCTACACAGCTCATATTCTTTATAACGTTAGCTAGTTGATTTTAAATGAAGTGCGTTAGCAAGCTACACTGGATGGAGTAAGGTTGCCGTATACGAGAGCAGGTTTGGCTTCGCTTCTGCACAACTGTAAATAAAGTACTTTCATTTTTACTTTCGTCGTGTCGTAATCCCTCGATGTAAATGACCAATAGTGGCTGATCGTCAAGAACAACATACTGGGTAAGAGTTGTTATTTTCACTCACCCGAGCCAGCGTTTGCTCTTAACACTGAACTCCTGAAAAGTTTTATGTTTAAGATGTTTTAGATTTCAGGTTACTAGTATTATAGGAGGATGCTGTAGTTCTGTGCAGTCCGCTTTGCTTGCCTTCATTAATCGTGGAATAAGTTCAGATCGCTGTAATTTTTAATGCCACAATGTGTACTAGGCTTACGTCACACATGTTGTTTGGGAAGCATTTTTATGAGTATGAGTAAATGAGCACGGTGTTGGACTGATACCAGTATCAGTATCGACGCATCCCTAGATTTTAGTTCTGATCTTTACCACTTACAGTCACACACACCGTAGTATAAAATATAGTTATGGTGTGGTGCGCGCTTTTACTAAACCAAAAAATTAGAAAGTTCCTGCCATTCAGATGATCAGAATTAAAAAGCCGTCAGTATCATCCTCATCAGTTTAATCAGAAAATCAGGAATTCTGCAGAGATGATTATTCCCGGTGTCATATCCGCTTTTAGCCGCATCAGTGCGGTGATCAGTGTTGTGTTTAATGAACCGGTCTATTCATAGTTCCAGATTTAGCCTAATTTTCTTTTCTCCTCACAGTTAACGCGGCTGACAACAAGCAGCGAGACAAGAACATGAACTGCATCAAAATCACCATCGATCCGTGAGTACCTTTTATTCCACTTCCCTCGAGAAGCTGAAGAATTTCAGCCTGTTTACACTTAAGCTAACATTCTGCCACTTAATGAATCATCTCACAGGGCTGCTTTCTCATTCCCTACACACTAACGCTAAATAAATAAAGACGACAGCTCGCTGTGCCATAGTGGTTTATTAAGGCAGAGTGTTGTTCCTTTCAGCAGCTTGATCATAAGTGTTCAGCAGCAGGGAGCTATTAAAATGCCCAGCGATCCTGCGCTTATTATTATTATTTGTTTTTCCTGGAATGGAGCATATCATGATGTGGGCTTTCCACAAGCTCGTAATACTCAGAGCAGAGTGAATTTACTTTGCTGTGGAGAGACTTTGCTGTATTTCTTCCTCTGTCTGGTGCCCCTTTAGTTATTGTTGTGTAGAATTGAGGTGTAGTGTGAGAGATTACATACAGGATGAATGCTTGTTGCTGGATTATTACACTTGCAGCAGAGTGGACGGAATATTTTGCAGCACTGTCATATTAGTAACATGTTTTTCATTGCAAATTAAATGAAAACGTACACATTTTGTGGATATATTGAAAGAATACCATGCCATGTAGGGCTGCTGCTAATGATTATTCTGATAATCGATTAATCTACAGTTTTTCTAGTGACTGACTGATTATTTGGATTATATAAAATATAATAAATACTGAACATGTTTATTTAAAACTATTCCAGTTAACAGGCCACGAACTAACATACAATATTACTGATATTTTTCACACGATGTCGTGAAAATTATCAAGTGATTTTATTGGCTTTTTTTTCTTTTCTCAAAATCAGACACACCAACTAATGTAATGTCTCTGTATTCATGCTTTTTTTTACTTGTTGTAAACTATATATCATTAATGACTTACTCACTTATTTGACACAATTATTCCTGACTTTTCCAATAAAGGTTTTCAGGTTTGACTCTTTCCATCGTCAGGAATCAGTGACTCGACTCCCAGCGCCATCACTGTGAACCGATGGCTTAGAAATATACTGTGTACATTAAGAAAAACAAATGATGATCAAGATCAATAAATATGACCATACATTTGAGATACAGTTGGACAGCTCAACAGAATAAGCAACGCTAAACTCGTGACATTATGCTTTAACTGTTTGTTTCGTTGGCTGCAAATGAATGAATTATTTCTCATATCAAAACACGAGTTATGTCATGAGGCCGACACCAGAGTGTAAAATGTTCCCAAAACATTTAAAAAATGTTTAAAAGATTTTGGTCGTACATTTTTCTCTGTTGTAACGTTCTCCACCATCAAATGTGTTTTTTAGTCTAAATGAAGCAGGTAGTAAAAGAAGCTGTGGAGGAGCGGGGAAGGATGGTGCAGAGAACTAATAGACGAGAAGCATGTTAATGAAAATGTTTAAGTGAGGGATTTATTATCTGAGATGTACGAGAGAGGGCGATTTGAAGGTGGAATGTACTGGAGGGAGACGAGTAAGAAGCTGATGGCATGCAGACTACTCTTTTCACATTCACTTCACCTTCAACACGCGCCAACCGGCTGTGTCCTTCTCACACACACACACACCCACACACACCACACTCGTACGCAAACACACACACACACACACACACACACACACACAAACAGATCAGCATATTATCCTCACCCACACATCACCTCATTTACCCTCACTATCCTGCTCAGGTTTTTATCTGTGCTTTAAATAGAGAGTGCTGCCTGTTATGTTTTCAGCCAACTCTCTTTTCATCTGTTGTGTGTGTGATTTTGGCCTGTTAGGGAGTCTAACACCATCTCCATATGGAACAACGGGAAAGGAATCCCTGTGGTGGAGCACAAAGAGGAGAAGATGTACGTCCCCGCTCTGATCTTCGGACACCTGCTGACCTCCAGCAATTACGATGACGATGAGAAAAAAGTCACAGGTAACTACAACAGCTAAAGAGAAAGTGCTACATTAAAAACAATGAGCTGCTAAATAATATATGAAAACACATCAAAGCATGCTGCTGTGTTAGCACTGTGCCCTGGGGCGAGTTGCTTTTTTCCCATAGGGAGTATGGATTATTTTGCAAAATTTTGAATTCAGGATCACAATTTTCACTAGTTTTGTTTATTTCATGAAATTTAAGAGTATTTTAAACATTCATAAACAGCCTTTTTATATTGTACAGTATAAACCTATATTCCTTTAAATATATAAATCTTTCAGTCAAACTTAGACTGGTCTGTAGTGCCATTTAAATGGTATATACGGTATAAGCACAGTAAATCATTGAATCATATCAAACAAAAATAAAATCAGGAAGGAATAAAACACGACGAGGCATGCTGCTGAATGAAAATGATCAGTTCAGCCTTACACAAAGCAGAGGGATATCATACTTTTTTTATCCATTTATAGTTACATGTAACGTTGTGGAACGATCGTCCTCTGCCTAGTTAACACTGATTATACATTTTTCTTTGTTAGGTAACATTTTTTTAAAATCTGTTTATTATGTAAAATAGATTACATGAAGCATCCACCGTGCATGTCCCTGTGTATGAGCTGATACACTATAGAAATGAACTGTTAATATTAGGACGAGCGTATTAACATAAACCTGTGATTTGCTTTGCAGCCACAACTACTGTCAGAGCTGCTGTTATAGAAAATTAATCAACACCTCGTGAGCAATCAGACTGGAGAATTGCTGTGCTATAAAATAGGAGTTGTGGTTTAATGTGCACTAATCAGTACCGAACGTGATCTAATCTAACAGTATATAATCAGCTAACGTTCACATACGTCACCAGTAACGTGTTCATTTGTGCACAACACAAATGTGATCACAGTATGATGAATTGTGTAGCACTAAAGCCTGTTTGTGCTGAGTAATCAGTATTCGGTGTCATTTTTAGCCTTGTACCTGTCGTCTCACAATCCAGATTTTCCCCCTCCTTAAACTCAAATGTCTTATCTGTGTTGTGCAGGTGGAAGGAACGGCTATGGTGCTAAGCTTTGTAACATATTCAGTACCAAGTTCACAGTGGAAACTGCCTGCAGAGAGTACAAACACAGCTTCAAACAGGTACCAACAGCCGCTATTCCACATTGTGAAATAAACATTGTTTAAATTACAGGAGAATAGCAGTGAAAATTGTGTGTCTTATATGAATTTCGTAGGGTTTTGTGACTTGCTGAGGTAAGTATTTGTTAAACGAGCACTGTGTGAGCTTTCTCTGGGTTTGAACCTTTGAAGCACAGATATCGTCTATGCAAGGTGGTGGAACGACGTTCAGCTTCTCACCCACAGGTTCCTGGTGGTCTTGATTTTGATTTTTATACCCGATCTGACACCTTTTGGAATTGACTGGGGGGATGCACTGTTAATTTCACGATGTGTCAGACTGTATGTGTGTATATAGTGCATGAGATAAGCAGTGTGCTTTAATTTTCTTGTCCATCCAGATTTTTGGAGTCGTTTGAGGACAACAGAGTCTGACCCTCTGTATAACCAGCGTTTCATGTAACTGTAGACAGTATTGATTTTCTCCTGGTTGTATTTCTTTAGATATAATTTGGTAATTAATTCGTGTAGTGCTTTTAAGTATTTTTTTTGCATGTCATTGTGAGGAACTACATTTAGTCATTGAACTTGTTTATTAAAACATGCACATATTAGGAAAAAAACACATTCACTAACTGATGAAAATCCGTTTTGCTTTCTGTGCCTTAAAGACATGGCAGAACAACATGACAAAAACCAGCGATGCAAAAATCAAGCCCTTCGATGGGGACGACTTCACTTGCGTCACATTCCAGCCTGACCTCGCCAAATTCAAGATGGATAAACTGGACAAGGATATCGTGGCTCTGCTGACGCGCAGGGCCTATGATGTAGCTGGTTCATGCAAGGGCGTTAAAGTCCTTCTCAACGGCAAGAAGCTGCCTGTAAGTCACAACATACTGCATGAAAGACAAATTAGATTGGGCAAATCGTATCATATGTAGCCGTGACCTTGTATGTAAGATCAGACATCAGCACAGTAGTACCCAGTATGTACACAGAATGTTCTAGGAATACATAATAATATTGTTCATTAAATACCCGTCTACTCTGGCTGAGATTGTACCCAGTTATCTCTTCGGCTTTTCTGGCTTGTAGTAATTCATTCATACAGCCTGTAATCTTGGCAGTCCAAATGCTGTATGCTGCTAAGAGTTATCACCACATTATCAGTGTGAGCCAATTATCGTAGCTGTCCAGAGGCTAAGAGTCACATGAGAACATGAACATGCAGCCTGCTTCAGCTCTAATGCTAAGCTGTCTTAGCCTCTGGGTACATCTGATCCGAATGTAGCCATTGCTTTCAGCTTATTGGATTTAATGTTACAACTTTAAAGAAGAAGAGCCCTTAATTGTAAAATTGCATGTTTGGATAAGAGACACAACTGAAACAGCTGCAGCTGGAGGCTGTGGTTTTAACATTTCCTTTAAGCAGCTGGTGGGTGAAAACAGCCTTGCATGCTGTACTATTTTCCTCAAATAAACATCACAAGGCAGTTCTAACAGTTAAAAAATACACAACCAGATGTATTTAAATTGTAGTTTTAAATAACGGAGCTGGATGTAATTTAAATAACTTGTTATTGAATAAAAAGTATTATACGACGGCACTGTTGAGACTGATAATAAACAGATTTTTAAAAAGGTGTTATTTAACGAAGTGGAATGTATAGTCGTTGATGTGGTGAAGCTTTCTCTCTGTGTAAATGTTTATTGAACATTTATGGAAGGAGTCTCCAGTGTCAGCGCTTTGTAACACTCGGGAAGTTTGCCGCCATTAGAGAGTCTTCAGGACAGAGGACTTGTAGCTTATCAGTAACATGACCAGCTGTTTTTTTTTTTTTCTGTTTTTTTGTCTAACTTCAAAAGAGAGAAACGAGAGAGAGGCTGGTTACTGAATGTCTCTTATTAGCAGTTATAACTGAAGTGATATCAGAAACTTGTTTTGTGGATGTTCCACGTCAGATGTCATTTTAAATGGATAAAAAGTACTATGTGCTGTGTACTACTCCTTAATTAATAAAACATTATAATTGTTGACAAGATGTTGTATAAGAGCAATAAAGCACTTTGGGGATGTACAATTGTTAAAAAATAATAAACCTTTGGGTGGTAACAGTAACTCCGCTTCGTGTTAGTGCCCCATCACCACCACCTTGTCGTTGATTATTTTCCTGTAACAGCACACCCCAGTGTATTTATTCCTTACTTTTGGATTTAATTATTCCTGAATATAGATTTATCTTTGCTGTACGTATCTAGAACATATTTGTACCAGTTAGCCGATGCTTTAACTGACAGTGAATTGCAGTCGTGACACTGTAAACGATGAACTAACTGGATTTCACACATTACATGCTCTCTGCTTGTGTGTGCTGCTGCAGGTGAATGGCTTCCGCAGCTATGTGGATCTGTACGTGAAGGATAAGCTGGACGAGACTGGCGTAGCACTGAAAGTAGTAAACGAGTCGGTGAATGAGCGCTGGGAGGTGTGTCTGACCATGAGCGAGAAGGGGTTCCAGCAGATCAGCTTTGTCAACAGCATCGCCACTACAAAGGTAGCTGGAGCGCTTGGGCTGAGCAGTATGACATTATAACATTGATATGATGTGTCACAATACACTAGACATTTTCTGAGACACCATTTATATTTTGATATCTTTTTTATAAAGCTTTTCCAAAAAAAGTATTATAAAATTTTAATAATTCATATTTAATAATATTAAACATTACGAACAGAATGGAAGAAGCTGATTTGATGTTTTAATTTTTTTTTTTTCAGTGTTACTTTTCAATTTTTGAACAGATTAAAATATCATCAAACCAAGTTTTACACAGACACTGCTGTTTTACTGGCAGTTTGTTAGCAGGCCTTAATATCATGAAACATATCATGTATCCTATAATGATTTATTTTGCTGCATTCCTCTCATGGAGCACTCTTCCTTGTAGCTTCACGTTAGGCCTGCAGGCCAGGATTAAATTTCTAATGACTCTTCTCACAGGGTGGCAGACACATTGATTATGTTGTGGACCAAATTGTGTCAAAACTCATCGAGGTGGTGAAGAAGAAGAATAAAGCAGGAGTCTCAGTGAAACCATTCCAGGTTTGGACATTAAAAACTAGCATGATTACTGAGACATTTAACAATATCAGCCATATTTTTGGATTATTCCTTAAATGCATATTTATTTAAATTAATAAACAACATCATGATGATGATGATGATGATGAAGTGAGTTGATTTTTTTTCAGGTCAAGAACCACATCTGGGTGTTTGTGAACGCTCTGATCGAGAACCCGACCTTTGACTCTCAGACTAAAGAGAACATGACTCTTCAGACTAAAAGCTTTGGCTCTAAATGCGCTCTCTCTGAAAAATTCATAAGAGCGGTAAGTCACATTTTGATAAAAAGGTTGTTTGATGGTATCAGAACATGAATTTGGGATTTAGGTACAGTTCAGTCCCATGGTTCGCAATCTCAGAGTTATTTTTGACCTTCCCTGCTGTTAGACACTTGACATAGCATGTGAAGAACTTGATAATTGGCTGATGTGTTATGTCTGTGTGTCTAGTTTGTGAAGAACGTGTTGCTCTCATAGCTGGGATTGAGAAGCTACCTTTGTAGCTTTTAGCATTTTATAAACGTGTTTTATTCCTTATGTATTATTATTATTGTTCTTAAAAACATGATACTGAGTGTAGTGTCTGTCAGTAACTGGTCTCTTATTGCGATTCAGGCTACTAACTGTGGCATCGTGGAGAGCATTCTGAACTGGGTGAAGTTCAAGGCTCAGACACAGCTGAATAAAAAGTGCTCTTCAGTCAAGCACAGCAAGATCAAAGGCATCCCTAAACTGGATGACGCTAATGATGCTGGTGAGTTCGGACCGCTCGAGTGTTTTGTGAATGAATCCTAACACATATGGCATTGTTTTGCTGAGAGTTCAGACTGTCTATAGATGATTTGGCTAACAGCAGTCATGCTTTAATGTAGACTCAAGTTGCTCTTTGCGAAAGCACTCTGACTTCTCTTAAACATGCATTTACATATTCCGAATACCTGCAGAATACCATAAATTTCCATTTTGTCTTATTCACCATCAAATATGTTGACATGAACCAAATGATCTGTTTGTCCTTTGACTCTTTACTACTTCAGAGGTTTAGCATTTGCTTTATCTTCATCTATAACCCTAGTAAAGCAGTGCAGTGGTTTGTCCTATGGTTCGTATCCTGCTGGTGAATTTTTTTGACGCGTGCATGATAGCTGACTCTTTCTCATGCTAAGGTGGGAAGCACTCTTCTGAATGCACTCTGATTCTTACTGAGGGAGACTCAGCCAAATCACTGGCCGTCTCCGGGCTGGGCGTTATCGGACGAGACCGCTACGGAGTGTTTCCTCTAAGAGGCAAGATCCTCAATGTGCGGGAGGCCACGCACAAACAGGTGAGCACAGATGCTGTGGTAGATCAGTAAAGACACATGCAGAATCGAGTTTTATCTGCAGCGTGCTTTTATCAGTGCACATTGTCACAAAAACAGAAATAAGGACGTAGATTTGGATCTTTAGTGAGCAACATAAGTCAACAGTGGCGAAGAAAAACTCCCTACAGCATCAGGAGGAGGAAAACAAGGTCTCAAAAAGGAACTCATCCTGACACTGTATATTGTGATTATACCTAAATAATAAATAAAGATAAATCATTACAGTGTACAGGAGTAGAAGAGTAAAGACGAACAGGACTAAGTGTGTAATATGAGTACAGGACAGTCTTTATGATTACAGCAGCAGTTCTTAGGTACACGTCTGCAGTATCTAGGTGAAATTATCCACTGAAGCAAGAGCAATACTGTTTTTTGGGAAGTACAAAACTTTATGGTTTCAATGTGGGAACAGCAGCAGAAAGTGAGAGTGAACGTTTAAAAAGGGCATTATGATGAATTATATTGCTTAACTTAAATAATTCGCAGTATAATAGTATATGGATGCATGTTCAGTTTAACTGTATTGTTTGTTCTGTTCGAAGATCATGGAGAACGCAGAAATCAACAACATCATTAAGATTGTTGGCTTGCAGTATAAGAAGAGCTACGATGACGCAGAGTCCCTAAAATCCCTACGCTACGGCAAAATCATGATAATGACTGATCAGGTATGTTATGTCTTAAACGTGTTATAATCTCTTCTACCTCTGTGCTAATGCTAACAGACAAAATGTTTGCACGCATGGAGTTCATTATGAAGATTACATTTATTTATCTGTTTTTTTTGCTATTTTGTGATTAGGATCAAGACGGCTCACACATTAAGGGCCTGCTCATCAACTTCTTCCACCATAACTGGCCATCCCTTCTGAAGCACACGTTTCTGGAGGAGTTCATCACCCCGATTGTCAAAGTACGACCTGCCGTATTCCACAATGCAAAATAAAGTGTTGCATGTTTGATGTGGATTCAGCTTTAATAATGGTTGCTTTGTGTACAGGCCACTAAGAACAAACAGGAAGTTTCCTTCTACAGCATTCCCGAGTTTGAAGAGTGGAAGAAGCGAACAGAGAATTACAAAACATGGCATATAAAGTACTACAAAGGTTTGTTTTCATTTCATGGAATCATTTTATAAAGCAAAATATACGTATAGATCAATCCCATGATTAATTAACGATGTTATTTAATAATGTGATGCAATAGGTTTGGGTACCAGCACAAGCAAAGAGGCAAAGGAATACTTCGCTGATATGGATAGACATAGGATTATGTTCAAGTATGGAGGCACAGAGGACGATGCTGCCATTACTTTGGTAGGTTTCAGAGGTGGGGAAGTGACAAAATGCAACGTAATAGCCTCCGCCATGCCTGGTTGGTAGCTGTCGTGTGATGGGTGGGAGTTGGCCATGGCTAAATTAGGGAGAAAATCCGGGGTAAATCCAAAAAGAGTCTGTTTTTAAGCATTTTAGGAGTTTTTCTTTCACCTAACAGGCGTTCTGACGTTTACTTACTTTCAAACACTCCATCACTGCAATTCTCTGTCATTTGTAAAGTCATAAGGTGACATTTTGGCATCACACACCTTCAAGGAATCCTAACAAATCTACACTTTTATAAATCAGCAAGAACGAGACTTGTCAATATCAGTTCGTAGAAGCTATCTGCACCTATTACCAGAACATTTATTTAAAAGAGTAGTTGATCGTTTGGATACTTTTACCACCTCTGCTAGGTTCACTTGTCAAGCTTAGAATGCTTTGGTCTTTTATTTTCAGGTTACCTCTGATATTTCACATTTGGTTGACATATTATGTAATATAACAAGTATATGTATCAGCCTCACATAATAGTAGATCAGATAGTAGATCAGAATTGTCTTTATCAGGATGTAAGCAGAGGACAGTATAGTAATTGTTGTGCTCTGCGTTTTTGTCCCCTCTGTAAAGGCCTTCAGCAAGAAGAAGACAGATGACAGAAAAGAGTGGCTCACTAATTTCATGGAGGACAGGCGGCAGAGGAGGCTGCACGGTCTGCCTGAGGTGAGACCTTTCACGTCCACCTGTCCCTCACACACACGTCAAAGAGAGATTCAGGCAAATAAGTAGCTAGTATGTTGAGCAAAATGCCCTTCTCAGGCATGAAGACACTACTTACAGAAGATCAGGCTATTGATCTGCAGGGTTTTTAATGTTTTTATTGTTTATTTAATTATTTTTATTTGTGAACTTGTGAAGATAGTATGTAGTTCTCTCCCGGCAGTGGGGATTGAGATGTGAAAAAGTTTTTGCCCCTTTTAGTCTTAGCTCTTGTTGTAGTTTGTCATCTTTCCGACAAGACGGCCATTTTATAATAAAAGGTGTTTTGTTTATGTTGCAGCAATACCTGTACGGCACTGCAACTCGGCACTTGTCCTACAACGACTTCATCAACAAAGAGCTGATTCTCTTCTCCAACTCCGACAACGAGAGATCTATTCCGTCCCTTGTCGATGGTGCGTCTCCTGTATAATGTTACACATTGCAGTTACACAGATTGAGTGTGTGTGTGTGTGTGTGTTTGTGTGTGGCAGGTCTTTTGTGGCATCTAAAATACATTTCTTTCAGATGTTTTCTTTTTCCAGCAGGCATTTTTTTTTTTTTCTTTCATTGAAACCTACAATGTGTGGAGAGCATGGACAACAGCGCTACATAACCGCTTGTCTTAAGGTGATTGTCTGAGGGTGTGTGTGTGTTTGTGTGTGTTTGTGTGCAGGTCTGAAGCCAGGCCAGAGGAAGGTCCTGTTTACTTGTCTGAAGAGGAACGATAAAAGGGAGGTGAAAGTGGCTCAGCTGGCTGGCTCAGTAGCAGAGATGTCTGCTTACCATCACGGCGAGGTGTGTGTGTGTGTGTGTGTGTCTTGCAATTTTTAAAAAAAAAAAAAAATTTTTTTTTTTTTCCATTGGCCCCCAATTCAATACCAAAAGTGTTTCTTGCTCACTTTGTGTTCGTTACATTTACCACATCACATCATACTCAACATGTTTGTGCTGTCAAAGGGAACATTGTGCAATTTTTTTTTCAGGCTGCACAGACATTTAAATTAATTTTCTTAAAAAGGGTACCATTGCAAATTATTATTTCTGTGGCATAAACCCAGCTTGAACTATGCGTTTACATCAAAATCTTGCCATGATGTAAATTTTTCTCTGAAGTTGGTGGGAAAATGAACTAGAATCCCAAGTACTACCGACTCCTGTTTGGGCCACTTCTTGTATGTGAATGCACAGTGAACAAAGGCCCTAGATGATGTTAACGTTGTTAATGTATCTGCAAACCTAACACGTGAGTTGTAAACAGTAATACATGCATCCTGTGTTGCATTATAACGTACACTTGTTTCGTAAGCATCACCGTAGAGCAACTTAAAAGCATTAAACAAATTATGTTTTTGTCATCACCAGCAAGCTCTAATGATGACCATCGTGAACTTGGCTCAGAACTTTGTCGGCAGCAACAACATCAACATCCTGCAGCCCCTGGGTCAATTCGGCACGCGCATCAACGGAGGCAAAGACGCAGCTAGCCCCCGTTACATTTTCACCATGCTCAGGTTTGTCAGTCTATGGAGAGGTTTTGTGTGTGCTAATGTTCGTTACTGTGGAAGGGGATTGGTCTAGATCATATGTTCTCAGCCTTGGGTTCTCAACCTAATGTGGGGTCATATGAGATGCAGATGGGGGTCACAGAAGATTTTTATTATTTTTTTTAACCAACCTTTATATAAGGAAGCTCTAAACCAATAATTCTGAATATGAAATAATTTATAATAATAATTAAAACCTCTTTTAAGCCAGACCCTTCTTAGCCTAGGCCTTTATTTCACCTATGTCTCCTGACTCTCTCATTAGACCCAAATAAATAGAAATAAGCACGCTCTCTGGACTTTACACGTCCTTACAGTATTGCACCTTTAGTTTCCAAAGTATCCATAGTAGTTATGCCTATAACTCCAGGACTACTGAGAAAAAAAATGAAGGGATTGTGAGAAATTGGGCCTCTTAAAATGGAGTCACTGTTAAAAATAATAATAATAATAATAATAAGTTGAGAACCCCTGCTCTAGATATTTCTTACACTCTCTCTCTGTCCCTGTGTTGCTAACAGTCCACTGGCCAAGCTGCTGTTCCCACCTGTGGACTCCAACCTGCTCAAGTTTCTTTACGATGACAACCAGAAGGTGGAGCCAGAGTGGTACATTCCTATAATCCCCATGGTTCTGGTGAACGGAGCAGAGGGTATTGGGACCGGCTGGGCCTGCAAGATCCCCAACTACGACCCACGAGAGATCGTCAACAACATCAACCGCATGCTTGACCACCAAGATCCTTTGCCTATGGTAAAAGCTTCATGCCACAGATACACATACTCACTCTTCTAGAGTAACATCAGAATGAGCAGTAAAGGCAGTCAGCTTCAGCCTGCTACGTTGGTTTGTAATGATGATTTTGGTCTTTACACACCTTTTGTAGCGTTCTGTGCTCCAGTGTTAGATGTATTGACATTAAGAGTTCCCTTTCTGTGCCCTTGTCCAGCTTCCCAGCTATAAGAACTTCAAGGGCGTGATCCATGAGCTGGGCCAGAACCAGTATGTGGTCAGTGGTGAGGTCTCCGTCCTTGACAAGAACACCATTGAGATCACAGAGCTTCCGATACGCACCTGGACTCAGGTATGCTCCACCATTTTAGCAAAGTCAGACACCATGCATTTAGGAAACTGGAATAATTTATAATAATTATAAGTTTATTTATCATCTATTCAGTATTTGTCTCTAAACGAGAAAAAAAACATAACCCTAAAATATATTAAGTTATATGCAATATATATACACTTTTATGCTCTGTAGAATTCTCAAATCTGACTGGTCTGAAGTTGTTGATTAATTCTCTATAATAGCAGCTCTGACAGTAGTGTTGGATACAATTCAATTCACAGGTATATATTAATACGCTTGTATGGACTAAGGCTAATAATAATAAATGGATTTAAAAAACATTTTTAAACAAGTTTTCCAGCATGGTAGAGTCTTCAGGACAGGGTGCTATGCACTTTCCAGGTTTTTAATAAAATGACAAGCTACGATTTTGTTTGTTTGTTTGTTTTAAATAAAAAAAGAGTGCCTGTGAGGGAATGGGTGTTTATAGCTGCTATAATGTAAATGATAACAGGAACTAACTTGTCTCTCAGACATTATACTTACATTAATGTGATGTGTGCCGTTATACGAAAATAATAAACTTTGGGGTGGTGTGATGCATTGGTTTACAACACACCACCCCAGAGTTTATTACTTTCCTACAACAGCACACCCCATCGTGGTTTATTCCTTACATTTAGCCTTTACATTATTAGAAATGAAGGATGAAGAAAAAAATGAAGAATGAAAAAGATCACACAAATATAAGTTATCAGTAAAGGCTAATTTTGTCATGTACCCATGGCCCATTGTCTGATTTGAGGAACGATTTCACTGTCTTTCTTTATATTTCTTGCAGGCATACAAGGAGTCAGTGTTGGAGCCCATGCTACAGGGCACAGAGAAGACCCCAGCGCTCATCTCTGACTATAAGGAGTACCACACAGACGCCACAGTGAAGTTTGTGGTGCGCATGACGGAGGAAAAGCTGGCCCAGGCTGAGGCAGCAGGCCTCCACAAAGTCTTCAAGCTGCAGTCTTCTCTCACCTGCAACTCAATGGTGAGACAGTGTATTTGGCACTAATAAAACACACTCATGAGCTTATCTCATAAATTTGTCATACCACAACCAGACGAGTTTATCTGTTGTTTCACGTTTGATGTTGTTTTTTTTTTAAGGAACTGCAAAATCATGAGCTTTTGTCTCTTCGTTTGTTGTTTAGTTTTGGTCTGTTCTTGTTCAGTATGAAATGAGTTTTCTCAAAGTAATAAAAATGTATCCTCTCTTTCTGTCTCTCTCTGGGGGTTCTATGTATGTAGGTGCTATTTGATCACATGGGCTGTCTGAAGCGGTACGAATCTGTGAATGATATACTGAAGGAGTTCTTTGAGCTGCGTTTGCACTATTACAAACTGAGGAAGGACTGGCTGGCTGGCAGTTTGGGTGCCGAGTCAGCAAAACTCTCCAATCAGGCACGGTTTGTGCTTGAGAAGATTGAAGGGAAGATTTCAATCGGTGAGATTCCTATATTCAATAGAGTTTTCTTTTTTTTACAGATCTGTCTTTCTTTAACACTTACCATCATGTAGTGTGGTTGATTTGAATAGCAATGCATAGCTTTAACTTGTTTTCATTTTAACTTGATAACTAAAATACTACAAAATAAAAATGTTTTGTACTATACCATCAGCTTCTTATCTGCTTTTCTGCTTCCACTGATAATGAGTGATCACAGCACCCCACGTGGACAGGGCCATGACCTGATCTCTCATTGTGGACTTCTGTTTTTGGACTGAAGAAACTTTTAAATAGTGTTTCATATTTAAGGCGCAGCTTTTGAAATGTTTGGAGGTTTAGAAGGAAAGTGAGGACGGAGGAAAATAGGAAACCGGCGTGACCAGTGATAAATAGGTTACAATGACAGCCTTACTGTAAACACATGGAGGCTTGGTGTGTTTGTGTAAGGACACGTGCAGACATCCTGTTTGAGTAACGGCCTCCCATAAAACCACGGATCAAAGTTATAATGCTGGCTCAACATTTGTAGTGGGTTTTATCAGTAATAGGCTTATTGTTGTGTGTAAATTGGTCATAACAGTTTAACCTCCAGCCATAAATCTCTAGTTTTACTGCTGCTAACGGAGAACGAGATTAATAGACCCGAATCTGATTTGGTTAAAAACTATATCAACACCTTGATTTTTTTTTACTGTCTGCCATGCAATATCAGGGTTTCCTTTCTGTCAATAAAGCATTATAATTTGCTCACAGCAGGTTTGAATGTTTTAACCTTATTCCAGAGAACAAGAGTAAGAGAGATCTGATCCGGATGCTGCTTCAGAGGGGGTACGAGTCTGACCCAGTGGCAGCTTGGACCAAAGCTCAAGAGAAGGTACAGGACACACACATGAGGGATATACCTTACATCAGAATCATGTTCTTAAACCTAGATGTGTCTACACACATTCTTGAAGACAGCTTGACATAGTTGTCACTTATGAAAGTAAGACATTTCGCACATGCAGCTTGTTACTAACTCACTAAATTAAAATATTAGCTGCTCAGCTTGCGTTTGCTACCAACTCATGTTCTGAGAACCATTCTCTTCATTTAGCTAGCAAGCTAAACGACTCTCTTAGGAATTAACATAATAATTCACAATTGAACAGTTTTAAATACTAAATACCATCTTAGAGGCTTGCTAGGCCCTTGCCAGGCTGTAGGTCAGATAACTGCTATGAGCAATAGCCTTTTGGAAATAAAACACTATATATCCAAACAAAAACAATGAAACAGCATACATAAAAGTAGAATAATTATAATAATAAGTAATAATAATTATAAATAAGTATCACTTGGTTCCAGCTCTCAGTACAGCCAATGGTTGAGGCTGTCATTGCTGTTTAACTAAAGCCACTAATTGGACCAGATTAGTTTTACATTAGCAGGTGAGGGAGTGTAATTATTACACTCTGGGATTTTAGTCACATGTCAGTAATTTTTTGCCACATTTTACCATACATAAAATGACCTCTAGAAATAACCTCATATAATGTAAACCATGTCCAGATTGGTACGTTGGTAAAACATTCCGTTATGATCACCCTCTCTTTCACTGGATCGACTTTTTCTGTAACCTCACGTGTCCATTTCAGGCTCTGGAGGATGAAGATCATGACGGCAACACGAGTGACAGCTCAGAGGACTCTGGCTCCTCATCAGGTCCTAACTTTAACTACATCCTCAACATGCCTCTGTGGTGCTTGACCAAGGAGAAGGTGGAAGAGCTCCTCAAACAGAGGGACATGAAGGTACATCGCAGCAGAAAATACGACATCTCAGATCAATAGATTGGTTTAAAATAGTTTGAATTGAAACCGCGCTCGGTTTAGGTCAGTCGAAACATCTTTAAACAACATGCGCAGCCTTTATGCACTTTTAATATCTGAGTACACTAGTACGAGTTATCATGTTTGCCTTGCACCTCCAGGGATGGGGGTTCGATTCCTGCCTTCACCCTGTGTGTGTGGAGTTTGCATGTTCTCCCAGTGCTTCAGGGGTTTCCTCCGGTACTGCGTTGTAGTCTGATTGGCATCTCTAAATTGTCTGTAGTGTGTGAATGTGTGTGATTGTGCCCTGCGATGGGTTGGCACCCTGTCCAGGTGTACCCTGTACTCTGTGTAAGATCAGCGCTACAGAGAATGGATGGAACTACAGATGAGCCGAACAACATTTGAATCAGGAATGAAGGACAGTTGCGTAGGCGTTTGAACTCTGCAATATTAAGACACTCCCTGGAAGCCCCACCCCCTCTCCCCATCTCACATTAGTAATCTTTTGGTCGATGTTCTTGTCTTTACTCGATTTCCCACTTGAAGAATGAACTGATGCAGCGCTCTTCCTTTCTGTTTGGGTTTGGTAAATGGGTTTGAATTCATTAATGTGAAATAAAATCTGTCAATGTATATTTAACTTAGCTAACATTAGGCATGTATATAGATGACATTGGCTATTTATTTAACTATGGCCCCTGAAAATGTTAAAAAAACAAAAACAAACAGCACTTATGGTTTTTTGTCTGAATGGAAATCTGAAATTTTTCAGCAAAAAAGATAGACCTACCATGAAATGTCAGTTTTTAGTGTGAAATGTCAGTTATTAGTTGTTTCTAATTAGGTATCATTTCACAATATATTCGTGCTCCCTGGATTACATATGGTCAGTGTTTTAAAGGTACTGATCATACTTGTGATATGCTCTGAAACGCTTATTGTCTTATCCCAACAAACACAATAAATGCATCTATTTTTCTGAGGAAATACATTTTCTCTATACACGTATAATGGTCTGATTTTGTGTTTTACATGTTGTGTCATTTCAGAAAGCAGAATTGAATGAACTGCAGAGAAAATCTTCAGAGGATCTTTGGAGAGGAGACCTGGCTGTGTTTGTTGAAGAGCTGGACGTGAGTGTTACACAACACAGCTATTTCAGGAGGGTTCAGTCATAAACCACTAAACTCCAGTCTAGTTCTAAACATGAGCAGTCAACTATTCTAGTGCTCATTATATCCAGTCACAAAATACTAGCTGAAATTTTCTAATTGATTTTGGCCTAACTGCCTATAGCTAAATTTACTTCACGAAAGTATGTGGTGGTTGTCGCTCTTACTAAGCAATGCAAAGCAGTAATGATGGCAGGTGATCCAAAGAAAGCCAACTGTGACAAGACTTTAATCTCGGTGAAAATAGAGAGAAAAGTCCGAGTGTTAACTTTGTCACACAATGTCAAAAGTCTAATTAAAATACAAGTTCATGCTAAAATATTGTGCTGCTGCTACTATGAATTCTGTGTCATCATGAAATTGAGCTCATTAATATTCAAAATGGTTTTGGAATATTACACTTATTCAGTCAGCTGCATAGTTTTCGTCACGTGTTGTTAAGTAAAGCAAAAATAATTCTCATGTATGCATCAGACTGTTTATTTACATACTGAGTCACCAATCATTCCACTTTTTTTTCTGCTGGGCAAAATTTAATGCATTGGACAAGCTACATATATGTGTATGTTTGTGTGTCTGTGGTTACTGAGACTAATCCCTTTTTTATCTCTGTATTTTTCCGTGCGTCAGCGGGTGGAGGAACAAGAGCGCGAAAACAACAGCATAGGAAAAGCAGTGAAGCTGGTCAAAGGCAAGGTGGGCAAGCCCAAAGTGAAGAAGATCCAGCTGGAAGAGACACTGCCATCGCCCTTCGGTCGGCGAGTAGAGCCCCAGATCACACTCGCCATGAAAGCTGACGCCTCCAGGAAGATGACCAAGAAGAAGAAGGTGAGAGAAAGAGAGAGCAAGAGTGTGTAGTGATAACCACACTCTGAATAACATCCACATTTATGGCATACTTTAGATTTGCTTTTTTTTTAAAAATTACATAAGTGTAGTGCGCTATGTAATTTTTACAACACCTTTATCTTGCATATTCTTTATAACATCTATATATATAATGCATTTTGGTTTTGACCCAACACTGAATTTGTCTTGTGTGAACACAGATCGAGATTTTTTTTTTTTTTTTTACAATACAGATAAATATAAGTGACAGGAAAATATTTTTTATGGGTAAATTAACAAAAAAAATTGGGGTATCTCATACTTCTTTTTGCTTAAGAACCTGGTAGAATTGTCATTCTGAGATTTTTGTATTACAAGATTTTTTTTTTTATTTAAATTAAAAATGCAAGAATGCAAAAAAATACTTTAAAGGAGTTTGATAGCCGTAGTTTGTTTTTAATCTGAAATGTTTGGTACTGCTGATATTTTTTTAAATTATATAAAGTCAATTTGTGCATGAATGCAGAATATTTTATTAGAGCATTGCGATGCATTTAGGTTTGCTGTGTGTGTGGGGCGGTTGTAGCTGTGCTGCTGGATGTTACAGTGGTTGACACACGTGTGTGGGTGCTGGTGGCTGTTGTGAGTGGTTACTGTGTGTTGCTTTGCTTTCAGAGTTTGTTGTTTATCCAAGAGTGTGATATTTATTCAGACACTATATATGGATGTTTAGTTTCTTTATTATTACTTAGCATCCAAGCTTAAGTGTGTGTGTGTGTGTGTGTGACTTCCAGGGTGATGCGGAAATGTCAGTGAAGGTGGAATTTGATGATGACGGCATGATGGACACTAACGGTGCAGCGGGAGACAATTCAATGATCTCACCATCTGGTCTGCCGAACCCCGGAGCCAAACCCAAAGCCCCACGTGTTAAAAAGGAGAAGAAGGAACCTGGTAAAGAATGAAACAACACTTACTCTTGGTCACTGAAGCTGTACATACCTTTCTCTAAATATTACACCGTATCTCAGAGCTTAGAAGACATAATTTATAGATGACTGTCCTGTATGGCATGCTTTCCAATCAGGCGCTCCTAGACAGAGGAAGACTCCGGGCACAGCAAAGGGCACACCCAAGAAGGCAAAGAAGAGGAACCCGTGGTCAGATGATGACGACAGGTCTGACAGCGATCTGGACGAGAGCGAGCAGCCTGTTATTCCCCGAGACACGACGTCCAGGAGAGCTTCAGGTGTGTTTTCCTCTTTTCCCCATTTGCTGTTCTATGCAGCTCTTTTTCCCTTTTTAAACTGAAAGCTGTACTGGTATGATGCAAGCTAAGTGCAAGTGCAGTGCTATGCGACTGCATATCTCCTTCCCACACAACTCTCCACTGGCTACCAGTTTCATATGGGATCCAAAAATAGCTGCTAAAAGTGCGAAAAGTGCTAAAACGTCCTGGAAAGAAATATATTCCCCCTGGTCTGCGTTGAAGAGGAAAGTCCACATCCACAAATATAAGAATGTAAAGGAGTTTAAGATATTCTGCATGGAAGAATGGAGCAGAGTCCTTCTACAAATGTCTCTGAACTTGTTAGGCATTACAGGAAGAGACTCGGAGACAAAAAGGAGACAAAATGTTCATTGTAAGGGTGCCGATCATTTTGAAACTAGTGTTTGAAAATAATTGCACGCACACACAAATAAACATTTGTAAATCTTTTATAGAAGTTCTTTTTAATATATATTAAAGTTTGCTCATTTTCATGATGGGTGCCAATAATTCTGGAGGGCACTGTATATCTTTTTAGAGCGTTTAGTACATTTTAATACATTTAATCTTTCAGTTGCTTTTTTTTTTTTTCAAAATATTTTGTTACTTTTATTTATTATATACACAATATTTTAAAAAGCTCAGTTGGTTGTGAAATACTTTTAGTATTTTTCAAATCCTGCATTATATATTCAGAGATGCATTTATGAATAAAAAGTATTCTAGTATTGTTACATTATTATAGAAGTGTTTGCTTTTCAATTTGTTTGCTCAAGTTACTCTGTTTTGTCTCACAGCTGCAAAAGCCAAGTACACCTTTGACTTCTCTGAGGAGGAAGAGGAGGATGCTGATGAAGACCAAGATAATGAGCCACCAGCTTCACCGGTCCACTCCTACAAGGAGAGCTTTAGCGCTGCACCGAATAACAATGATGATGAAGAAGATGATGACGACGACGATGACATATTCCCTCCTAAACCAGCAATCACTTCGTATGTGCATTTTTCACGCTCATGCACTGATTCCATTTTCTGTTTTTCACAAGTGTATTTCATCCAAGGTCCTGGTCCCTTTCAAGAAAGTTTAAGGAAAAATTTAAATTCTTTATTTCATGTTGAGTGTGTAGACGCGTTGTCTAAATTTATTTTGTAAATGATTGTATTTGTAGGTCTGCCTCAGAAGCCAAGAAGAAGAAGGAGCCAGAGAGCATATTCTCTTTGTCCAAACATGCCTACTCGGAGAAGAGCAGTGACAGCGGTGCGTGCGTGTGTGTGTGTGCGTGTGTGTGCGCGTGTGTGGGTGGGTGGGTGGGTGTATGTGTGTGTATGTGTGTGTTCACATCAGCATATACGTTCTGTGACTCTGTGTTTACTGTGTGTTACAGAAGTGAAGTCTGACAGTGATGATGACAGGGACGCGGCGTTCTCGTCCTACTCCAGCAGCTCAGCGTTTGAGAAACCCTCTCCTACAAAGAAAGGTAAAATTGCAAATGCTGCAGTTCTGTTTGCACACTGCAGCAGCCAAGACAGTTGGCACATTTTATGTAACAGTAAGTATGTATTCACTATACACTCACCGTTTATTAGGAACACCTGTACACCAGCACATGGCGTGGTTGTTGGTGGCAGATGGGCTTTCAGGAATCTCCTGGGATTTTCACATACAACAGTCTCTAGAGTTTACACAGAATGGTGCAAAAAACAAAAACATCCAGCAAGCGGCAGCTGTGTAGGCGGAAATGCCTTGTTGATGAGAGGTCAGAGGAGAATAGCCAGACTGTTTGAGTTGGCAGGAAGTCTATTGCAACAAAAATAACCACTTTTTACAACCGTGGTGAGCAGAAAAGCGTCTCAGTACACACATGTTGAACCTTGAGGTATGAAGAGGCTACAGCAGCAGAAGACCACATGGGGTTCCACTCCAGTCAGCTAAAAACAGGAATCTGAGACTACAGTGGGGACAGGATCATCAAAACTAGGCAGCTGAAAATGGATCAATGTTATCTAGTCTTTTTCCATTCTACTAAAACTGCCTTGTTTGTGATTATTCTTTTAAAACAACATTTTAACTTCTGTTCAGTCATTTTGCTTTTGTCTCTTTTCATTACAGCTAAGAAGCCTTCAGAAGCGGCACCTAAGCCACGAAAACCTCCAGCCAAACCCAAGAAACCCGACACCTCTGTGTGGGACTCGGACTCAGACACGGCAGCTAAGAAGCCCCCATCTGCTCCATCCCTTAAAGGCCCAGGCAAAGGCAGGGGGAGGAAGAGGAAGCATTCTGACTCAGAGGAAGATTACAACCCTGTGAAGAAGACAGGAAAAGCTCCGGTCAGCAGAGTGAGTGACTCATTAAAAATAATTCTGTAGCAGTGATGGATTTTCATTAGCTTGTAGTACTTTCCATAAGTAAATTAATTCATTTCTTGTCATTTTATTCAGTCCTTAGTCACTACATTTTTTTTCCCCCGTCATTTTTAACAAAAAAAATAAAAAAATCTATGCACTGTAGCGTTATATCACTTACTGATTATTTTGCTGATAGCCTGTCTGCAATAACACCTCCACTCAGCAATGGTCCGATAATTCAGTCACTTCACTGAATCATAAAATATATATAATATAGTAACTCTGGATTTGGTTTGTCACTCGTGCTCTGTTGCTGCTTCCATCGCTTTCAGTTCTCCAGTTCACCGGTCACTTTGTCTCTTACTAATGTCACAGCTTGAGCTTTAATGAAAGACGTCTGTGTGTTTTGGTACAGAAGCAGAAGAAGGCAGCGTCAGACGAGGATGAAGATGAAGTGAACAGTAAGAGTTTCAGCCGCTTGGACACAGCCCGTGACCGGTCAGGTCGAGCCAAGAAAGAGGTCAAGTACTTCGCCGAGTCTGACGATGATGACGACGATATGTTCGATTAGGCAGCTTACCAGTACTCTCTCTCTCTCTCTCTCTCTCATACACAAACACACACACACAAACACACACACACGCTTGTTAAATCTTCTGTCCTTTGTCCTGCAGACTTTTGTACATTTCTTCACTTGCCAGTTTCATTTTTCTTTATTTGTGATGTTAAATGCTTTTTACTGTGTAGCTGTTTTACAATTTTTATTATTATTGTTATTATTAATATTATTATTATTTTTATTGTTATACAGGTTTTTTTTTTTTTTCATCAAACTGTATTTGTCCTAAGCAGCTTTTAGAAATTTAGACTGCGGTGCTCCAGCACATTTTAAATGTTGAAAGTAAGAGACAGTGTACCTTTTGAGATGAACTTGGAAATAAACATGAAATATAAAGGTGTTTGTTTGTGCTTTTTTAAAGTTTGCTTCAGCTCTTGTGGAGACCTGTGATCGTTTGTCAAAGTCTACTTCTTATATCTGTATCAGAAGGTGCTGATTAATTTCCTATAACAGCAGCTCTGACAGAAGTGTTGGCTATAAGTCACAGGTTTATATTAATGTGCTCGTTCTAATACGTTATCGTTTCTATAGCAACAGCTTATTCACAGGGACTTGTACAGCGGTTGCTCCAATAACCGCTGTTATTTAATTAAGAAAATAAGCATTGATATAGTGGAGCACTTATGGAAGGAGTCTCCAGTGTCAGTGATTTGTAACAGTCTGTGGTAAAGCTGTAACTTTATGTAAGGAGTACAGGCTGGAGGGCTTTGTGGCTTTTTTTTGTGTTGTTGTTGTATTATTAACTTAAAGAGTGAGAAAAAAAAGTTGTATCATACATGTTCCACAACATTAATTCTAACTATAAATAGACCAAAATTATGACATTCTGTTCTTTAATAAATAAAAAAATATAACTGGTAGAGGAATAAATACTTCAGGAAGAGCTGATATTTTTAAAATGATCAACTTTGCAGCGATAACAGTCACCCCCCGCTTCAGCATGGCACATGTTTTATTCCTTACAAAAAACACAGCAAGCACCCACAGTGTCCAAATATCTCCGCACATCTTTATTTTAAAATAAATATATTTTCATTATTTCACCAAGAGAGTTCATGGTAAACAGCATATGAACATACAAAGCATTGTTAATGTACAAAGGGCATAAATGAAAACGAACAAAGAAAAAAAAACCCAGTAAAGATAGATGCTGCTTCTGTGGAGGCGTGACCTGAACAGGTTCATCATTAAAGTCTTCAAGACGTGCTGCTCCGATCCGTAAGTCCTTTAGGGTTCATTAAGTCAATCAGATTATTCCTAATAACATGACTGCAGGATATTTTTTGGGGAAAAAGGCAAACGTGACACGTAACGTGATATTTCTTTGACTGCAAAATGGTGCGTGGCGTAATATGACGGTGTGAAAGTCAGCAGAACATGACAGCTTTTTTTTAAGGTGTTTTTTTCTTTTAACTTTTCCTCACACGTTACAGGATTATTCCACTGAAGACTATTCAGTCCAGCTGCTTGAGCTTAGAGGAAAAAGTGACCGTGTCTCGACACTGTAGCTGAAAACTGTGAGTGTTAAAAATAAAACAAATTTGTTCTGAAGAGAAAAAAGCAGTGCAACTGAACTGTTGGAACTGTGAGCGTCGACTGGAGTTACAGTTTGTTTCAGTCACATAATTACAAGTTCTATGAGAAGATGTCAATCTTTATGAGTGGCAACAGAACTTAGAGATATTATTACTGAAGAATAAAGAAATACATAAACCTCTCTGTCTGTGCTTGGCAGGAGTGACAAGTACAGCATGTACAATACATTCAGTGTTATAACCAACACATAATATTCAGCTGTGATGGTGTGAAAGGCCACAGATATCCACAAGCTGAATAAACCTACCACCTTAACAGAACCTGGGAAAATTTCACAACGTAAAATGTTGTCGTCATAGTGATCAACACCATCATCATCGATAAAAACAACAATAACCGTGAATAAAACCAGTTCTTTGACGAGTTCTTTAAAGATGTGGATATGAATGTAGATTTGTTTAGTTATGCTGTTTGGAGCTGAGGCTTCTGAGGAAAAAAACATTCATGAGCTGTGAGGAAGAGGCATCTTGCGATTGGAAAAGAAAAAAAAAAAAAGCTTGTAACACTGTTATGTAAAGTCATCTAAAGTTGCTGTACGTGGAAAAAAAAAAGTGATTCCAGTCTCTTGTGGTTGAACCTACTGGAGTGACATTTACTACCTGACCACATTTCCTAAGTGCAGATTCCCCAAAGGATCAGAAGCATCTGAAATCCCAGCATCTGAAGCTGTGATTATAGTTTCTCTGCCTTATACATTTATATAATTTCATATAAATGTTTCAGGAGCTAGTATTAAATTTTAAGTAAATTTTAAGTGCCACTGTAATTTTGAAATCTTGCATCATGTCAGAAGTGTGTGTATGTGTGTGTGTATGTGTGTGTGTACTCAAAGTCGTTTCCATAAGAGGTGTTTTTACAGAGACAGCTTAACTTGAATAAAATAAATTGTTTAGGATCAGGACAGAATTTTGAGAATTGCGCTCCATAATTGAACTGTGTTTTGGGCAAAGAACGGAGAATCTTTTTTTTTTTTTTTTGGCATGTTTTACTGCCAAAAACTACTAAAGGAGGATTTGAGATTCAGGTAATCACGTTGAATTGATGCATTTTTTGGGTAAATTCCACATAGACACTTTTACTGGATTTGGTTCCTTCCCAAATCCCAGATTTGAGCCTGAGCTCAGGTTACTATCTTTGTAAAGTTTAGCATGTTCTCCCCGTGTGTGTGTGCGGGTTTCATCTGGGTACTCCAGTTTTCTCTAACCTCCCAAAAACATGCTCATGGGTGGACTGGATACTCTACATTGCCCCCAGGTGTGACAGTGTGTGCATGGTGCCCTGTGATGGACTGGTATCCCATTCAGGCTGTATTTCCGCCTCATTCCCAGTATTCCTGGGATAGGCACCGGATTCACCACCACAACGACTAGGATAAAGTGATACTGCAGGTGAATGAATGAATATCAATTCAATAAGACGTGCATGTCACATCAGAAATACAGAGTTTATATCAACTTGCACTTATAGATTTGAAGTGAAAATGCTGTTCCTATGGACTACCTACATTACTAATGAAAGGTAATGACGGTCATTAGCTAGTCACAGACTGTGTGTGTGTGTGTGTCCTGATATGAAACAAATGAAGATACAGAAACAAAACAGGATAAAATATATGAATATAGAAAATATTAGACTGCCATACTGTCTTTATGCCAGAACTTTCTATATAGATTTATTTTAAAGGAACTGATATGAAGAGCCTCGTTTAAAGCAGCACAGCTGAGCTTATTGTCCATTAGAGCGACTACTGAGCTGAAGGTCCCCAAAAATCAGGTTGGAAACATCCATTCTGAGTTTGAGCTGCTCTTTATAGTGCCCTCTAATGGTTAAAGGTCATCTGTTCATCTCTAAACTTAATGTTTCGCCTCAAATGATAATATTAAGACTTAAAAAAGCACCACAAAATGTATCATACAGAGGTCTATTCATACGATGGTATGTACAATGCATGCCAGCATGAACGATGGCAGAGAGACATATAGAGTGAGAGAGAGAGAGAGGGAGCGGAGGATGAATTAAGAGCCTGTCATGCAGGTTTAGCAAAAATATACACAGCAGACCTGAGGAGTTTCACCTCTGATAGGCATTCATTAACACACAAATGTGCTTGCATACACACTTGAGTGTGCTGCAGGCTGTGCATGTTGGAAGTTCCATAGTACGAATGCTTGAATGTTTTTAAGCGCAAAGCACATTTTCATCCTGGACGACCGTCCATGTTTCTAGTGTTTTTGTAGTCGTACATGAAGAAAGGTGGAATGAATTCTTTAAAAAAATGTTTACACTGGGGATAAGGTAGCACTGATGGTCCATTTGTACTGTGCACAATAAGAGAGACATGAGGTTCTCACTACTCTGCTTCTAAGGTTCCTCGCTCGACGAGGAAGTGGGTTCTGGAGAGGGTGACGTGGCAGACTTCAGATCGACGGAGCTGCCATTTTCTTCCACACTGCTCTTTTCCAAAGAGCTCTGTCCGTCCTGGCCCTCGGAGTTCTCCAGCATCTCCTGAATGAGAGGAGGCATGGAACCAGGGATTTCCATCTTTAAAGAGATGACTCGCTCGGCACCTAGAGACAAATAAGAAAGGGAGAGAAAGCTACATTAACGTGTTCATTCATTCACTAACTCATCTTTGTCCGGGTTGCTTAATGCGCCGTTACCTTTGGCGCTGATGCTGCGGAGATCCGTGATCTTCATAAGGGTCTTGGGGAACATGTGGGGCTTGCTGGGTCTGCGCTTTCTCACATAGATCTTCAGCGCTTCCAGAAGAGGCTCCTGGAGCTGGTCCACCTTGGACGGCTCCTCCAGATCCTGACGATCTGTTCAGACGTCCACAAAGTAACAGGGTTATGAAACACTGGGTACTGACAGATTAAATCCGTTGGGACATTTCGATTAACCATAAATTAATCATAACCTGTGTATACCTTCTAATATATTTTATTAGAATCTTAAACATTATTAAAATGTTTAGTACTTCCATGCAGTCAATGTCTGATGTGTTCAGCACACCCTTATCATCATGTGATGGGTTCCTAGTGATTCTCTGTAGAAATATATATTGTCCCTGCTTGTTTTGCCTTCAGTCCTGGATCAATAAGATTCATGGAAGCTTGAAGACTTTAACCAGTCAAGAACATTCTACCTTTAGCCATGAAAAGCTTCGTTGCTTATCTGCATGTTTTGGCTCACTGTGTTGCCTCAAAGTAAAACACCATCCACTGATCAGTTAATGTGCTTCTTTATTACTTCAGCTATCTGCAGTCTGGTTAACAGTGAGGAAAAGTATTGTGTCAGTTTTACTGGCAGCCATACATGCTAATGCCATGAAACCTCCTCCAACATGTTTCACAGATAAAGTGGTATATTATGGATTATGAGCAATTTCCTTCCTTTCAATAGTTTCCTTTTTTCAGTACACTGGTACACATTTATCTCTGTCTAGCAAATATCTTAGGACTCCTCCACTTTTTACCGAACAAAGAGTCCCATTCCCACCTTGGTTTCTACTGGCTCACAAGACTGAGGTGTGTAAATTCACAAACCTGAAGTCAGTTATACCTGAATCTTTCACATCCTGTGTCCTTTCCCCTTCAGTGAACTGAATTTTCTCCCAGAATTTTATTTATTGCGATTGATCTGACTGTTCTATAATATTAAAAGCAGAAAAGCATAGCTTTCTCCCATATCACTGTAGCAAAGGGTCAAAAAATGCTACATATTGGCACCTCTGCAGTTCTGAGGTTACTGCTACATTTCGTCAATAATCATAAGAACATTTTCTTTAAAATGTAAAGTGCTTTATAAATAAAATGTATTATTATTATTATTATTATAAGAACAGGGTTTTTTGACTGACATTGCAAATAGACAGTTACTTACAACTTACGCACTACTGTCTTTAAAACAAAACTGGAGTACATTTTTAATTCAGTGGCTATATCTGGATGTTCTAAAGTTTATATTCTTGCTGGAAACTGGTCTATGGAAGTGTATCTCTAAAGTGTTGCGGAGGACCAGGTTGCAACTTTCACGACTCTGAAGCTTTCAGCCAGAAAAGTGTACAAAAGATACAAGATGTTCCGTGAGCCCTGGGCTCATCTCTGTGTCACCTGTTCATAAGATTTGTACCAGAACACTATGTACATTTCATTTACCTTCTAGCAAACTATGACCAGACCTCTCTGTTCTTAAGGTTTACCGGTAGTTTGCACTGTGTGGTGACTCCTGAGGCTATACTGTTGTATCTTTCTCCTAAAAAGAGCACTGTTAAACTCTGCGATGCAAATAGCAATTAAAATACTGCCAACCTACTTCTTTTCCCCAACCTACAACCAATCCCCCCTTCTAAGACTAGCATGCCTTGTGAGTTGCCTGAGGTGCTCTGTTCTGGCTGGAAGTGGAGCTAAATATAACATGAACAGAAGTTTGAATGTAAGCAGGAGCTTGAAATGAAAATAATATAATATAATAAATCGGGTTTTTCTACAGAACCTTTAAAGCCATATGATTATTTATGGTCTAGAAACACTTTCAACCTTATAAACTGCTGTTTAATAGTCTTTGACACCTACCTACTTCCTGGATAATGTTCTTGATCAGTTCAACATTTTTACTTTATGAATAAAATTATAGTCATTCATCATTACTGTGGTCTTTACACATCTAAGATGTTCTGCATGCTCCCCAGTGTGTAGTTGCTCCAAAACAAACAATTGATTTTAATAAGCATAATGTTTTTGTATGAGTCTCTAATCCAAGAGTCTCTAATCCAACTCTCCAGTCACATTTGAACAGCTGGATTAGGAAGGATATGTATAAAAGGCTTGTTTATTTGATATGGATGTACTCCGTGATGTACTCTTAAGTCCAGTATACTGAATTGTGCAGCTGTATAAATAGTGTATGGGGTTAGGTGTCCTTATAGTCACTAGGTGGCAGTGTTTCTATAAAAACAGCCTCTCATCATCTCCCACTCTCTGAGGGGGCAGAAGTGCCTTTACAGACTGTGCACAACTTTTCTCTTTTCTTAACACTCTCTAGATTATGCAAGAGAGTGTAACACTGGGTGCACTGCCGAGCTCTCAGACCTCCGAGACAAATATACAATGCTCACATAAGCATGGGTTATTCTGACACCAAACCGTGGGAATGAGAAGGCTTTGTGTGTGAGAGAGTGTGTGTGAGAGTGTGTGTGAGTTCTGGCACTATTATAAACTCCTAATTTGTGCCAGGAGACAGAGAGACAGACTGGAGGCTCTCATTTCCTTCGCAGTGGGCATGGGGATGGTTTATGCAGTCTGTAAATAATTGGACAGTGATAAACACCCACAAGAACAGGAATCAGGTGAAACTCAATAATAAAATACACACACACACACACACACACACACACACCCCTAATCATTCTGGCTCCAAATTTACCTGCTGCTCTAATGGAGCTCCCTGTTTATTGTCAGTCCTACTGAGTGAGCTAGCTTATGAGTTAGCCCATAATGTAAAAAGAGAAAACAGTTTTTTAATTTTAATATGAATATTTATTCATAACTAGCAACACACACTGCACTTAATTTCTGTCCAAATCGGTCTGTCATTTTTTTCTGAAATTTCTGCTTAAACTTAAGGTGTGCATCTACTGCCATTATTGTATTATATCATGCTATTCATGTGCATTCAACAACATATAAACACTCTGGACAAAATTTAGCCTCATGCATCAATAGAAGTGCATTACTGTACAATGTCAATAGGTTGCGCAAAAAAAAAAAAATTAACTGCAAGTGAAGATATCTTAAATAATGGAATATTTAGTTATGGAATATTTCTCATCATGAAATTATTATATAATAGACAGAAGATTATTAAACTGATTTGTAGACATTTGTACAAATTTTAGGTTTGAAATTGTCTTCTTTCTAGAAATAAATATTTGACATGAGCAAAATTATCTGCCAGTAGAATAAAACATTTAGTAAAAATATCTAGAAACCTGATAGATAAGTAATCTAATAATGAGAAAGATAAATTTACTTCAGATATTTTTACTTCCCAAGATATAATTTGGATGATTTGGAATGGCCAGTGAAATGCCAAAATACAAAATACTAAAACAAACTTTAGCTGAATTTGTACTCTAGTCAGTGGAAGAGACTTTCCTAGACAAAAAATGAGTTGCATGTGTAATTAGTGTCCTAACACTTGGAAACGTCTCCCATAAGGCTGTAGGGCATCTCAAGACCAGACTCGAGTCCAAGACCAGACACGAGTCTGGTCTCAAGACATTTTCTGTATAGACTTGGACTTTTCTCAGTCCTGGGCATTGATCTTGCCCAAAATGGTCTTGGTCTCAAGCGAGAGTTTGTAAAAATAATGTTCGTGCATGTTCAAAGTTTGACAAGAAGTAATTCCTTCTTTTAGAAAACAGCCTAATCATTGGCACAGTGTACAAACGAAGCCTAGCTGAAGTAAAGGCTTGGCCTCAAAAAGGATTTAATGGTTTTTGGTCTTGATGTTGACTTGGTTTCGCCTTCATTTGGACTCTATACTCACTTGGCCTCGACCCCCTTAAAACTTGGTCTTGACTTAATCTCGGCTAGTCCTGGTCTTGGACTTGTCTTGACTACAGCCCTAGCCTCCCCTTGCTTTAATTACAGCACCAATTAGGTCAGGTAAGGATTTCACTAGGGTCTTGAGCCCCACAAATGTCATTTAAGATTAAAGTCTGGTGATTTTTTTCAGGCTACTCCAAGTATCCCACTGTTCTGTCATGTTCGTTGTTCCACACAAGTTCCACACAGATTTGACCCGACACATCCTACAGTCGTCACTGTGGAACCTGACAATGTCCGTGTTGTCAGTGTTGTGCTTGGACACGATGCCCAACCTTAAATCTTAAAGTCTGACAAACTAGTTCTATATTCGACCAAGCGTTTAAACTCCTGACCCTGTATAACAGTGCTACTGTTGGTGGATGTAGCTTTATTTCTTATATACAGTACATATATAAAAATAAAAAAAAAATCACCACCCCCTTTCAAAAACCTTTTGCCGACCTGAAGCCCCAAAAACAAGACAAATGAAATAAGTCTGATGCTAGATTTATTTATAAACTGTACTGTGTGACATCACCTTTTACCAGCATTTTCCATGACACTGGGGGAAAGATTCTGCATGCCAACATGTCAGCAGTGAAATAGGACTTGGAATGGTAATGATGCATTTGCAGTGACAGTGATAATACATTGATGTTTTACATTTTATTGTATTTAATAGAGATACATATAGCAAAACTGCATCCGAATAAACGATGGCTGGTGTGTGGTTTTCAGACCTACTGCTAATCTATAGTGAGTGTGTCGAGATGACTTCGCAGACATTATGTCACATGCGTGATTGTAATAGAATATTCACTACAGGTGACGTTCTTTACCCACTCTATTGTCTAAATCATGACAATTTTACTATTGTCTTATTTGTCATAGTCCAACATTCTAACTGTAAAATCGTGATGTATGTTTTTAGGGCTTAGTGTCCATCCTTGGTGTGATACTATACTACAGTTTGGATTGTAAATATCAGAGAACATTTACACAGCAAAGAATTTAATAATACACACCTATCTACAAGAGTACTAGCTGTGTAAGGATGGATGAGATGAGTAAATACTATACTATGCTAACCAACAATAATAGTAACACTACACAATGCTAACCGATCAAGAGCATGTGTTTAGTTTAGAAAGACCATCATATTTCTGTTCCTGTTTCATCCATCATATAAAAGATCAGCAGATGTCTATAGTTAAATATTGAGGTATATTTCAGTGCATGTGTAGTCTGCAGTTAAATTTATCTCAGGAGCCCCATTCCGTCACACACCACTGACAGCTCACTATGCCTTGTACCACAATGGGCATGCTGTGTGTGTGTCTGTGTATGTGTGTGTGTGAGGCCCACCTCCGGAGATGAGGCAGATGGCCGAAAGCAGGCCTGTCTCCGTGTCGTCCATCTCGATGGGCAGGAGCTGGTTGGCGAAGGTGAACACCAGGTCTGTGAGCGGCCCAAATCCGGCGTTGTGCATCTGTGTCCGGTTTAGCGTCAGTCCATCTGAGAAGGTCATGGTGTCCTGATCCGGTGTGTACCGTGTGCAAATACGCAGGATCTATGTCCACACAAACACACACATACAGGTTGTTACACACATATAGCCACAGTTATCCATTTGAAATTTTTATGTTGAATTTTTTAAACTCGTTTCTTTCATGGACTGGTCTGATTTTAAATATAAGCAAAAATGATGATTGTATCCATCACATGACTTCTTATTTACACTCCCACTTTACGGATTGATAGTAGCCTGATTTAACAGAACAGAAAAGCTTTCGGTCTGGTTGTGTGATGTTTTTGATCCACGGATGACTGGAATTAATATTTAACTTTAACAGTCATTGCACTGTTTTCGTCAGTGGATATTCCTTAACGGTTCTTGAAACCCCATAAAGGAATAAAACATGACAGTGCCAGGAAAATATTTAATGACAAGGTGGTGTGATGCAGCCCGATGTCAAGCGAATTATCCCAAAGTTGATTATTTTCCTATAACAGCACACCAAATGCATGTTATACTACAGCAGTCTGCTAATGTGGTAGCAATTAAAGAACAACGTGCCATCGCATTTATAGTTAAGTTCAATGTTGAAGAACACTAGAGAAACAAGTTAGTCCCTTTAATCACATCCATCATAGCAACTATAATCGGTCGTTCCTTCACCAGTCTCTGTTTTGTTCTCTCTCTTGAAATCAGTAAAACAGAAAATGAATCAACACCTTTTAACCAACCAGATTTGAGAATTCATCAGTAACACTGCTAAGTCGTGAAGAGAACAGGATAGTGGAATAAATGTGGTAAACAGCGAAGAGGGGCTTGTTGTTTGCTGTTGACTGTTAGTGTCATTTAGAAGTAGAGAAAAGATAAGAGGAATTTGTGTGTACTTACGTACTGTGTCTATGTGCTTGAGTGTGTGCTTGTGTGTGAGAGTCTTTGTATGCAGCATGCATATGTGCATGATGAGCAGAGCAGTAAGAGCAGTGGGAGTGTGTGTGCGTGTGTGTGTGTGTGTGTGTCCTCTCTGCATGTGTATGAGACAAAAACAGAGAGACAAAGAGGGCTGTCGAACATTTTCTAATTGTGCAGCGTAACTGGTCACATGACAATAGCTGTTTACTTCAAACAAGTATGTAAGGAATAAAACACTTAGGGGCATGCTGTTATAGGAATTAATTAATGATGGGGTAGTGTGATGCAATGCAAAGCAGAGTTACTGTTACCACCCTGAATTTTTAGATAACAGCACAGCCGAAGTGTTTTATTGCTCTTACACCACACCAATTTGCCAACACTATCTCTTTATATTAACTAAAGAACAATATCTTATGTGTTTTGCCCATTTATAGTTACTTTTAATGTTGTGGAACATCCATGAAACAAGTTAGTTCCTGTTATCACTTATGTTATAACAACTATAAACAGACTTTCTCATGGGTTTATTTGAGCTTGTATGGGAATGTGTATGTGAATGAGCAGATGCCACATGCTTCATATGAATTCATAGAATGATGTTAATTGCTACTATACATAAAGACAGCACATTACTAATAGGGACTATCAGAGGTGCCAACAATTAAAGTTTAATTAGAATTGTAAGTAGGATTGACAAATTCTGACCCTTTGCTAATGTTTTTTTTTCTTTTTAGTTAAAAACGTCAGCAGACAAAAAAGAAATTTCACCTCGTGGAAAAAATGATTCACTGAAGGGGAAAGGGCAAGAGATGTGAAAGACGCACATTTGCGTCTGTCAGTGGTTACTTTTGCTTTGTGCCGAGTTTATCTAGGTGAACTTTTACACTGTCAATTCATGAACAATTCATGTTCTCTTCTGTTGGTAAAAACATGGAGGAGTTGCTAATTATTAAGTAGCTGTTATTATGAAGTAGTGGTCACAGATGCTGTTTTCGTACTTTTGTTTGGCCCACATAAAAAATAAATTTAGAGTTTTTTGTGTGGTAAAATTCTGTTTTTTTTTTTCTCTGCCTGCTAGCTTTTCTTATTATCAGTCTTTGCCTATGACTTCTGGCCTGATGTCAACCATAAGCGTAGCATCTCATGATGTAAAGCGGGGTGTGACTCAAGCAAAAAGCCTGCTGCTAAGGTCATGGTTATCATTTACTTTATTCAAAAGAGCTAGCAAGAAAAAAAATTATGATAATGGGATAAAAGGAAAAGAGACAAAGAAGGGAAAAGGTTAAGGGACATGATTTGGGTTTGCTTCTTTCTCTCAGTCCCTTTCTCTCTTCATCTGTTTTCCCTCCGGGGACGTGCTAATCAAATCAGCGGCGATCCCTCTCTCTTTTTCTCTCTATCTCACCCTCCAATTCCACAATGAGCAAGCTTAGCTGCTCCCTCCATCACCTTATCACATGGCGCTGTCTGCTCTGTTTCATGCTCATTACCACGGCAACCTGAGCTCAGCACTCTACACACACACACACACACACACACACACACACACACACACACACACACACACAGCCAGAGGGCCTCATACTCACAACGCTGGATATTTACAGCCGAGCCAGAAAACAAACAGGAGCGTAAACAGATCAGACGGCTACAAAATCGACACGGTTACGGTGGAAACAGACGACGAGGCCTTATACATTGTGTTTCTGTTTTCGTGGACGATTTCATGGAAATCACACATGAAAACAAAATTTCCATATAAATGCGCGAAGTTTCTGCTCGTCTGTTTTGACCCATTTGCATAACCATTTTTCGTGTTTTTCACGTCTGCTTTAAACATTTCACTTAGCAAGAGGTGCAGGAGAAACAGATAATTATGTGACAGCTTGTTTTTGTTTCTGGCGGGTTAGCAAGTTTGTGACATGTCGAAATGACAGCAAAACATCAAAACCAGCAAAGAAACAAAAACTCATTGTTGTGATCAAAGCTTAGGACTCATCAACAACCAAGGGTGCTTTCAAATTTGTATTTTTTATACAAGAAGAGCATGCTTTTTGTGCTGATATGGAAACAAGGTTCACAAGACGCACACTGTAACCATAACAACGTTCTCACCAGTCGTAGCTAGTATAGGTTAACTAACTAGCCTAGCTCGCTATCTAGAATAGATTTCTTATTATCAGTAATATAGATTAAAAATAATAAATTGGTTGAGGAGAAGAATTTGATCTGGAGGCAGAACATCAGCAGGAGACAAACTGCTTGTGTGATCTGACTACGCAGCAGCAGTTAAAGCAGGACGTCTTATCGTTTTTTTTTTTACAGAAAATCTTGTAAGTCACCATTTATTTGCTCACTAACAAGATACATTTTTCACTTTGTCCTCCATTTTGTTTTTTGTCACTTGCCCCTGAGCTACTATGTGATGTCCCACCTACATTTATATCCTAAAAAGTAACACTATCAATTGTTAATTATTTTACAGTTTATAATATTAACATTGCCATTCACAAAATAAAAATATAATGTAATATAAAATGTTAAAACTATATAATTAATATTGATGTTATATAAGTTAAAAATGCATGTTTTCTCCATCACATAAGGCAGTGCTTATCAAACTTTTTACCCAGCTGAACCCCTTCAACCTTAATTACTTAATCTAATATATCTTTATTATTCATCTGCTTGTTGAAAACTTTTTCAAAATCAAATTTACTGCTTTTTTAAGCTATTCAACTTAGCATCAAAACATCTGACTGGATTTGTGGCCAGGTTTTCATGCTTTGTTTTCAAATCTTTTTAAGAAAGCTGGCTTCATCTTTTTTTTTTTTTTTTTTTGAAGAACGTTGCTCCAACAATATCACACACATGGGGAGGGTTTGGCCTCGTCACTATCCGGGCACTTAAATCCAAAATTTAAATACTCTTCTCTGTACTTACAAAACGCATCCTTTTTTGATAACTTTTGTTTTCTGATTTATACTTGAATGCGCCCCTCTGGTGATTTTTTTATTTTTTTTTAGCCCAAAAACATGTCAATTTGAAGAGATCTTAAGCAGTTGTTAAAATGAAAATATTTTTAGACACAAAGAATGAATTAGGTAGCTAACACTCATTTATGTTTGCCTCTCATGTGCTAAGAACTATTATTGGTGTTAGTGGCAGAGATGGTTGCAAGTGCTGGTTGACTTTACTGCACGAGGTAAAAAAAAAAAAAAAAAAAAAAAAAAAAAAAAAAAAAAAAAAAAAAAAAAAAAAAAAAAAAAAAAAAAAAAAAAAAAAAAAAAAAAAAAAAAAAAAAAAAAAAAAAAAAAAAAAAAAAAAAAAAAAAAAAAAAAAAAAAAAAAAAAAAAACCAACAACCCAAAATGAAAGGCAGAATCAGTGACAAAAACAGGTCAGGGTCAGGGAATCAGCAAACTGAGACAGAATCAACTCCAGAACCCAAAAAAACATGAAGCATGCATATAAAATTCAAAAGCTCAGTATCACCGTGAGTAAACTCAGAATGAGTCGTTACTGGGCTATTTATGTGTGTGAGTCCAGGTGTGTGCAATTAGTAATCAGGTGAGTATGTACGTGATAGTGGCTGTGGGTTATGGGACATGGATACGGCCATGCTGGGATGCTGTGGTGGATTCTGGGAAACGGAGTCCATGGCCAAATCCGGCACTGACTTAACACACAGGTCATGACCCATGGGTAATTCAGTCAACTTCTACCACTTTTTATTTTTGAAGTTACAAAAAAACATTAGAATATTATCTGTTTTAAATCATTTTGTCTTTTACTTGTAAAAATATATATTATTAAAATTTTACTTAATTTGACATTGACTTTTCCAGCACGAATCTCTGGTCAGAACTCTGATATAAGGAATAAAATGTGACATGGTGGTGTGAGTTACTATTATCACCCCAGTGTTGATTAGTTTGCTGTAACAGCACATCCTGAAGTATATTATTTCTCTTATACAACAGCAATTTGTCAACAATTTCTTTCCCATTTTCACTCTAATTTGGTCACCCACCAGCCAGTTCTTCCCTATTATAAGACAGCTACCAACTAAGGAGTGTGAACACTAACACAAGCTTTCTGCGAGGCATGAGAAGCCAGTGCAATCCACCCTCTTCCGCACAGATTTGCACAATTAGCTAGTATCGCTGTGATTGCTCTGTTGGATCCTGGCCATGGATGAGGCTACAATTTTTTATTTATTGATGAATAACATGCCATACTTTTTATCTGTTTATAGTTACATTTGATGTTTCAGAACATCTAGAAGACAAGTTAGATTCAGTTATCATTTACATTATTACAGCTAGACATTATAACATTATAGCATTTACAGGATGATGATTAATCACCTGGGACCCATGTTGGTGAGTTTTTGTTTCATTTATCTCGTGGAAAGTATAGCTGAAATATGTAACTGGTGCAATGAATAACAGAGTATAAACGTTGGTGAATTTACTCCACACACACACACACACAAACACATGGAGACACACTCACCAGTATGTCCAGGCAGGCGGCTTTGAGCAGAGTGATCTGGTCGGCGATAGTGAGTCCAGTGAAGCCTGGCACCCGTTTGGCAAACTCCACAATTTTGATAATGCACTTGGTGGCCAGCTCACTGAACTTATCCCACAGACCCAGATCCAGACGCACACGATGGTCGGCACTCGAGTTCTAGAGGGCACACACACACACACACACACACACACACACACAAACACAGTCAGGGACGTGTTTAGGTGACTCATAAAGATAATGATCTCCATTGCCTACATACTACTCACACAATCTGTATATTTCAAAATATAAGAACAATACACATGTAGCATATTGAAAAATAAATGTATACAGTTCTCGTTAAAAGTTTTGGACACAGCTGTTCAAATGTATTCTATAATCTATGGAATCCTTCCCAACCACACGTCCAAACCTAGTCACATTTATATGTAGTTTAAAATCTCATTAGAGAGATTAAATTGAATCGAATTTTTTAATCATACAGTGCTCTCCAAGTCATATCAGAGATCTGCAACAACAAGTACAAAAAACAGCACAAAGGCAGGTGAGGGGAAGAGAGTGTGACCTTGAAGCAACAAATAAGTGTCCTGTGTCATTTAAAATCTCTCATTTAAAAACTGAACTGAATACATTCAATAGCTAGCTAACCATCAAAATCTTTCCCACACCATACAATATATGCAAACCTGCACTGTTGCGATAGCAACTATGGCAACATAGTGGACATTTGACAAAATCTGATTTAAGAGATAAATCAGATGTGTCCTTGGTGTGTGAAAAGACAAAGACATTTTAATCTAAAGATTTATGTTTGACATTTGTTTAAAGATCCCCAGTTTGCCCTTGAGATCGGGTTACTGTCTGTGTGGAATTCTCCCCGTGTCCATGTGGGTTTCCTTTGGGTTCTCCGGTTGCCTCCAAACCTCCCAAAAACATGCAGGTAGGTGGACTGGCTATGATAAATTGCCCCAGGTATGAATGAGTGTGTTAATGATGCACTGCAATGAACAGTCCAGGGTGTATTCACACCTTATGCACAGTGTTCGCAGGATAGGCTCTGGATTCTCCATGACCCTGACCAGGATAAGGGGTTACCGAAGATGAAAGAATGAATTTTAAAGAGTTTTTAAGTAATTAACAAGTACGAATTTAGAAGAAATGCTCATAATGAGAATGTATTTAAGAAAAGCAGCACCTCATGATGCAAAGCCATGTGAATCTCAATCAACTAATATACAACATTGTTGTTTAACATATTTATGGTCACTACATAATTCCATATGAGTTTTGCTGTCTTCACTGCTGTTCTTAAATGTAGAAAATATGAAAAAAAAAAAAACTTGTTTGGCTAGGTATCTTTAAACTTTTGACTGCTACTGTATATAAAATTCACAGCACAGGTGTATAGAGAAAAGGTTTTGACAAAGCTGTCAAGAGAAGAACTGAACAGCTCTAATGAAGGTGCAGGTGTGTGTTAGTGTGTGTGTGTGTGTGTGTGTGCGTGCGCGCGTTTGTTTACTCCAGCAGGCACAGAGCTGTGCAGTGATTGAAGCCCACATATTGAAGATACTGATAGAGCTGTGACAGCAAGACAGAGGGGGAGATAGGGTAGAGGCTTTTATACACAAAATTCACAGACTGGATCTGCAGGGATGTGGAGAAACACTCACACAAAATTTCTCAGAGAGGGAAAGGATGGAGATCGGATTGGGTGGTGGGAGGAGAGCCAGAGAACCTCTCAGAGCCAGTTGGGGACAAACTCACCAATGATCTGACACCAATGATCCCTTCCTTTCTGCCTTTCTTTCATTCATTCATTCATTCATTCACCTGTAACTGCTTTATCCCGGTCAGGGTTACAGTGCCTCTTGAGTCTAAAACTCCACATAGACAGTAACTCAATCACAGGGACAAACCGAGCTGTGCGGTGGCAACTCTACAGGCTCTGCCCCCATGCCGCCCCTATTCTTCCTCTTCTTCTTCTTCTTCTTCTTCATCTTCTTCTTCTTCTCTTATTATTATTATTAGGAGGCCAAGCACCAAAGGTGCATAGGCACGCTATAGTTATTCTGTGTTTTCTTATTATTATTCTTCTGCTGCTTCTTCTTCTTCTGGCTAGGGTGTCTATGGCAGCCCATAGAACCGTCTGGTAAAAAGTTGTGAAATTTGTCACACTGATTGGTGTGGAACATTCTGACTAAATTGGGGCCAAGTGCTGCCATTGTTCTAGAAAATTTGGGCCTAATTTGGAAGTGCATTTATAGTCATAACTTTTGAACTGTGTGTCCATTTAAAAGCCAGGCATCCCTGGATTCCCTGGGTCGAGACGAATTTAATTAGATTTTCCACTGCCTTGGAATTTGTTAAACAGTTTTTTCGCTACTCCTCCTACAATTGTTTTCCAATCATCACCAAATTTGGCGCACACCATCTTCAGAGTAAGCCTCAAAAAAGTTATCAAAAGAATTTTGAAGGTTTTGCCCGTAATGGGCCAACAAACCTGATGGCAAAGCCTCCAAATTGGAAGTGTGGCTGTATCTCAGCAACCACTTTGCACACTGACACAAAATTTGGTAGGCAGCTTCAGGACCAGGACCTGAGGCTATGCAACAAATTTTTGATACCGCCATATACTGGTCAAAAGTTACAATAACATGCCAAAAATGCTCACATCTAACTGCCATTTTTGCTACTCCTCCTCCTCCAAATTTTGTCCAATCTTCACCACATTTGGCTCATCTTGAGACCAGTCTGAACAAACAGTATCAAAGGAATTTTGATATTCCAACCCGTTCTCGTGTAACGCGCTGGCAAAAGCAAAAACCAGGATGAGAGGGTGTATCTCAGCAATGCATCTATGTATCATCAAAAAACTTGATAAGTATCTTCAGGACCATGCCTTGAATGTACCCAAGAGGTTTTGTGACTGCGCCGCCTTGTGGTCAAGAACTGTAACAATTTTAATTTTTTTTCTTATATCATTTGAAGGGTTTGTGATAAATTCACAGTTCATTTTTCCTATAATTCCCTCAAGTATGTAGAAGTGAATCCACACCAACATCTGAAATTCAAGTGTACTTCCTATCGATCATGTTGGATTTTGTTAAAAACTGTTTTTTCTCTACTCCTCCTACAAACTGTCTCCAATCATCACCAGATTTGGCACACGTCAGCTTCAGAGTAAGCCTCATAAAAGTTATTGAAAGAACTTTGAATATTCCAAATGGTTTGTCCATAATGGGACAAAGAATCTGACAGTGAACCTGCCAAACAGGAAGCGAGGCTGTATCTCAACTTTGCACACTGACACAAACTAGGTAGGCATCTTGAGCACCAGGACCTGAGGCTATGCAACAATTTTTTTTGCCAAGCACAGGGTGTTCTATGAACTTGGCAAGAACTGACCACTGGGGGCAAGTCTTTCAAAGGGTGCTTGGACCCCGCAGATCGCTTCTGTATTTCTTCTTATTATTATTAAATCCATTAGAGTCAAGTTTGTTGAGTATGTTCCATTATAAACAGTGACAAATCACTTTGTGTGCGTTGGCAGTTTTTGTTCTTGCTAAAAAAAAAAAAAAAAAGCAATGATATTTTGAATTGAGAGAGAAAAAGTCTTATAGTGAGGAAAGGGTAGAGTATGTGAGAGTGTGTGAGTAAAATCTTCTATTGCTTTTACTCAAAAATGAATTTTCTTGCAGTTCCTGTTTATAGAGTATACATACACACATATATTTCCAGGGCATGAGGAAAAAATACAGAAAAAGAGAAAGATGCAACCAGGCTCAAAGGAAAACAGAACAGAAGACAGTCAGGCTAAGTGCTACATTAAGTGTGGCTACATTATCCATGAGCAGGAGTGAGACATGGCACTGCGGCGCTCTGCTCCACCCGCAATCTGCTCATTAAGGCCATGGGCCGAGCAGCTGATGCCAATTTGTTTGTTTTCCAACAGTTTACATTAAATAGCTCATCTGTTCTGGCTCAGTGAGCTCCGGCACCAGATAGACAGCCTGGGTCCATACAGCAAGGACACAGCAAGAGAGAGAGAGAGAGAGAGAGAGAGACAGAGAGATTGGATTTAGACTGTGTCCTTTGTGCTACTGATGCAAAACCCAAAGCAATGAAAGATTAGCACCCCACCTCCCTCAGTCCAGAAAAGTGCTGCAAACTGTGAAAAGAAGCTTTTGTCACGCTATTATTCAAAAGTGTAACATTTAACATATGAGAATGTGGTTTCAGATAAAAAGACTCTCTTCTAACTGTGCTGTACTGTATTTCCCCCCCCAAATATTAATAATAATTCTTAATAATTCTTAATAATAATAATTTATTATTAATAATAATTATTAACAATTTGACTTTTAAATAAAAGTCAAATGTTAATTGGCTCTTGCTAGAAAGAAAGTGCTTTTTTTTTTTTTAGCTTATGGGACCTTGGACAGTTTCAGTGTATTCAGGGTATCACTGTGCCATGGACTGCTTGTGACCAGATGTAGTACATCTATGAAATTTATTCCACATCTGTACACTGAATAGGTGCAAAGATCGAAAGACGCTGGACATCATTTTGAAAAATGAAGCTTTACCCCATTGAAGAATGTCATTCCATCAAATCTGAAATATCCACAATTCTGCAAACCAGCATCTGGGTTTAGTATTGCTTTAGCTAACAGCACCATTATTCAATGTGTAAGGGGGAATGTGGCTCTTAGCAGACGCTAAGTGTGGTGGATAGGAGAGTGGACGCCATTGGCAGGATCTATTGTCGCTGGCGGAAGAGGGCGATCTGTAAATATGATCTCTGGTTAAGTGAGAAGCACAGTATGGATGTGTTTAAATCATTCTCAATGAGCTCAAATGCAAGCCGCTGCTTCTGCACACTTCACTGCCAGAGCTTGCCTAAGAAGCGCACACAGGCCCGGGGCCGAGGCTCTGATATTAAAGCTACTTGTCTTCTTCCTCCCTGGGGCCAAGGGATGGAGGGATGAGATGAAGAGAGGGAGGGACCAGTGGAGCGGCGAGCCAGCCTGCACTGTTTGATTTTCCCTTCGCAATCTCAGTCAATTACCGCACCACCATAATTCAATAGAGAGAAGCAAGGAAGTGGCCGGGGAATTCTAATTTCATTTAGGGGCATTTATCCAGAAGAAATTAGACAACTCGCAACATTAGAAAGTAAGCGGCCCACGTTAGAAAGCATGCCGTCACCACAGGCTGAGGCGGGACGAGAATTTCAGGACAGGCAGCTGGGTCCTGAAATAACATAGTGGTTATGTATATTCAGCAAATGAGCAATCTGAAAGCATCCTCCTCCAGTGCCAGGCTTTTATTTTGCCTTTAAGGCTGCCATGGTCGTTTCTTGTCACTACTGACTGTCAATAAAGTGTTATTCATTGTCAAGGATAAGACCCTCTCCCTCACCCGCACATGAACTCCCAAATCACAGAGGCGCTGAATTTGAATATTTCGCTGCATAATAGGGGCTCTAACCTAATCTTGGGCTCCTCTTCTCCTCCCAATAAAGAGCTTTCAAAGGCACATGAGGAACCAATCGGCAGTGATAATGAGGACTTTCTCCCAGGATTTGAGGGAGGATAATTAGCCCTGATGCAAATTACGGGCATGTCTGAAGGCCTGACATTGCTGTTGGGGCAAACATGAATCTGCTAGTGGGAAGATAGAAAATTTTAAGCACATGTTAGAAATAGAGAGCAATTCCCAAATGTGTAATACAGGTACTTCTATTTATTGTACACTTTTTTTTTAAAGACTTATTTCCTACAACTGATACAGTACCGGAGGTACTTTTGTATCAAATTTGTTTTCCAGGTGTTCTGAGCACATTTGTGTGGTGGCCTGGGAAAACCCATTGGACTTTGCTGTAGCTGAATTCTGGAAAACAGAACAAAATATTTTTTTTCTTGCCAACAATATACTTTGACAAGTCTATTTTCAGAAAACATAAATATATTTTACCTAAATGACAATCGTGTTTTGACCAAAATTAGCTTTTGATGCTAGTAGATTAGTTTTTGGATTGAGTACTGACAGGCAACAACAGGCTGGTGATTGGAACTGCACATCCAATTGTCTGGCAACTGTAAATAGACTATGAATGTCAATCCTAGAAACGCCATGCTGTGTTCAAGATATATTTAAGCAAGTCAATTACTATGGTCTATGCTCTCTGTCCTATTCAACCTACAATCAGGCCATCAATCAGCCTGCTTCTTTACACATACCAGCTTTCTTGTCAAAGTGATCTGGATATCTGAAAAGTGATCTGTATTTCTGTTTACCATGTAGCATGTCTCTGCTGAAGGTACCACCAGATTTAAGATGTTTTCAAGAACCACTAGCCGTTTATCAGTGAGCCAGTGTTAGTGGTTGGTCCCCAAAGGCAACTGTCAGCGGCATGGTGCCATGTCTTTCACTACTGGGAGGTCGTGTATGGGTCAGCATTGCGGAGAGCTCTAGATCAATTTGATGATGAATGTTACCAGTCAAGTCAGTTCTGCCTGGGTTTGATTTATAGTATTGTACTTTTCCCTGTAGTTCCCTGAAGCTCTGGTGCACTACCCATTCTCATAGAACCAAGCCGGCAGGTTCCAGTGTGCTGTCTGGTTTTATTGTTTATGAGGTATTTGCTCAGAGAGAGAGAAAAAATGATTGGGAGAGAAAGGGAGGAGGATTGTTTAGCTCTAAATTGTCATTTTCAGCTGCAGAAGATCTGTGGTCTGTAACAGAGCATTCATACTTGACAGTAATTTATGATGCACAGTGGCACTCATCTCTCTGTTTTGGATATATGACATACAATCTGATAATCAGACATACAGTTCCCTCTGAAAGTACTGGAATGGTCAGTTGTATTTCTTCCTTCAGCTGTATTTCTGCATTTTATAATGCAATAAAATCTGCCAAAAGTAAAAGGGTCTTAATAATTTCCCAGCCCAGTGTACATACTGTACATATATAATATAAAATGGATTAAATCTACTTATCTGGCCTTTAATCTCATTTAGAAAAGTATTTAGAGCCTTGGCTAAGGCACTCCAATTTGAACTCATTTGCATCCTGTTTCCTTTGATTATCTTGAGATATCTCTAGAACTTGACTGGTGTCCACCTGTGGCAAATTCCAATGATTGGACATGATTTAGAAAGGCACACACCTGTGTGTATAAGGTCAATTCACAGTGAATGTCAAACGAAACCCAAGCCATGAAGTCCAAGGAATTCTCTGTACATCTTCATGATCAAATTGTGTTGTGACATATACATTATAAAACCTTTGTTCCCAGGAGCACAGTGTTTGAATGTTCCCAGAAGCACAGTGGGCTCCATCATTGTGAAATGGAAGAAGATTAGAACCACAAGGAGTCTGCCTAGAGCTGGTGGTCCAACCAAACTTTGTAACCAGGTTAGAAGAGCCTTGATAATGGAGGTGACCAAGAACCCAGTGGCTACTCTAATAGAGGTTCAGAAGTCTTCCACAAGAAATGGGAGACTATCTCAGAAATACTCCATCAATGAGGTCTTTATGGTAGAGTGGCTAGACTGAAGTCAGTCCTGAGTAAAAGGCATATGGCAGGCACTTAAAGGACATGAGGAAAAAGATTCTTTGGTTTGATGAGACAAAAACCGAACTCTTTGTGCTACTCCAAGCCCTACATCTGGCAAAAGCTAGGTACTGCTCATCAACTGGTAATACCATCCCTATGGTGAAGCATGGTGGTGGCAGCATCATGTTATGTGGTAGCTTCCGAGTGGCAGGGATGGGAGAAAGAAGGACAAATGCAGCCAAATACAGAGAAATTGGTAGAAGTTGCCCAAATCCAGGTGTACAAATGTTATAGAGACTTACCCAAGAAGACTTGGGTATTGCTGCCAAAGTTGTTTCTACAAATACTGAATAAAGGGTATGAATACGCATCTAAATGAGAGATTTCAATTTTTGATTTTTAATACATTTGCAAAAATGTCTAAAAACCTGTTTTAAAAATTAAATCTATCAAACAAAAAAAGTTCCAAACCTGAAGGGGCATGAATACCTTCCAAACCCACTATGTAAAACACAACATGATGGCGATTACTGTGCACAGTGCAAGCATAGGTGCATCAGCATGCTGCTAATACTTTGTGTGCTCTGATATGGACTGTAAGAACGAGCCAGAGCTATCTACATTATTCATCAGATGCTACCTGAGATGTTCTTAGCTCCACACTGAAGGCATGACTGATGCACACCGAAGGCATCTTTATCACTGGTATTGACAACAGGCACCTAATCAAGTTCTTGTACATCAAGTAGCTTGTCACACTGCTTTCATATATAATGTTAAACAGGCTCCTTCACACTGCCAACATTCAAACATGCTCTGTGAGGAACTGTCTAATCTTATTACACTGCCATTGATTTTCACTGATTATCCAAAGCGTTTTACTTCCAGATGCTGAACTAAAAAGCCTTGAAGCAAAAACAGCATGAAGAAAGGAATGCAAGTTATTGAATACTTTGCAGGGATTTGCCAAAGACAGCACTTGCAATTGAGCACTGTGTATTAGAGTAGGATTTAGAATGGAGTATGTGCCATCGATTACCGCTGTGCTTGGTGCAGTAAGTAATACAGCATAAGACCCATATCAAACAGGGCTGGGCCCTTTGATTTGACCCTGCTCAGGGTGGACATGACATGTCATTAGCTTGACAGTTCATATATTTGATTACATTACCACACCATCTAGCCACACTCTTATACACTATATGGCCAAACGTATGTGGACACTTGACCATCACACCCATATATGCTTTTAGGTATAATCCCCCCTTTGCTGTTATAATAACCCCCACTCCTCTGGGAAGGCTTTCTGGAGTGTAGCTATGGGGATTTGTTCATTCGGCCATAAGAACATTAGTGATGTTGGGCGAGGAAGCCTGGGGTGCAGTCGGCGTTCCAGTTCATCCCAAAGGTGTTCAGTGGCGGTGAGGTCAGGGCACTCAAGTTCTTCCACTCCAACCTTGGAAAGCCATGTCTTCATTGACCTCGCTTTGTGTACAGGGGCACTGTCATGCTGGAACAGGTTTGGGCCTCTTAGTTCCAGGGAAGGAAAATGTAATGCTACGGCATACAGAGACATTCTATACAACTTGCTTCCAAATAACTTCATATAAACTCAAATGAGGTTAGGTGTGTCCATGTGTGTACTCACAGACAGTGAATTTTCTTTATGCTAGAAGTCTTATTTTATATTGAAATGCTGCATGTTTGTCCATTTAAAAGGTGCATTAGATTTTGCTTGGTTGCATGGTATGGTTGATTGCAAAAGCTTGCATAACCTTAGGACAAAATAAAGAAGTCAAAATATTTTAAGACATATAGACCCTGATTTTCTTAAATATGATAACCCACAACAAAGGGGAAAGCTGATTTACCAACATAGGATCGTGTCTTTCATATAAGCAGAATAGCATGTTTTTGCATGCTTGCCTTAATGAATATGCAGTTTGCATTACTTCTACCTAAACGTACAAAATACTGGGCTGTGTCAATGTGCACAGATTCATTTTGCACCCACACTGTGATTTAATATGCCTGAAAAATCACTTTGAATGTGGCAAGTACAACCAAAAGGCAGGTATTAAATTTGTGAAAGGCTATTTCTGTGAGTTGAAGACAAAATTATACCTTTAAATTTATGATAAGAAAATTTAAATGATAAGAAAGCTTATCAAAATTATGCCTTGGTAAATTACCTGAAATGTTTATTAAAATGACAACATATTACTACAGTAAAGCTGTTTCATATTAAATAATCACTGATGCCAACAGCATTTATACAGAGCCTTTGAAGGTTTTCATTCAGATGAATTGTATTGATCATATTAATAATATTAACAAATTTCTACACTCTTTTATTTTACTTTCATATCATATTTCAATGGTTTCTTGATGCATATCCTCGATACACCCACATTTCAGTTTTAAGTTCTTGCAATTAACTTCTTTAACAAACTGTAAAACAGAGGCACATTGTTCTTGTTTCCTCTTCATCTCTTCAACCTTTGATTTCTATGTTGAGCTTGAACTCAAATTATAGTAATCATAGAGCAAAAATATATAGTTTTTGTGTAAAATAAAAGTCAAATAAATAAATGGTAATTTATTTAGATTTTGCAAAGTACACTGATATACGCTAAGTTATTCCTTAAGCAAGATCACCAGAAATTGAATATGCATTAAATTTAATACATTCTATCCTATTATGGCCTGCTGTATGGACTGTGTATGTGTGTGTGTGTGTGTGTGTGTCTTTGAGGTGGACTCTCACCGTGGTGTATTTGCCCAGCTGGCAGAGGGATGGGAACGTCTCCTGGTGTGCCCTCCGTATCTTTTCAATGATGGCCTCCAGCTCAGCTGTGAGCTCATAGGTTTCTGTCAGCTCCGGCTTCGGACTTTCCTTCTTCTTTTTATTCCTGTCATTCCGCACCGCTGCAAGGGAAATTGAGGAAAATTCATCAATAGCCCTTCACCTTCATCTTTTGTTTCCGTTAAGGATGAACTAACTTAATCAGCATTTCTTAGGTGCTACAAATCAACGTAAGACACTTTATAATTTTAACTAATCACACTTTAATTCAATACACAATAAAATAAAACAACGAATTAAGCAGTCCCCAGGCAAATTGGTAACTGCATTAAAAAAGGGATGCAGCTTAAAGGAAATTATATAAAACATCATCGCATTATAGGAGTAACATAAATTTTGGGATGAGTCAGCCTACACAACCATTAATTATTAATTTCTTAAAATCTGATACCTTACATGCAGGGAAATGACATTCTACATATGAAGTTAGTATGCCATTGTTAAAATAAGATATCCACTTTAAAAACTAAAACAGGAAAAGCAGAAACAGAAAGCTCCAGTTATTTCTGAAATGTCACGGTCAAGGATGGTGCTATCATTATGTCCAAGCTTACACGAGATCATAAGAGACAAAGCCTTGAAAAACCTCCATAACCACAGAGGTCAATGAAAATACAGCACGGTGTACAAGAGCTGAGGAAAAGGAGGTCAATGAAAGCAGATTTCAAACTACTTTATCTGAAGCAGGGTCACTGAGACGTGATGGACATAGAGGCCTTGAGGCTTTAGCTTCTCATTGGCATGGCTCTTGTCAGGGCCAATGGAGCAAGAGAGCGAATTCCTCACCTTCTGTATTAGTCATGCAGGCAGTCATCTCATGATTAATACAGACGAGGCTTATGAAGCCGGACAAGCTTTACGACATCATTAAGGGGAGAACACCTGGTGCTGTGCAGGGGGCCCTCTGGGGACCATCCAATTTCATTAAGCCTTGGAGGAGCTGCAGGAGAAGTGGTACCTTGGACCACAGATCAGTGCTAGCTCTGAAAAAAATTATTACTCAATGATGCATGTCTGGTAAAATTCAAAGGCCACTGCAATTCCCCAGTGATCTTATAGAAAGAAGAATTGACTCACAGTGACGCCCCCATGCACCTGCCCTTAGGTTCCAATTCATTCATTAATATTTATATTGCAAATGTATGGGCGGTCATATTTATGTGTGGACACATAAATATGGATTAAGGCATGTATATTCAGAGGTGCTAACACTGCTAAAAGGAATATCGTAGCAGGCAGAGAGAAAAACATAATTTTACCACAAAATCTCTAGTGTATGTCGGAGGACAGGATGGCTCCATGCTAACATAGCATAAATGATAAAACATGCATTGATTGACATGATATCTCACTGAAATATTTGGATTAATAAAAAAGCACTTGAGTTTATAATCTTACTTTATAACACAAGTGCATGTTCAGTCTGCAGTCCGGTCCATGTTCATATTATAGTACAGTTGTAGACATTAGTGAAAGGTATTTACTGCTGATCATCATATAGACTTTGACTAAAAATGGTCTTATGCTGATGTGAAAGGAAAACATTGGAAAATCAATTTGCCTACCAAAATAGGAAAATGGTAAATACTATAAAAATATATGTATAAAGTTATAGCCTACATACAGAAAGATATTAAATGGTGACACATTACACTTTGTATTTTGTCACAGATATAGAAATACTGCAACTGATTTCAGCTTCTCCTACACATATCCACCCAGATTTCTTTTGGTACTAAATGTTAGTTCTGAAGGGGGTCACTGGAACAGGATTCTCACCACACAGTTTTCCTTGTTATTCAAAATCAGGAGATTACAGGGAGTCATGTATGTGATGTGGGAGGCATGTGATTTTGGAGAGAATGTTGGGGGAGCTAGCTATGTAATTTTTTTCTTTCAGATGTGCACAAAGCAACAGTGTGCAAAAAAAACAAAACGAAACAAAAAAACAGTGAGCCAAAAGTCTGGTGACTTATTTAATAATAAGCAGCTTTTCCATTTTTTTTTTTTTTACCAACAAACGAGATTGCTATCTTGTTTTCTAATGGCTCACAAGACCGAGTGAATGCAAATTTAAAGGTTTACAGAAGCAAATGCATGTCTTTTGTACCCCATGTCCTTTCCCCTTCAGTGAATTGGCTTTTCCGCTATGTACATTTTATTAGTGTTTGTTCTTAAATTATAGCTTCAGACCGAACTACAGAAAAGTGTACTTTTCAGATTAGCAAGGACTCAAAAGTTGTAAATGCTATAGCTAAACCAATGTCGGCAACTCTGTATTTATGATTCATATTTGCATGGACTAATTACGTTCATTCTACCTCCATGTTACACACCCCTGAAGAAATACTCGAATACAAGGTAAAATATGCGTGGATATTAAGTGCTGCAAAGCCGTACCAGTACTTGTTTTGGTTTACTCGCTTCTAAAGGGGTTAAATTTTTTTTGAAGAACTTAAAGTTACTGTATAATTGGTGGACTTTTTCCCAACATTATCTGCAAAAGGGTGACCTGGCCTGTAACGGCTGTATGCTTGTAAAACAATGATGCCCCCCAGCACATTGTGGTTTACTTTATATTCATAATGAAATGGACCCCCCGCTGGTCTGTCTTGGGTGTCTTCTAAGCTAATTATCCGGCTCAGTGACATCAGCTCCACATTTCTAAACATCTCAGACTTAACAGGTTTCTCCTGTACTGACCAACACACTCTCTAATAATAGAATCAACACAGATTTCTTTGTTTGTGTGTTCTAGTGGCATCAAAATGGAGGCATGGAGCAATTATGACTGCCCTGATCCTAAAACTGATATCTTACAATGATATACTGCTGAAATGTAAATATAAATGTAATATGATGTGCTCACCTACAGATGACTTCATGACCAAAGATGGCCGACAAACAAGTTCTGGCAGTGTCAGAATTTTTAGAGCGAAATCTCAGAAAATGATTGCTGCTATGATGTGCATTTAAAAAGTCACCAAAAGCAGCAATACTGCACATAATATTTTGAATTATTTTTTGGTTTATTTTTCATATTTCAGCTCCTTTAATCTGCTATAATCCAAGAATAATTGCATATGCCTTTGGAGACTTACCATGACTATCAAGAACAATTACATAAAAAATATTTTACATATTGTTTCCTTCCCCAACTTCTCCAATTATTCTCTTTAAATCACCCACAGCACTCCCACTAACTACACATGAAACTTATCAGATTGCACACACAATTTAGCACTTTTTATTTGGGATCTTACTAAATCATGGCTACAATCTGCTAAATAAGACTTAACTTTTTCCTGGAAACCAACTAAACACAATTTTGCTTTTGTTTCTGGTTTAATTCGTATTTTATGGACTACTATTAGATGTTGTTGTTGTTAAGTGTAATTTCATGCAAATTTCCCCCTCTCATGTTTAGTTCACTAAAGCTGTTTTACTAATTATTACAATCAACAAAGCATGCTAGTTTTAGAACAAATGAGACAATTACTCATTTATATATTTAAAATATTAAACTCTTCAATCATGTGGGCTTTGGGCACTGCAAAACCAAATTATTTGGGATTTTGGCTGTTACCTTCTAGAGGGTTCATGGCTACTGCATAATTGGAAATACTGTGTAATTGAAGCCTGAAGACTGAGCCATTTGCTTGTTGCAATTTTGTGTGTCTGTCCAGTCATGAATCGACTTAGCAAAAAAAAAAAAAAAAAAAATCTTAAAGTGAAACATTTTAAAGAAACCTTATTGACACTTGCAACAACATGCAAGATTTTGTACAAATTGCTGAAATTATGTTTGTCTATCTAATCCCTTTGTATTCATGATCTTTGAGAATGCCTTTTAATTATCCCTTGATGTGATAAACAGACAAACATGTAAACAAAGTAAACAAAGACATAAAGGAGGCTTTGTGTTTTCGAAGGGTGGGTAGATCAGAGTTGGCACGTACGGTCCACAGATCAGTGGTAGCCTTGCTCTATTTGCGGTAGTTGAAAAAGGCCTCATGAGTCCGTGATCACAGGCACTAACACACAAATACAAAAGCAGGGGCACTCTGATTTTTCTTAGGATCAATGCACCAAAGACAAAAGCAGACAGACACAGCGAAGAAGATGGAAAGCACAGAAAGCAAGAGAGCCATGAGGACACAAGAAAATGAAATTACACTCAGTATAGGATATACAGACAGTATCCTACATCATGGCCTGTTTTGAACCATAAGCACTTTGTCTTAGTTAGTGTGCCTTATGCATTAAAGAATGGGAATCTTTCTGCTCTTCGGTCCATGAAGCCAGTTTGAATGGATTTAGGGGCTTTGCTCTTTACGTGGCTGAGCCATTGGGCAGCACGCTTCAGAGATTACAGCGTGATAGGGAGCTAACAGACTGACTTAACAGCCACTTGAAGCTGACACGTTTACAGCAGCAGGTGTCAGTGTGGTAAATGCTACTATCAGTAGCACAGAGGCTCTCCTAATCCCACATATGATCTGAACACCAATAGCCCTGGCCACTTGACTCTGCATTGTGGTATGCGTAAGATCTTGGTTTTGTATGTGCAATGAATGTATACTACACAATAAATACAATTCATGTTCACACCAAACATCAGAATGGGGAAAAAATGTGATCTCAGTGATTTTGACTGTGGATGTTAGTATCACATGGGCTGGTTTGAATTTTTCATACTTTGAATATTTTTCTAGAGTTTACTCAGAATTATACAAAAAATTAAAAAAAAAACATCCAGTGAGCTCCATTTAGGAGGAGGACAGAGGAGAATGACTGGACTAGTTCGAGCTGACGGGAAGGCTACAGTACAAATAACCACTCTTTACAACCGTGGTGAGCAGAAAAGCATCTCAGAATGCACAGCAAGCTGAACCCTGAGACAGATGCACTACAACAGCAAAAGACCATATCAGGTTCCACTTCTGTCAGCCAGGAACAAGAATCTGAGACTATAATGGGCACCAAAAAGACTCACCAAAACTGGACAGTTGAAGATAGGAAAAAGCAATATTTTCCAATCTTCAACTCTTCACTTTAGGTGGAGGGTGAATGTGTATTACTCACAGTGACTTCACAGTGTTATCTCTACACACTACAACCGTCAACAAAAACAGTTGTTCTCATTAAGGCACAAATAAGGTACAAAACAACACAAGGTCTTCAAGGTCCAGTAATGTACCTTAAATAATCCTCAAAGTTCTCCAACTGGTATAAGAGTCACACCATTGAGGACATGTTTATACATTTCTTTTTTCTAGCGTGTGGGTTTTTTCTTCTGTTTCTTCAGAATGAACGTTTCAAAAACATGGCAGAGAGATCTGTTGCCCTGATCATTCTGACATTAACAAAATATGCACACAGACCCTGATTTGGTGAATGATTACTTATACAAACTTAATAACACGCAAGACAGTGCATACTGGTTTACTAACAGGGTCTACAGGGAGTTGCGTCTATCAAATAAGAAAAATAGCATTTTTCCATGTGTGGAAAACTGCGTGTACAACGGCAAATGTGTGTACAAATTAGTAAAACCAAGGGCAGGTATTAAATTTGCAGAAGCTGTCTGAATAATTAGCAAGTTTATCCATTTATTATGCCTTTGTGTGACAAACAATCAGAAATGTTTATGCAAATTATTACATATTGTTACTGCAGTAAAATTATTTTCCTATTAGATATTCGGTGCACGTTTGCATCTATATCAACAACATTTAAACAAAGATTTCCATCAGGTTTTCATTCACAATTACTTTAGTAACAAAATGCTCATGGTTTTTTTTTTTTCTGTTCATTTTGTATTTTGAACAGTTTTTCAACATGTCTCACTGCCTTTAATTGTCATTTCATTTTTATTTTACTCTCCCAGGAGTCTCTTTGAGATCCGAACGCACTACAGCTACTGAGAAAAAAAATAGTGCAGAAGCCTCACTGACAGATTGTGCACAGCAACTATGGGCTACAATTAGTAACTGTACAACTTGTATTAGGTTTACTTAAAAAAAAAACAACTAATGTATATATGTAGACGTGAATACATGCTTGACATAGATCATAAAAATATGATCTTCTGAGTGTGGCTTAAGTGGGTGTCTGGTAGCTTTTTCTTTGTGTTTTAATGGAGTCCATGACGCAATGCCTGCTGAGGTTCAGGTTTATTTAAAATGTTGCCCAGTGAGACAAGTACAGCAGGTTGAGTCACTTTTTAAACAAGACTAGACAGGCCTACTTTTGAAAGACCACAGTCAGCCGAGAAGTTGTTCACATTACTGTAGTGAAACTTCATATAGAGGTGTTTTTTCAAACTCATATTCTGATAAATCTTCCTTGTCAGGAGCAAATATGATTCAGAGTTGACTGTTCTGTCTTCTGGCCAATAAGCTCCCACTCTGTTTTACAGCCAGAGCTTCGCTTCATCATGCAAAGGACAGAACACCATTAAATAAATGACATTTAATACTCTTCTCCGCAAGAGGAAATAAATCCAGCAGAGGATCCCACCTGTGGGAGTGTCTCTCCCTCTCAGACAAAATGTACTCCTAATGTGCCTTTTCTTTCTGCTCAATCTAGCAGCTATTATCAGCTTAATCGCCTCTTTTATTGAGCTGTACTTAACACACACAAATAAAAAGCTAGCGGACGTGAGAGGGGGCTCAGAGGCTTTGGTTTCTATTTCAGAGCCCCTCTTAAAGTAATGATTGGGATTTGGAGTGCACTTAAATGGGACAAAGTGAGAAAATTATCTCAGTCAACCCACTGTATTTCTCTGTTTGACAATGTATCTTATTAATACAGTGCTATGATCATATGCTGTATATGCCTCTTGCATGATTTCTTCTAGTCCAAAAGTCTCATCAGTTGATAATTAATGATTTGATCTAAAATCCTTCACAACCAATATCAAATAATAGGAAATGTTTGGTTGCATTTACTGCTATTAAAGTAGTGCAACTATATTAGGAGGCAATTAGATGCATGATTAAGTAAGGAATAAGGAACACATCAGGGTGTTCTGATATAGGAAAATAATCACCAACAGGGTGGTATCACCCCAACGTTCACATCCTCAAGTGTTTTTTTCCTCTTACACCATAGCAATTTCCCTACAGTTACAATTTTTATTTATTAAAGAATGACACATTGTACGATGTATTTGTTTATAGCTGCATTTAATGTTCTGGAAAATCCGTGAAACAAGTTAGTTCCTGTTCGACTTATGTTATAAATAGCTATAAATAATTATTCCCTCACCAGCCTCTCTTTTTTCTCTGTCTTTAATTTTTCTCTCTCTTTAATAAGTTAAAAAATGCAGCTTGTCATGTTACAGAGAAACTGAAGCACAAAGCCCTCTATCCTGAAGAAAATTTACAGTTACAGATTTAGCTATGAGTGTTACAAAGCGCTGACACTGGAGACTCCTTCCAAAAATGCTAATTTTTTAAATTTCCATTTATGTAGATTCATGTGTAACTTGTTAGTACAGAAATGATAATGTATTAGAACAAGAGCATTAATATAAACCTGTGATTTGCCTTGCAGTTGGAACTACTGTCAGAGCTGCTGTTACAGAAAATTAATCAACACCTTCTGACCAGTCAGGTTCGAGAATTCAACAGCGTGAACAGTGTGGTGTTTAATAACTTTGTTCATAAATAGGTATAATATTATTTTTTTTAAAGACACCTTTGTCTAATCATTTTGTCTAGCCTATCTTCCACAGAGTCGTACTAATTACATTACACAATGAATGAATGAATGAATGAATGAATAACTGTGAGAGAATCCTTTCCTTCCCTGTATCTTTCTGAGCATATGTTTTTGAAGCTATGATAATCTTCATGTATTTATTTTATTCATTTATCTGATGGCTTAATGACCTACCAGCCATTCCTGCTTCAGTTTTTTTTCTCTGGATTTCAGCTCGGGAGGATTCTTTGCATATGTGTGAGTGTGAGTGTGTGTGTGTGTGTGTGTGTGTGTGTGTGTGTGTGTGTGGTGTATGTGTAAGAGAGAGAGGTGGTGATGTTAACGGCATGCGTCGATCATGTTCCCATCCAGGCCGGCCATCTGTGCAGCATGCGACCCACCATCACGACAGATGCCCCGGGAAATAAACACAATATTTCTCCCCTGCTCTTTTCACAAACACACACTGGCAGTGAAGTGGCGACAGACTGAGCAGAAGTGTGTGAGGACCATGTACATCATTCCTGTGCAGAGTGAATGTGGGGAAGGGGGAAGAGGATCAGGATGGAAGAACGATTGGTGAAAGCTCATGAGGAGAGAAGCACCAGCATAACGAGGCCTAAGCCATTCTCTCTCCAGGGATCTAAACACAGCCAGCTGTATTCTCTTTTTTCCTCTCTCTCCCTCTCTCTCTGTCCCTGGACTCAAAGATCTGAAAAACCTGAGACAGCGTGAGAGAGAGAGAGAGAGAGAGAGAGAGAGAGAGATGCTGTTGTGTCCTAATGATTCTCCAGCATCACCCGGAGGAGTGAATCTCACCAGGTGACTGCCAGATGCTGACATCTTCCTTAAGGCTGCTTAGGCTAATAATAATGTTACCTGTTTTAGCTTTCCATGAGATGTGCAGTGACACACTACTATATTGACAGTATTAATATGAAATTCACTTTTTTAGCGTTTGTCTTGCTTGTCATTAACTATTGTATCTATTATAGTTGAACAAGACATACAACAGGGTCCAGATTTCTGAGCCTCCTATCAAGAATTGTTTTCATTTTGTCAGTAAGAAAAATCAAATTGTATTTATTTTTAAAATTATATTTCACAAATACATCATTCTTCCATTTCTTTTTACCTGCTTGAAAAAAATTTCTTTTTACTTGATCTTTCTCAAGTGTGTGAGCATGTGCATGTCAGTTTCATGTGAATAATAATTGGCTATTGTATATTATGAATAATGTGAATAAAAGTAATGTGTGGTGGCCTGGGAAAACCCACTGGATGTCGCTGTGGCTGAATTCAGACAAAAATAAGGAAAAATCAGGTTTGGGCCAAAGTTGAGTTTTGTGCTTATAACATACTTTGACACCTCAACTTTAAGAAACTACAGATAAATATTCCACGATGTAGAATGTTTTTATTTACCTAGTCTATCTTCTTGCAAACAATATGTTGGGTAAAGCACCAGTTTAACAAACAAAGCTTGTTTGCTTGAGTGCCATGATGTGCTTCCTTTTCACTTTTGGTGTTAATCAGATTTTAAAATACTATTCTTATTTTATAAAGTCTGTAGTTTTCGTTACTATATAAAGTAGAAAATGTAAAAATTTCACAATGTGTAGCTTTTCCCAAATATATACAAAATATTATAACCATTTGACCAGATTACATGAAAGATTAGCATATCAAATATTTTACAGGACTTTCCTGAAAGTGTTGTAAATTATTTAAATTAACTTTCATACTTTGCCATACCTGTGAAATCTCTGATATCATAAACTTTTTTGAGCTCCCCAGCAGCACAATAGCTTCACACCTGCATCTGCTCCTTTATGGATGGAATAAAGAAAGAAGAGCGGGATGAATGTTTAAGAAATCACCGTCTGGATTGTTCTTTTGTCCCAGAAAAGCGTGCGGGTAAGAATCACCTCTTCTCTCATGGCAAATGGAGCATGAAGTGGACCAGGAGCCATAAACGCTGATGCAATCGACATGCTCCAATAACGTGTGAAATGCAAAGCATTCCGATCTGTGAGAACAAGGCGACAAGAGCGCGAGGACGCAGACAGCGCAATGATGCATTCAGCAGCCCAAGTGCCCTATTTCAAGGGTACTATAGGAGCAATGGGCGAATCTACGGTGTCCTGATGTGCCACGATAGTGTTAATCATGTTTTTTCCAATTTCCTTTGTGCTGTCTGATAAAGCAGGTTGGGAAAAAATATTTATTAAATTAAAGGAGCAAGCATTGAAGTGGGCTATGGCTGCATCTAGAAGAAAGCATCAAGATTCAAGTGTCAGTAAGTCAGTTATCAGTGGAGTATGAAAATGCTTTAAACGCAAAAAAATACGCCCATATCTGAAAGGTATCTACAGTTTTATCTTCCAAATACCATTTCCACATGCAGAAATCTGCTGATATTGATGTTATCTTTAAAAAGGAAAATGCCGCAATGACAATAGTGCCACTCATTTCCATTCACCTTATTCTATGCCAATGTTCTAAAAACTTCTAAAAAAAATCCCTGAATATAGCAAAAAAAAGTTTCTATGCTTGGCTATTGAAAAGTTGAAGTATTGGGGCAGGAAAGATGCAATAAAAAGTGATGCAAATAAACTGTCTGAATAAACGATAATGCAGGTGACTGTGTTCCTGTCTCTTCATTCTGTGGGTGGTGCTTTTTTAATTGTCATCCTTTTGCTCTTTGAATTTTGCTGACTATCAAGAAAAATAATGATGCTTATGCTTTGCTCTATGAAATAGGCTATGATGCATTTCTTGCAGTATTTCCCAGTGAACAAAAATTCTCTAAAGTAGGAAGTAGGAGCCTTTGTGTGCCAACATACTGGCATTATAATGTTTACTCACTAGTGCAGTTCTAAAGCAAGGAGGTCAACACAACACTGACAGCTGAGCTTTAATATTATTCTTAGATTTACCATCTGAACTCATGACTCTACATGCTTCAAGACTCTGGGGTACATTTTGGGACGCAGAGCAGACCCCTTAGCCACGTAATACTGTGTGTGTGTGTGTGTGTGTGTGTGTGAGAGAGAGAGAGAGAGAGAGAGAGAGTTAGGATGGGTTTTAGCACTCACACTCTTTAGACATTCCAACAGCAAAGCACTTCTGCAGACGGCAGTACTGGCAGCGGTTCCTCGTCACCTTGTTGATAATGCAGTTCTTGTCCCTGTGACATGTGTACACCATGTTCTTCTGGATGCTCCTGCGGAAGAAACCCTGAAAGCAACAGAGACAGAGTATGTCCAATATTAGTATAGTATTAGTATAGTGTAGTATTAGTAAAGCATTGTATAAATGATTCAGTGTGAGGTTTTTAATCCTAAATTTGCAGTGTGATACAAAGTGTACATGTTACAATCTCCTGGTTTGAGTATTTCAGAAACTGCTGATCTCCTGGGATTTTCATATACAACAATATCTAGTGTTAATACAGAATGGCACAAAAAAAAAAAACAGTATGAGTATATAGAGCAATAATAATTAAAAAGTTAAGCGAATAATGTGTGATGAATATATATTTCAAATCACTCATCATATTTGTCTCGCTTGTAAAGTAAGTCAATATTTTATTGCTTTGGATAAATCATAATCGTAATGAATGACATTTCAGAATGCAGTAAGTAATCTGTGATTGCATTTCCACAAGTTTATCACAGTGAAGTACTGTCTTCCTGAACAAATCAAGGATGTCCAAGTAATTAAAGCAATTACTCCCTTTATGGGAATTTCTGCTATGTGACAAACAGGCTCTCTGCTGAAGTTGATAGAGTTAACAGAATTCTCTAGAGAGGGCTCTATATTTAACATGGCCTTCTGTGTTCATAATTTTATTAACTGTGTCTGTGAGACTGTGTTTAGTCTTCCTGTGTAAATATCAGCGCAAGAATCCAAACTAATCAAGATTGTCTGCCAATGAAACCAAATTTTTATTTTTTTTTTTTTAGCAAAGAAAATTTGAAATATTAACCCAAACAAATGTAAAAGATGACGGGGTTGCATATTTACATTATAAATAGTGATATAAACTAAATAAACAAGGTTCACTGATTTCCTCAGATGAATATTACATTTTTCTGTCTCGATCCATCTGACTGGCACGGAAACACAAAAATGACAGCGGTTTCCTTGGAAGAGGACGTTTTAAAAAATCCTTAATGGTTTTATAGTGAATATTAATATGTTATTGCTCCAAAATGGGCAGCAACGATGATTAGTCATGTGCGGGTGTGTGCACACACTCGCCGAAGCATGTGTGTGTCTTTCCTGAGGACGACTGAATTTCCATTTGCCTTGCGCTCTGAGTGACTGATGGGGCCTTATGCTTTCATTAGAGGCCGAGCAGAATGCATGATGGTTAATGTATTAGAGAGGAGGGCAGAAATGGCCAGCTCTAGAGCCCATCGCCTCTGCCAGTAGCATTCCTCGATTGACATCACGTGACCTCTCTGAGGTCACGCTGCTTTATGAAGTATCCTTCATTCAGCTAATAGACATCTTTATTCACGGTGATCTCAGCTTCCTACGCATCACTCGTCCTCTGATGGATGAAGATGGGAAAGGGTTTTGGATAGCAGATGCTTATTGTGTTCAGCCTGGCTGCTGTGCCCAAGGCTACAGTAGTGATGCATCACCAGAGGCCCCCATGCATCCCAGTGACCACAACGGTCATGAGACACGGTGACTTGCTCCCCTTGAAACACACATTTATGTGTACATTAGGGTCCAAATGTTTGGTCCTATTAACAAGTCTTTTCACTTCATAATTTATCAAAAAAATAAAGCTAAATTGCATTTATTGTAAACGATATATAATAAGTGCAACTAATTTTGAAATTCTTTTGAAAATATCTGAATAATCTGATCACATAATTTTATTTTATTTTTGTGTTTTTAAGTGTTATGAAACACAGAAAAATGCACTCTGGACACAGTGTTAAGTGTTGGTTCCAACTGACTAACTCAAACACTAATGGTCCTTATGAGTTTGCTTTATTGTCACTATATATATATATAAGAACCAACCAAATGTACCAGCTCTTAATAGGGGACACAAACTTTTTCACTGTACTGTATCTGTACAGGTGGTACAATGGAGCAGAGGGCAATGTCCCTGATCTCAGGTTACTGTCTGTGAGGAGTTTCGCGTGTTCTCTCTGTGTCCATGTGGGTTTGTTCCAGGTTTCCTTCCACATCCCAGAAAACATGCTAGTAGGTGGATTGCCAACTCTACATCGTGCATGTTCACGGGGCAATGTGATGGACTGGTGTCCCATCCAGGATGATATATTCCCGCCTGATGCCAAGTGTCCCTGGAATAGGCTTAAGATCTACTTTGACTGTGACAGAATAAAGCAGAAAACCAGTGAGCTCTGTTCTGGCTTTTGACAGAATTGCTACCACTGTTATTATTAAGAAAAAACCTTTGGAAATCATGCTTTCTCTCCATTTTCATTTGTATTTCCCTACCTTACTCTTGGTTTCGAGCCCTCTCTCTGCCTCTCTGATTGAAAGGTACCTGTGATTAAAGTGACCCAGAGGTGCTGATGCTTTGATAATTCCCGGGTTGTTCGGCCGTGGCCAGTTTTGTTCTCGGACGACTTAGACCAGGTGGCATGTAAACGGAGTAGATTAATGGACAAGATAGCGATGGCCTGTTCATGCGCATGTCTTTGATGAGAGTCCAGCTCATTGTAGTGATACAGAGATAAGCGCCGATCAACGTCAACCAGGCTTAGTGCAGATCTTCTTCCACAAACCTACCGAAGTGAATATAGCCAAATCATCCTGGGGAGGAAAGCAACCTGCCCCCTCCTCACTTTCTCTCTCTCTCACTCTCTGCCTCTACTCCCATGTAAACAACATCTTAACTAGGATCATTATCTTCCATCTTGTTATTTTAATGGTACCAGGATAGGGTGACAGGAGAGGCTAAAGCATTGCTGGGCTTCTCATTTACGGATTAAAAAAGAACCCGAAAGTGCTGCCAATCAATTATTTACTCATCACACCCCCTATCTACCACCACCCCCCTCGCTGGTGGTTCTTTGTATTGCCTGAGCATTCAGTACGGGATTAGTTTTCGCTCTTAATCGCGCAGACATCTTATCGCGGTGGCCGAAAGCAGAGAGGACACCGGAGACCCTGGAGAGAAAGTGAAAGAGAGGGCTGCAACCCAGATATTAATTACACCTGTAGAGTTCTGGAGTAAGGTGATGGGACAGACGAAGGAGGAAGAAAGTTGCATCAGGTTACGGCTAGCTGAGCGGAATGGAACAAGGGGGAAGCATGTCGCTGTCCGCCTTTGTGTGTTTCTCTGGCGAACATGGAAGAGGTGAAGGCCAGACGGAGCTGAAAAACTGGGGTAAAGACCTGCTCGAGGATGAAAAAAGGGTGCACACAAAAGCACCCTTTGTCCCTTCATTTCGAACATGAAATCCCAGAAGATAACAGGGTTTTGAGGAAAGACCTGGTCTTTTCAATGGCTCCTACAAGATGAACAAGAGATCCTAGATTACACTTCGCCTCTGTAGCCTTTCCTGAATTTCCTTCTCTCTTGGTCATGTATGCTGCAATCTCCTTATGTTTCCACTCTTTTCCTGGGCCGATGCTTTGCAAAACAGGCTCAAAACATGAACACAGGGAAAGATGAACAAACCTTCAAGAAGTTCTGTCTCAACTAACCTGAGATGGTTTCTGTTTTCAATTTTCATTGCTCTGGCTGCCTTCCCTTGAGTGCCTGGTAGGGTTGGCAGGGTTGTGGGTAGCGGTCTTTATGCCAAATTGGGCTACTTTTAGAACAAATAGTCTTCGTCCACAAATATCTAGTTTATAGCAAATAATCAGAATCAATTTCTGCAAACAAAGGCAAACAAAGGGAAAGTGTAAGTGCGGACAGTGTATATACAGTATACAAAGCCATTACTTTTGAAAATATTGCAAAGAAAGAGGGATTATGGAGTGGATAATGGCTGCGACAGGTCATGATAAAAAGGTGTACTGCAGATACTGCAAATCAAAAATGTGCGCATGCCATGGTGGCCTTCTTTCCCATGCAAAGACTGAGAAAAAGAAGAAAATTGTATCTCTCTTTTCCAATTCCCTAAGTTTTTGGGCTAGTTTCAGGTCCTTTTGTGTGGTTGCTGAAATTTAGTTGGGCTGGAACTTTAGCTAAGCCTTGGCAGCCCTGCTGTCTGGGCAAGAAAATCTAGTCTAGTCTAAGAGGTTGGTCCATACAGGCTTTGACCCCTTTACCACTATATCTAGCCAACATGGATCAGTGACAGACCTAAAAGTCTTCAGCTGTCAATCATGTAAAAGAGAAACTTTCCATGTGAAGGGAAAAGTTGGCAAAATCAGACCAGAATCTTCTGGCTGCCATGCATATAAAAAAAACCCTGAAACACCACCAGCTTTTGTTGGTCCTTCTTTTATAACTGCTTGGTCTGACAAGATGAACGTCAGGAAACAACAGAGAAACACATCACTGTCTACCTTCTACCATGAGCCTGTGGCTACCTGATACCACTTTTAAAAGTTTGATGCAATTTAAAAAGGGCTTGTGGTGGAAAAAACCTTATGAATCGCGCTGGCATTCAGTACTCAAGTGAAGATCTGATTTGTGTCGCACTATCAAACACAAACCCTCCAATACATAACCTTCCCTCTAGGCTTTGCAGACTGTGTCATCATCAGCCATGGTTTTGTAATGATAATCAGAGCAGCATCATTACATTTCAAGTGCATGATCTAAATGATATTGTGCGTGCACCAAAAACAGATTGACATTCCTTGCACCCTCATCATGTCCTCCTTAATTTAAAACCTGACAGGAGCTGCATTTGATCTACTTTTCACTCAGACCTGACACTTCTTGATATTGATTTGACACTGATCATCTGCTCTGCCTGCCCTTGACGCCTCTGACATTGGATTCTGAAGATGAAAATGACATACCTCAATACGATGTCTTCCTCCACATAAACAACCCAAAATACATAATGTACAAAACACATAGCATCTAAGAACAACAGCACTATATGCAAAAAAAGGTTTTAAAAGAAGGATGACTAAAGAGACTGACAGAAAAAAAAGAGCACTAGAAAAATAAGGTGGCAGCTATACAATCAAATCCATTTTTCTGCCCCACACGTTAGATGTTCTTATGAGCAGAGCTGAGATGAGATGCTCCATTTGGTTTCTCTCGTGAAAATGTCGCACTGCTTTCACGTTGTTGACAAATCACATTAGCAGGGTGTGTGTTAGCAGTTCGCAGAGATTACTGTGATAGGCAGTCAGAACACACTCAGCAAGGCTAATATCACCCTTCGCCTCTGCCTTTTCTCACTTTCTCTGCCTGTCCTCTCGCTTTACGTTCTCTCATGCTGAATGGCTCTATACGTCCTTTCTCTCTTCCGCTCTCTAAGCAGGAGCAGAGGCTGTGGCTGTATCTCATTGTTATAGCACTACACTCAGACAGCAAAGAGTAAATAAAGGTATTAAAACCCATCACAAGGAAAGTTATGATCCCACGAGGTGGTGTTGAAATACAGTGAGCAAGTGTATCCTGTTCATGAAGCGGCTCCACAATCCACAAGTATGATTTAAGGATAGACAGTGACACACATTCATCCAACAGAGACAGAAGTCATGAATATTAAGATATTAAAACAATCATTATTAGAGTGCAATTAACAACTAACCAATAAATACTTAAACTATTGCGTAAGAAACATCCAATCAGTTGTCAGAACCCCGTCCCCTTTTATTTTGAGTACCTTTCTTGTGGTTTCAGCCCTGTGTTATCTTTGATTTGTTACCCTAATGTGTTCACCTGTTCTGTGTCTCCCTTTCATTCGTTTGTCTGTTTCTACCCTTCCATCCCTTTGTCTTGTCAATTGTAATCATATGTTTCTGAACATTGTTTCTGAGTTGGTATGTCTTGAATTTCCTGGTTTTGACCCTCGCCCGTTTTCCTGTTTTCTGATCACCGATTATCATAGTTTACTGTTACCTGCCCGTGTTCTAATCCCTGCAATGGACTTGTACAATAATTAATGGTTTGCACTCAATAAATTTGACTCATCTGGCTCATCTGATGGCATATTAAAAAATAATGGCAGCAATAATACTTCATTATACCAGCATGTGCCATCAGTCTGATCAGTCTCTTAAGAAGGGCAAGTGAGGACAAGGGAAAAAACTTTTGGCAGGAAATTGTTGTATTTCCACTCTTTGTCAGAAGGTGGGCGTGATGACAGCCTCCATCTGGACTGTTGTGTAGAGCAGAGCAGTGGGATTGTACATGCAAGAAAAGATTTCTCTTATCTATGACCTAAAGTCAGGGTTATCCTTTGTCCTCTGAAAAACAAAGCAAATGAGTTGTGTATTAAGAGAGTACTCTCAATTTTGGTTCTGAAACCCATCCACTTCTTGAAGTATATTTCTGAAGTTCTGTTATTCTCCAGTGCTTTTGAAACATTATGCTGTGACTGATGCAAATCAAAGCCACTGAATGTCACGCCCTATAAGCCAGGCTTGATCATGATGAAGAATTTTAGTGCAGGACATTACATGTGCAGTATTTTATTCCTTGCCAGCATCACAGTATGTGAGTAGATATACAAATGAAACATAATGAAAAAGTATCATTCTTTAAATTCTTTCTTTAAAGGATATACATTGCCTTTATTTTCTTTTATGTTTTTTTTCTTGAAAGAAATTTTATTCTATACTGAGGAATAGAAGAAGATTAAACAGAATATGAAGATGAAGAGGACGAACGCCAGAAAGATCCCAATGTCAAAAAGGATTTTGGCGAGTCACAAAGCGAGCAGACTGCCTCGTCCTTAGAGCCCGACTCTGGCTTCGTTAGAGACTGAGTGTCCTTTCCACACTGCCTCAGATGCATATGCATGCTCTTCTGGTGGCCCATATGCTTCCATGCCATTTTACCAATTCTAATCAGACCTCTGAGTCCATATCAAACAAAGGGTCACGTCAAACCATGCTAAAACTGCTCCTCAGATGGAGGGAAGAAAAGCACGATAAACAAACACCAGCATGTAAACCCATCTGCTCAGGCTGTGTTTGTGTTTTTATGCTTCTGTAAAGCGATGAAGCAGAGAATGAAGGATCAGAAATATTTAATGAACAAAACTGTTTGGACAATTAGGAAAAGGAATTTATATTAGACGCTATGATGATTTTAAAACAGCAGATTGGATGGTGGATGGTAGGAAAATAATCAATGATGGGGCATGTCCTGGTGAGTTTTATTCCTCTTAGATTACAGGAATTTGCCAATGAGTTGATTTTTTTTATGTATAAAGGCACAACACGTCATACTTTTTTATCCAGTTATGATTACATTTAATGTTTCACAAACAAGTTAGTTTCTTTTATCACTTATACACCACAATATCCCCTGTCATGAAGACTTTCCTGTGGTGGAAAACCTAAAGGAACAACTTTACCTCTGAGTGTTACAATGCGCTGACACTCCAGACTCCTTCCAAAAATGCAAGATAAACAGTTCCTTACAGAAAGCTTCATCATATCAATGATACATTTTCTTTGTTAAATAACAACTTATTGTGGATATAAGTCCTTGGGAAATAGCTTTGACTATAGAAATAATGTAACCATGCTGTAAACATATGCAGTCGTGAATTGTCAAGACGGTTTATGACATATAGTGTAACATTGTAATAATGTTGGAAGCCATGATTTAACGCTATTACTTATGTCTCTTGCAAAAACTGTACTCTAATTATAATTAGCATAGGTTGTTTGAGAAATGACAAACATCGTGATATGCTTTGACAATTATCATGACTAGTCCTTTACAATGCTAGGCAATAAAGGAATTCATAAACTTTAATGTATAATATAATATAAGTACATTCAATAATATATATGTATAATATCTATAATAAAAACGTACAAAATAGAATACACATAAACACAGGATCTAATAGTACTATAGTACTATGTTACTGGTAACTGTCATGAGAGCTGTTTATCACCGGACATACACTGTCATAATGACTCATGACAGCATGTCATCTAGCATGATGCAAGGTTAAGTGCTTCCTGATATGATAACTCAAAATTGACTCTCTCTCTCAATCTCTCTCTCTCTCTCTCTCTCTCTTTCTGAATAAGAAAAGAAAAAGACATCTGCCCCTAGCACCAGTCTGCTCAGAGCTATGTATATGGCACAGACATATGACACAGAACGGATGTATAATCCCCACTCAAATCCTGTCAGTTCACTGTTGCTGAAATCAAACGCCAATCCAGCATGAATTCCGCTATTTTTATCTTCCTCTCTCTCCCTCCCTCTTTCGCTTCATTCCACCCTCCCCATCACACTCTTTCCCTTCCTCATTTTCAGTCCATGTAGAGTGATAAGCTCCATTGTATTAGTCATATTCTCCAAAACAAACAGATTTTTTTTTTCTCAACCAGAATGCCTCCCTCGAGACCCTCTGATTGAGAGAGAGAGAGAGAAACAGATAGAAAAACATAGAGACAGAGTGTAGGAAAGAGAAGGACACAGAGAGGACAACAGACAGAGGGGAAGACAGAGAGAGAGAAAAATAGATTAAAAGGGAGAAACAGAAAGAGAGAAAGAGAGAGAGAAAACAGAGAGTATAAGAGAGAAAGATGTAGAGATAGTAAGAGTAGGACACAGAAATAGAGATTAAAAGAGAGAGAAAGACAGACAGAGAATGAGAGAGACAGAGAGAGAGAAAGTAAGAAGGGGCAAGACAGCGACACACTGAGAGAGAGGTGTGTGTGTGTGTGTGTGTGTTTCTGCGTCTCCTAATAATTTACAGGTTTGGTGGGTGTATTGATGGTGTATTGAATTACACATATAGCTGCAACTTTAGTGATCTCAGTTTTCCCTTTCTTTCAGAATGCTGAATGTGTGTGTGCGTGTGTGTGTGTGTGAGAGAGAGAGAGAGAGAGAACGAACCACTTCCTCGAAAGTCTCTGCATTCCAAACATTTTTTGACTACAGTGCACACACAACACACACACTGCTGAGAGGATCATGGCCTTCTTCTCTCACTCACTTCAGGACATTTTTCATAAAGATAATGAATTAGCAGATGCAGCTGTTTGCACTACTGCTTCTCACAGAACTGATTTTTTTTTTTTTTTTTTGCTGTCAGTTAACACCAAAGTTTAACGTGTGTTTGGATGAAAACCTGCCGAGCACCTGTTGTAGAGATGTGAAATCCTGACAATGAAATCGGTGTTGTACCATAATTACCCACAAACTCCTCATTCTGTGTGCCCTTCCTTAACTCTGCCCTGAAATGCTCCTTATCCTCTCTTAAAGAGTGTAATGGCGCTCGGAGACAATCTTGCCTCTTAGATATCAAGATCTCAGCACGTCTATCCTGGTGTCACGCCCTCACACAGACAATTCACTTGGAAACTATCAGACTTCATTATCAACAGACTTCTAATTATCACCCACACGTTTCCGCAAAAGGACTCATGTTTTCCAGTGCTACTTTACCTTCTTCTTGTGCATATCTCTCACATTATATATGTTTGACTGTAAGCTTTGCCTCTGTACTTCTGTTTTTACTTTTCTGTTTCGTACACTGTTGTGTTTTTTTTAATACCTGGCCTTCCCACAGATCTAAAGTTCTAGCTCAGTAAGCTCGTGCTGCAGCTCACAAAGCCCAATCGTTTAATAATTCAAAAAGCCTTGAAGCTGCATGCATGCAGCTTGGTGCAGGCTGCAGTATGGATATTTAAAAACTTCCCATAGGCATGAAAGTACAACAAGCATCTGACTGAATCATCTGCACACTCAGCGAAGGTAATAACATTCAAACAACACAGGGACTGAAGCAGACTACAACTGCTTCATTCAAGAGCAAAAACTTAACACTTCATACAGAGCCCATGAACAGTTATTATGGTTATATATATTATATATATTATAATATATAATGATATTAGAAGTTTTATATATATATATATATATATATATATATATATATATATATATATATATATATATATATATATATATATATATATTATTATTATATATTCCCATGCGAAATTACTGATCACACATGTTCCTTCAAAATGTTATTAGCCAAAGACTAGCACAAAGATTATAAAAGCCTGAACCGTTCAAACACTTTCCGCAGTCAGTCAAGTAAAATTCAATATATATAGCTAGTTGAGCTAGCTGTAGTAGCTCAGTGGTTATGGCTTCAAATTGCAGATAAGAAGGTCATGTGTTCAAATCCCAGTACCACCGAACTGCCTTGACTGGATCCTTGAACAAGACCTTTCAGCTCAGCATCATCATACTGGGTTATGTGTTATTTAATACTATGTTTGATATTACAGTACTTTACTATAAATATACTTTATTGGCATCCTAGGTTGCCAGTAAATTACTGTAAAATCTACAATAAATTTTTTACAGTGTGAATTTTGGGTGGAAAACCTTGAAAATATGGCAAATTGCTGTGGTATAAGAGGAATAAAACACTTCAGGACATGATGTTATTGGAAGATTTTCCTATAACAGCAGCACACCCTGTCCGGTTTTATTCCTCACTTAATACTTGAACAGTGGAAAAAATGTTTTCTTTTTTTGCACCAAAAAAAAGGCAACACAGCAGTAAGGAAACCTTTCCATGAAAATTTAAAAGGCAGTTTTGCACAAAATGCCCATTCCTGCTCTTGAGAACTGATCTTGCTTATGTTCAGCTTACCTTGCACCCCTCGCAGGCGCTGACGCCATAGTGGTACCCAGAGGATTTGTCCTGGCACACGAAGCAGGGCTTGTAGACGCGTGGAGGGGGCAGGGGCGAGGGCGGGCTGGGCACCAATTCCTCCGAACTACTGCTTTGTGTCTCGATGGCTGCAGGCAAGACAAGAATGACAACATACAAAATTACACACAAAATATGGATTACACAAGAACAGAAAAGACAACACATGGTACCACTGTGGACAAATATTTATTAGGAACACAGATCCTGTAAGTCAGTTTGACCATATGTAGAATTAGTTTATGAATATGAATACAATAAATATGCATGATGAATTTATTTGCCAGGTTTCATCTTGTATCATTTTGAACTGTTTCTGTTTTCAGAATGTTAAACTGCTACTCTGTCCATAGATGTCTGTGGAAAACAGGAAATTGCTACAACGCTGATTACACACATGATAGAAAAGCTCCAAAATACTGTGTGATTTACTGGAGCAAATATTTCTTAGCATTAGAGCCATTAAATCAAGTAGTCTGCACAATCAGTATTTATCTATTCTGTCAGTGTAACTGAATCTTATTTAATACCTTCGTTACACAGCAGCAATGTTGAATTTCTTGAATCTGATTGGCCAGCAGCTCTGACAGAAGTTCCGGCTGCACGGTTTACATTAAGGCACTCGTTCTAATACATTATCCTTTCTGTAGTAACAGCTCATTCACTAGGACTTGTATAGCGAACACTCCACATAATCTAAGCCTAATAAGGCACTGTAAGGCCTCTGTAAGGCACCATTTATTTTACATTTATGGAAGGAGTCTCCAGTCATTAAGTTTTGCAACACAGGACAGCCTTCATGAAGAGCACGTTACACTTGACGTTGAAATGACTGTTTATAGTCGCTATAGAAAGTGATAAGAGAAATGTTTTTTTTTTTTTTTTTGTGCAAATGTTCCAGCATTAAATGTAACTATGAATGAATAAAAAGTGCAATGTATCATTCTTTAATGAACAAAAAGTTATAATCGTTGGCAAATTGCTGGGGTATAAGAAGAACAAAACACTCGGGACTTGGAAAATAATCAGCTTTGGGGTGATGATAGTAACTCCGCTTCCAATCAGGTCACTTCACACCACTCCATCACTGATCATCTGATCAACAGCACAACCCCAAGTGTTTTAATTCTTAAATATTTACATTTCCTTCAGCCCCTACGTATGACAGCTGTGTGATAGCATATAAATTTAGTGTCGATTTGATCAGTATGTATGATATCGGACATCTGGGGCATACCACCTCACCACCGGGGATCATCACAGCCACCACAGTGGGTCATTTCAAGATTCACTGCTTAAACTGTGCTACAAGATTCTTAAAACAGGTGAATCTACTTTCTAAAGAGGCAAAAAATCAGAGAAACTGAAGTATTTCTACACTACTTTGATAAACTACAGAAAGGCTAACAATGTTCCTCTTAGCAAGAATATTAAACATATTCTAGCAGTTTCCTCAGGCTAATAATTTAATAGATGCAATGTTGCTGCTGTGTGATGTGGCATTTAACGTCGTTGATGCTAAGGTTTACATGTATATTGGGTTATACAGCAATCATAAAGTGATCTTTCACATTACCCCACATTTAACACAAATATTAACACAAAAATCTTTTATCTTGTACATCGGTTTTACACTGTCTCACCCAGGAAGCTAAGCAAAGCCCACTATGAACTACAAAATCATCTAAAACAAAGCAGACACAATAATGTGATGGGGACAGAAAGAGAATACTGAAGCGGTGTAAAGTGGTTCATTACAGGTCAGACCGTATCAGCAGACAAGAAGGCAACCTGATCACACCCTGAGCTTCAGGCTGAACAGATCAGATGATCAGATTACGCTGCTGTGAAGAGATCCTCAGAGCAGCAAAATTCACTTAGCCACGGCCCAACGGATTAACTCAGAAAACACTGCTTTTACCAACAAATAAAACATAAATGTGTTTTTCACGCATGTTGGAGTGGGCACTGTCTACAGAAAGAACTCCTCTACCAAAAATTATTCCAGTTATTATCACCCGTTTAGATAAGCTAATTCAATACAATACAATACAATATGGTCATATATTATATTTGTTACAATAAATAAGCATAATAATGACTGAAAGCCAGAGGTGATGAAAGAACTGAAATTCTTTACCCAAGTAAAACTGTAATTAAATTTCTAAGTAAATATGCTGTTAAAAGTTGAAATAGAGCTTCGAATTCTCCACAAGTATAAACAAAATTATAAATTCGTAAATTTATGAGTATGAAAGTACAAGAAAGATTCGCAAAAGAAAAAGATGTCTCAAATCACATACTGATTTTAGTTACTGATGATAAATTCAGTCCCCTTTCACTAAGGAGACAACATTAGCTAAGGTTAATTAACAACAGTTTTAGTGCTAATCCCTCAAATAATATCTAGCATGCTAATAACTCTGACGAAACAAACTAGCTGAATGCTACTAGCTAGATAACATTTGAGAAATTAGGAATTAGATAAGGCTAACTAACAGTTTTTGCCTCAATTGGTAGCTACCATAATAATAACCTAGCAATACAAACTAGTAGAATGCTAATATCTAGCGAACACTGAAGAGTTTAGGAATTAGCTAAGGCTAACTAACAGCTTTTTTTTCCTAGTCTCTCATATGTTAGCTAGCATGATAGTAACTTGCAATGAAACAAACTAGCTGAATGCAATTAGCTAGCTTTTACAATGTAAACTGCATTGATAAATACAAAGTACACGTAGCAGCAGATTACAGTGATGTGTGTAATGATGTCGTGTTTGAAAATATAGTAAGTAAAGAGTTTTCATTTGAAATGTAGTAATTAAAGGTCAAATGTGTTTGGTGGAAAAAAAAATCTCAAGTACAGATGCTCAAAAACGAGACTTATTTAATATCAGATGTTTGTTATGAAGAAAATTACCACTGTGTTAGGAGTGTATTAATGTACATGTGGTACAGTCGGAATAAAATATATAGCACAAAGCAAACTGTGTTCAGCTAAAAAGATGATTTTTAAAGGTTGCTAATAATTTTGAGTAATGAATATCAACTGAGAAAATGGTTTGTTATATTTATTCTGCTGTATGTGTGTGGTGTGTTTTCTCTCCTGATGGTGCAGAAGAAATCTAGATCTTGAAATCTCACTCTGAAATAAACTGACAATGTTTTTAATGGGTTTATTTTGTTAATGTTTTCATCAATACTGAAGAAAGAAATAGTAAAGACAGTTCAGAGTTTAAGAAGACACAGCTCAATGTCAGTGAATGTCAGTGTGTGTGTGTGTGTGTGTGTGTGTGTGTTTGTGTGTACATATTTAGCTGTTTGTGAAGGACTAAATGTCCTCACAATGATAGAATAGGGTCAAATGTCCTTACAATCACCTGGTCCTAACAAAAAATACACAGGTTTATGTGTAACATAGCATTCACCATTATGTCCTCACAAAGATAGGAAAAAACAGTGTGTGTGGGAGGGGTGGGGGACATGTTTTCAAAACAAAATTCCCCACAAGAATAGGAATATCTGACAGTTTTGACCCTGTGGGGACATTTGACTGCTTTTTCTTTGCATTAATTAGATACAGTAATCATTGTGTCTATGAAAGGTCCTCACAAAGATAGAAAAATGAAAATGTGTGTGTGTGTGTGTGTGTGTGTGTGTGTGTGTGTGTGTGTGTACACACATATTTAGTTGTTTATAAAGGACTAAATGATACTCACAATGATAGGACAGGGTCAAATGTCCTCACAATCACCTGGTCCTCACAAAAATGCACAAGTTTATATGTAGTATAGCATTAATCATTATGTCTATGGAAGGTCCTCACAATGATAGAAAAAAACTGTGTGTGTGTGTGTGTGTGTGTGTGTGTGTGTTTAAAATCAGGTTTGCTAGTTCAGGCTATATTAGCCTCAGGCACCAGCAGAAATATCTCTTTGTCTGTGTCTCAATTCTAACATACTGTTCTGGGTGTGAAATCTGTCCCTATAGATGGTGACTATAGCATTATACCTAAAATAAACACACACACACACACACACACACACACACATATATATATATATATATATCATTGTTAATATAAGCATATTCAGGGACGTAATTTTTACCTCCATGTCAGTAATTCTGATGCCGATGTTACTGAGGTTAGGTTTTGTGTTTGATTTAGGTGCAGCGTAGCATTAATTAGCTACAATAATCATTATGCCAATGGAAGGTCCTCACAAAGTTAGAAAAAACAGTGTTCACACAAAGGACAGAATAACATTTTGTTCTTCCTGCAAATTCTATAGCATTTAAACAGTGCCAAAATAGAAGGAATGGGATCGAGTACGCTAGATAATCCTCAACATGGCTAATTATACTTGATATCTTGTGTCCTTTTAATTTCCTCTCTAAATTCCAGTTACATGATGTCTCATTTTTAAATGTCTCAATATGTGCAGGGTTTATTTTCTGTGAGAGGAGACCTGACAGTGACCCTTTTACAATGCGCCAGGTTGGATCCATTTCTCTTAATAAAAATCATGTTTAAAAATCAAATTAATATTAAGGAAATTATTCTTCAGCAATTCACCACTAAGTAAATTACGCCTAGGCTATCCATCACTTTTGCTAAATGCAAAATGTAAAAACCTGGCAATGTAGTAAATCACATATTAGCAATAAAAAATAACTTAAAATAATAAAAAAAGACCCAATACATATTGTTGAATTAAGCAAGTCTAACGAGGCTGTGAGAAAACAAATAAGAAAATGAGGTTTTGCTGGACTGCGGTGAGGCTCGGGTGGCACATTGCGCCTTCATCTCAGATCTGAGGCCAGATTAACTGAGTAAATAAATGCAGTTCGAGTCTCTAACTAAGTGCACATTGATTGTGGGAGGCTCTCATTGCTCACCCTCTCTATCTCTCTTGCTCATTCTCTCTCTGTGTTGGGATTTCTTGCAGTAGACAGATAAACTGCCATATCGATCTCGCATCACGCCCCTTCCTGACCCGCGACTCCAAGACCCACGTTTCCTCCGAGTGAAACCTGATTGAATTAATGAAGGCAGGCAGCCATCCATTTTTATTTAAGTCAGGTCATATAGCGACAAGGAGTGCAGCCGGACTGGGCTACTCTAAATCCTTTCCATCTGGACACACGATGTTCACACAACACTCAAACATAAATTTTAATCATGAGAGACATGACGCTCAGTTCCTGCTGTACTAGGGGGTGCAGTGATGGTCTGTGTCAGGGGTATTTGTAAAGGTCCCGTTACATAAAATTCCTTGCTTATGAAGTCCGGATAAGCAACTGATATAACTGAATGGTGGCAACAGTTACCATTTAATACTTAACCATTAGTGATTAGTTTATGGCTATGAATAAGAAATCGAAGTGGTTATGTTGTGTTTCATAGTGCCGCTTCACATTACCACTTTTGTCTTGTGGCTTAAACTCTGAACAGATGAGACACATCTGTTTGGAATTTGATGCTGGAAAATAAACACAGACATCTTTGTCTATCCATCTTTGAACATTATGCTTTCATTGTTTTTTTTGTTTGTTTTTTTAAAAAAACATGCCATGCCATCACTTCACTAATCAGATCAGAAAGGGTAAATAAAATAAAAAACTCTATGAAAATCTGTCCCCTTTCTGACCTAATGTCTCTAGCCCTGTAGCTAGTCTCTGGTCCGATGAGCTGCCTTCCACTAAGTCTTTTACATAAACCATCTGTAGTTGCTGAACTGCAATAAAAAAAATTTCCATACATTCATTGGCTCTGCTACAGATTTTTTTTAATTACTTTTTTGTACTCGGTATGGTCTGCTAAAATACTTTGCTGGGCCTGCGTTCAAACCGTGGTCTGCCAGTTGGTGACCCCTGGTCTATGTACATAATGGGATGTCTAGAAAATATATTAATATGCAGAAGAAGAGGTGTTCGTAATGCATGCATTGCAGAAGGTAAAGCAGACAACATGAACATGACTCAGGAAGACTATGTGCCAAATGCTCCTATTTACGATGTTTAAATCTGATATAAAATTGGAACCGTATTAATACACTACCAGGAAGAAACTTCATGCGTTTGGTTCAGTTTATCTAATTGAAAGGCACAATTTGCATGACTGAAGCTACAGATGTTAGGGATAATGTTTGTACAAGGTTAGTGTCTGACAACTTCATTCATATAAAATTAAATACAGTCCAACGACATCTCCTTCATTTCTATAAATTTACATTAATTTCTCAGTTCAGGTTTTTCTAATAAATGTAACGATTGCTACAGACATTGTGCTCAAACTATTTTAACCAGAAAATAAAAAGGACAAATAATAAAAGACAAATTCTTTTCTAAATATAAAACCATTTTAGACACTTTAAGCTTACCTCCATTTCTTATTTACACACACTTCTTCCTTCAGGACAATCCACAAGCATGTAAAGACCTTTTGTGTGTCTATGTGTCCATTTCTATAAATATTGTTTATATGAAATGAGCTGAATTAATGTACACTAACAGATAAGAGTTGAAACACACTGAAAAGATGGCTTTTAAAAATAATAATAATAATAATTTCTACTATTTTAGAATAATAATGAAGAATTTAACACTATGAAATAACATGAAATTACGCAGTGAGGAAGGCACAAAAAAGTGCTAATGAAAATGTTGTATTCTAAATCCATAATGGTATTCTGAATGACGTTTCACACACTCGCAGCATCATCAATTAAATGTTTTGATTCAGAAATAAATTTATACATGGTCATTAAATTCATTATTAAAAAGAAAGAGGAGAGTTTATATCCATACTTCATACTACTCCTTATATTCATAGTATTTATAAGCTTGATAGAAGAGAGAGAGAGAGAGAGAGAGAGAGAGAGAGAAATACAGAGTCATCTCTCTCTATGCTGCTGCATATTTGAAACTCACAGAGAGGGGTGTTGGACCACCTGTGGACAGATGGAGCGCAAAAAAAAAGGCAGATGCACAGAGCGAAAAATTTTCTCCATTTTCTGGCCGATTACACTCCGGCACAGCAGACTGGGGACTCGGGCATGTTAACATACACATGGCTGCCATTAGACGAATGCTGAGAGAAAGAGAATGAGAGAAAAAATGCTTTGGAAAAAAAAGCAGGCAGAGGAAAAAACATCTCGTAGCTTGTCACGCTGAACCTCTAGCCTCTGGCTGAACTCTCTGTCAGGGTCAAGCAGGAAACACACACACACACACACACACACACACACACACACACACACACATACCCACTGCAAGTCATTCTCTCAATGGGGGGGAAAGCAAACTGAAAACAGCATGGCTGAGCTGTATAACAACTCACACACACACACACACACACACACACACACACACACTTAAAGGGTATAAAAATAACAGTAATAATAACAATCCCAAAAAGAGGATATGAGCTCTATATGTACTACATCTTCAGCAGCTAGTCGTTATTTAATTAACTATTTATTAATAAATAATTAATAAATAAATCATTATAAACAATCCAACAAAGAAACAAAGAAATAAATATTTTATTAATTGATTTGATTGTTTACCATTTAACTATTTAATTAACAATTTTACAATTTTACTCTAATTACTATTTTTATTTTTTTTAATTTATTATTTATTAACTTTTTATTATTTATTAATATATTAACAATATGTTAATATTTCAGTGGATTGGATTCTATCTCGCGTGTTAACTGCTTTATATAAAAAAAAATCATTTGCCAAAAAAATAAATACAAATGGAAAATAACTAGCTGTATTTAACAACTAGATTTCAAATAGCACTTCACATGCATATGTGTGTGTGTGTGTGTGTGTGTCTGTGTGTGTGTGTGTGTGTAAAACATGTATCAATCTAGTCTGCTTTTCATTTGCTTTCCTCTCCTAATGGCCATCTTGGAACACATCGTGCGTCTGCTACTTCACCTTTCCAAACACACTGATGTAACCATGGAAGCCTCGTTCGGCAAAACACCATAATGAAAATAAACTGAGTAAAAGTACACGGAAAAGGACAGACAAAGTTGGAGTGAGTTGAGCTTGTAGAAGTGTGAAGGATGAAGGAACAAAGCAGCAAGTGGGAGAGAGAGAATCCACAGGCATTTCCTGTATGTCTCTGGGGGCATTATCCAGAGTTTGTTGTCTTGGCAGGAGGCGTCTGAGGGAGGTTAGCTGATTTTGGATTGATTAGAGCTGTGTTACACCCAGAAGTTGTCTTCATTTTGAGCGCTTGTTCAAACAACACTGAACAGTTGCTCAATACTGGCAGAAAATTCCACCTCTCTTTCTCTCTCTCTTTCTCTCTCTCTCCCTCATACACACACACACACTTTTGTCCCTCTGGATTCAATCAGAGGCAACATGCAGGCAAAGTTCACGGAAAAGCTACACCAAATTAGATCCAGATTTTTCTCAGCACTTGCCGTCTGTATACATTTCACTGATGTGGACGTTGAACCTTTCACAGGAAAGAATGAGCTAAAAATAGACAGCAGATTCATTTCGTTTCGTCTTCAAAAGACACAAAAGATGGAGGGAATTAATCAGATTATTTGAATAATAAATGAATAATCAGGTTTGGGGAGTAAGGGAAAAATAACATGATCGCCTGCCTAACCCTTTGTGTATGATTAATCCCTTAAATTCCAAGAACCCGTGGATGAGCGTGGACTCTTCATCGTGCGTGAATAATATGGTTGAAATGAATAACTGAATAATATACTGTGTCAACAGATTTTCATGGTCA
>CM041003.1:9138150-9198003 GCA_022985145.1 Pangasius djambal
TTTTTTGCAGCTCGAACTTTGAAGGTCAAAAATGACATAATTCCATGTACTGAATTCCCATTTCGGAGTCGAACACAGCATAACAGTGTGGTGTGCAGTCTGCACCCCCTTCCCTTGAACCCTCTGTGACCTCTACATGACCTCAGACCGAGTCACTCACCCTCTCCACCACTAACACAACAGGTGCGAGTCTCTTGAAAGTGTAAACCAAGACACAAAGGCTGATGCGATTAACAAAAATGAGAAACGAAAAAAAGAAGGTGTTTCATTTTAATCCTTGGAATTCTTTGCAGTGGCATTTAAAATGCAGCAGGCATCTGATCCAGCTGCTGGTCTCTGAGCTGTTCGGACATGTCTGCTCTCTGTCCGTAACACACTTTAGCAGCATGGAAAACCCTGTGTGTGGAAATCGCCGATGGCAATCGAGCACGTGAACACATCCTGCTGCTAATTATCTGAAAAAGCACGATCATATCCTTCATCTACATCATTTCTTTGCTTTGCATTTTTAAAGCAGGCATCCCGATACTCCGTAATCATCCCTGTCCTCTGCTGCTTGGCATCCCACAGCCTCATCTTGTTTCAAAGTCGTCGCACAGCTTTTTTCTGTCCCGTTCAGCTGTCGTGCCTGCAAAATTAACTCGGCATGCAAGCAGCGCTAATGACCTTTCAAGTCCTGCTCAAAGGTGCTTAAGCCTACAGCAGGGAGAGCGGAAAAGAGCCTAATTGCCACCAATCACGCATAGACAAAGGGAATGCGAGGCACTAAAATCTCGCTCTAATCTCCTCAAACACTTTCATGGGATAAAACGAATGATATACTTTCTGAGAGTGCCTAAATTTGCAACTAAGACATTAATGTGGTCTTTTTCATTTCAAATCTCAGTATTTGAAACATTTCACACTTATTTTATCTATGCATTTGCTTGCGCATCAACTTTCTGCATTCACATCGTTGTAGACATCATTGTCTGAGCACTTAAAGCCTGTGTTACACTTTACATCACTGCACATATCCACATTGCCATGTACTGTATTGTACATGCTGTGTTGTATATTATATATACGGTTCTTAGTCTTATTTAATTAATGCTGTATATACTTCATGTTACTCTGTTGTGTAACTGCACCGCACTGCACATTTGCTGCATAATTAAAGCACCTTAGCTAGCCAGAGAAGCAACTTCTGCCTCACGCATACAGAATACTGAATGTGAAACTGCAACGTGAAACTGCAATTCAGCTATAGTGCATCTTCTCCTCCATCTCCTTCTGATCATTCCTAATTAAGATCTAAGCAATGCTGAATCTCTTCAGCGCTTAATTAATAACCAGATTGTTTTCTTTTGTCACAAATAAATAAATATGTTTCACTGACCCTGATGTGATACCGTTCAAATCAAAGCCCAGTTCTTATTTAAATATAAAAGAGTGGCTCGCGATGTGGTAGCACAAAGAGTCTCATCTGAAGAACACAAAGAGCTGAAAACCCCGATCAGCATTCTCTTATTCCAGTTCATTACACTACTGACAAATCCAAGCATGGCTTTATCAGAGCAATTTACCACTGGACTCTAATGCCAATGATTTTCTAATCCATTGAGATGTAAATAAAGGCCACTTAGGTGGCATAATTGGTCAAAGTGATGGGGTACGAGAATGTTTAATGGGATTTAATCACTCTCGGTTGCTTAACCAAGACACACAATACAAGTGCTATAATAAGCTGTGAAATGATGATTATAAGACCGATAAGTGGAGGCATTTCTCTTTTTTTTCTTTATCAGTTGACCCATCAAGAGAAGACTTTTGAAATATCAGGTAAACCACACACACACACACACACACACACACACACACAGAGTCTTACTATCCTTGTGAGGAGCTTTGACACTAGTCACCTAAATCTAAACATAACCTGTTTACATATAATTTAACTAAAAGGTCAAACCTGTCAGATATTCCTATCCTTGTGGGGACATTTGGTCTTCACCAAGTTATAAAAACATTCCCACACACACATACACACATCGGCAACTTACAGTTACACCTTCAGTCGTTCAAACTTGATTACTTATTTTTCTGTAATTATTTCATACTGCACATTTTTTAATTATTCAGTGCTATGTTAAAACTCACACACACACACACACACACACACCCTTATTGAAAAATCACATACATTTCACATATGATGCACTGATATTACACGTGACATCATGTGCATAATATGTGTTCCTAAATAAATAAATGTGAAAATAACCAAATCATGTGAAAAATAAAAACATTAAAATTATGTGAACATGTGAAGTGTCTAAAAGCCACCAACCACATAATGCTATTACTTACATCTGAAAGTCGTGTGACTTCATACACCGGATATTTAGCCTATAGTTAGGATATACTCATGACTGATGCAATTTAAGCCGTATTTATTAGCCTAACAAAAAGTATTAGGTACAAGAATACATTTTTAAAAAGCATTGATGACAGCTTATAGCAAATAAATAACTATAAATCACTATAATTATGCACATACTGAATTAAATTGTTGCATTATGTTAGGTATATTAATAAATGACAGACAGTGGTGTTATTAATATTAGTAAATGTCAGCCACGAGTCATAAATGATATTGCATTCCTCCATAATGTCTACACTGACTTACTGTACATGAGTGACAAGTTTACTGTCAGCAACATTACCACTTTGATGGAATTGCGGTCTGGGCTCAGGATCAGTGGACAGCTAGTGGCCGAGTGTTGACACTTTTGCGTGATTTGTGGCTCTCAGAGCTCATAACACATACACACCGGGGAAATAGAAGGAGCCTACATCTGCGCTTAGCATTATCTCAGGTGTGGTGTTTACGGTAGATAAATATAAATCAGGTAGCTAAACAAACACTTCCACTCACTCTGACTCGACGAGGCGGTGTCCAAAACGCACATTACAGAAGAAAATAGACTGTCAATGTTGCATTAGCTACATTCTCAGAAAAAAAAGGGTGCTAAACTAGGGTACTATTGCTGTTGCTGGAGTGGTACTCTCAAGCATACACCATTTATACATTGACTATGTATATAGTGTACCTTTAAAGCTTTACATTCCAATTATATACCTAAATCTTTTTTTTTAAAGGTACTCTATATCAACATTTCCAAGTGAAAGAAGACACAAGTAGGCGGATGGAGGTGTACTATTTATTAAGGTTGGAGCCTTGAAGTGGAGCCAAAGTGCTATTTACACAAGCTCCAGCATCTCTGATTATAACTTTCTGTCAGGCTCGACAGGTCCTGTAGTGTAGTGAACAGTGAAGGAATGTAACGAATGTGGCACGTCGGGTCAATTTCAAAGCCACACGGAGGTCAGAGCGCAGACGCAGAAACATGTGCTGAACTTGTTAGCAGACAAACTTACTGAAATCTCCCCAGAGCTATTTATCTATACCTGTCAAAGTGCGCTAGTGTTTGTTCAACATTATCGCTCCCCCCTCAGGTGAGGCACGGTGGGATGTGTGACACACAACGTATAGGACCTTCGTGTCCACACTTCAAATACTGAGCATTCAGCAGTCTCAAATAGTGCCCTTTCCTTAAAGAATTCCTCATTAATCTTTACATACTATTGTGTGGTTTTTCCATGCACACTGAATGTTTGACATTGTGCTTTTACAGGCTGTGTGACTACAAAATGACTACAGTTTCCAAAATAGTGCATTATGCACGCTCAGGTCTGGTACCATCAAGGCGACCCGTAGAAACCTTTGAAAATAATTTATGGTACATAAATGGACCTTAAGAAACCCCTAAAAATAATTAAAATAAAAGGTACACCACATGCACCCCATTCCTAGCTAAAAGATACATACTACAGGTACAAAGCATGCACAGTTAATGCTAACACTGTATTTCTGAGAGCATGTGGTTTTGGACATCTGTTCCCTGAAATCCTATCAAAACTGTGCGACTGAAAGTGTCACGTTTCACCAGTTTAGTTATCACTTAAAGAAACTTAAGAAAGATGATTTGCATTCCTAGACTGTTAAGAAAGATGAAGGATGATTGCTCACTGACATTATGACACTCTCCAGAGAAAAAAAGGTACAAAACTGTACCTTTCCTTATCACTTCATGGTGGTATCATCACGCGTCCATCTTTTGTTCCTTTAGTGTATTTTAACTTGTGTTTTACCTGGCGAGGTGTGTATAGTGCATTTTTAGAGTATTACTCGGGGGGGTGTCGGGTCGGAGAGAGACTGTATACATGATATTTAAAGCGGGACATGAATGAAAAGTGCAAAACAAAAAGGTCTTAATTAGAAACTAAACGTATTCCTTGACATTATGAGAGTAAAGCATAAAGCAGCAGGAGGATGAGTATGAGTATGTGTGTGTGTGACACAGAGAGAGTGTGTGTGAGTGTGTGTGAGTGTATACATCATACTTAAAATGGGACATGAATGAAAAGTGCAATACAAAAAAATCTTAATTAGAAACTAAATGTATTCCTGGACATTATGAGAGTAAAGCATAAAGCAGCAGGAGGATGAATATGAGTGTGTGAGAGTGTGAGAGACAGAGAGTGTATGTGTGTGTGTGTGTGTGAGAGAGAGAGAGAGAGAGAGAGAGAGAGAGAGAGTGTGTGTGTGTGCACACATCACACTTAAAATGGGACATGAATTAAAAGTACAAAACAAAATGAGAGAAAATAAATGTATTCCTGGACATTATGAGAGTAAAGCATAAAGCAGCAGGAGTATGAGTGTGTGTGTGTGTAAGTGTGAAAGTGTGAGTGAGAGAGTGTGTGTGTGTGTGTGTGTGCTGGACGTACAGTGCGCGCTGCGCCGGAGCCGCCAGTCTGTGTGTGGGATTCCGCTGAAACACGCCTTCAGCGCCTTCTCCTGCAGCATGCACGCCGGACTGGCGCTGCACAGATCCAGCATCTGCCCCGGACTCAGAACATCCATGCAGTCGAACATGGTGGACATGCACCCTCAAGCTCAAGCTCCTTTTGCCTTTCCCTCGTTTTTTTCCCCCCTTCCTCTTCCTCCTTTAGTCTTGCAAATGTTTTGCGTCTTGCAAAAGTGCATCCAAAAACTCCATTGAAGTGTAGATGAGTTTTAGTCTCAGTCCGACAGAATGATGTTCATCACCACTTAGGAAGGTCGGTGCAGTGAAAAAAGTGACAGTGCATCATTTTCACTCCTTCTTCTTCTCCTTCTCCTTCTTCTTCTTCTCCAGGAAAATGCAACAGATGTACTGTAAGTGATTTCCCGATATGTGTGTGTATCTCTCTCTCTCTCTCTCTCTCCCTCCCCAAAGCGAGAAGGACTGTCCTCTATCCGATCAGATATATATATATATATTTTTTTATAAACAACGCAGATCGAGTTTAAAAGCGCATCTCTCCCCCGGTCGATGACGAATGACTTCTCCTGCCTCCGCACAGCTCATTTCCTACTAGATTCTTTCTTTTTTTTTTTCGTCGCGCAGAGTGAAAGATTGGATTGCTTAATGTATGCGAGTGAACTCTCCATGAACCCTTCCCAGGCTGCTAACCTTCAAATGACCCGAGCCGCTCTGACATCACCAAGTTCTCACGCGAGCTTTAAAACCCGCCAGCGCGCGCCGACACACACATACACACACACACACACACACGCACACGCACACACACACACACACGCACACGCACACACACGCACGCACACGTACGGAGTGGCAGCAGCAGAAGCGCGCGCCCTTCTTTAACCACAGTGAAGATTAAAAAAAAAAAAACTTTACCCTTTTATTAACTTTAGATTTTTTTTTAAACAAATTTGACTGACATTTTTCCAGATGAAATTTAGCTGATCTACTTTTCCCAATATAGCTCACAATATACAGAACTCCGTATATATTTATCAGATTTTTTTTTAGCATATTTTATTATTTACTTATGAAATTAATTACAATGCATTATATGTTGCCATTTGTTTTTCTTACTTTAGCATGCAGAGAATTGTAAAAAAAAATAAATAAATAAATAAAAAAAGACACAAGCTTATGTATAATCTGGAAGAAAAAAAAACTTTTACAAATTAAACTTTTCATTTAGTCTCAGAACACAGAAATGAGCCTGAAAACAACAAATTACACAGCTATAACATGGCTTAGGATGTGCAAGCTGACACTGCGTATTTTATCTCAAGTCATATTCATCTTTGGATCTAAAATATAAACTTCATGAATATACAAACAACAACAAAAACAAATAATTAATAATAACAACAATAATCATCATCAATGTCATCATCATCATCATCATCATCACCATCTCTGGATGGGACGCCAGACCATGGCAGGGCACCATGCACACAATCATTCACACTTAGGGGCAATTTAGCATAACCAGTTCACCCACCTGCATGTTTTTGGGAGGTGAGAGGAAACCAGCGGACCCCGGAGGAAACACACGGACACAGAGCGAACATGTGAAACTCCACACAGACAGTAACCTGAGCTCAGGATCGAACCCAGGACCAGCAACACTACCCGCTACCACCACCACCATAATAATAAGAATAATAATAAGAAGAATAAGAATAAGAACAATAATACTACTTAATTATCCCAGTCCTTATGTTTTACACAGTTTGATGAACAACATGAATGTTTTGGAAGAATATTTCAAATGACTGAATTTAAGTAACTGACATAAGGTGTAAACTGAAGTACTTTTTTTGCCAGCTCATCATCATCATCTACACTCTCTTTAAAAAGCCACGCATGAACATTATGCTTTCAAGAGCAACTCAAGCAAATACGATGAAAAGAATGTAGCAAAAACATTAACTTCACTAAACAAAAATAATGTACTGGCACTAGCATATTTTATTTAAAAAAAAAAAAAAAGTTGGAGGTTGGACTTAGACACTGTTGAGGACACCAGCTCACCGAGGGAGCGTGGCTTATTCATTCTCACGCTGTCAAAACACATCTTTATGCTTCTTTGGACACCAATTCGCTCAGATACCCGACGCTAGTGAGAGATCACTGGAAATCAGACCTCGTGTAGTTAAATATAAATGTATAGTTTTAAAGGCCAGGCAGTGAAGGGAGGTTTACCGGTAGGCTCCAAATAAGAAAGTGGAGTGGGGATTGTTAAAATCTTGTTTTTTCTGCGATAGTGAAAAACTACAAAGGCAACTGATTTATTTGTTTCAATACATAACTTCTTGCAAAGCTGATGCACCGAAATCAAAGCTGAATTCTGAACTCATTAAGACTGTTTTTTTTTTTTTATTTCCCTTTGATAGCTTTCTGCTACACAGAAGCCAGAAGAATGCTTTTGGCACTGAGTGTCAAATAAAACTCCTTCAGACATTTAACATCAACCGAATACCAGCACCAACCAACACAAGGTTTCCCACACTGACTGGGGAGCACCATTCATTCATTGGATCCCTGAGCTTTATTTAGATACTTTTTGCACTATGAATATTTTAATATATCATGCAAATTATCTGTAGTGGGTGCACAGTGGCTCAGTGGTTAGCACATTTGCCTTGGACCTCCGGGGTTCAAATCTGATGTGCGTGGAGTTTGCTATGTTCTCCATGGGTTTCCTCGGGTACTCCGGTTTCCTCCCCCAGTCCACAGACACGTGTTGTAGGCTGAGTGTGTATGATTGTGCCCCTGTGCTCTAAGTCCCCCAGGATAGGCTCCAGGCTCCCTCACAACCCTGTGTAGGATAAGTGGTATGCAAAAAAGATGGATTATCTGTATTGGACTGTCTGATTATTATGAACATGTGTTTCACTGTATATGATAATAAAGTTTATTAGCCTGATGAAATAATCTTGGTGTGCAACAACTTGCTTTCTGAACATGGGGTTAAAATGAGTATATATTAAAGTGGCACTGATTGTAATGCTTCAGTTAAATCTATCTTTTAACTTCTCTTCAGCGCTCCATTTAAACACGAGTGAAGACCTGAGAGGACAGAGAACGACTTTCTACCATTACGTTTTGTCAAAGGCACAAACACACCAGGCTTTATAAAGTCATGATCAGCTGCCAGGAATGAATGAACTCATCTATTTTGAGATGAGAAGATGACCAAAATGGCACCTCTATGTAGCTTCTCCTGGCAAATAAACAACATGGAGTGTCTTTCTGTGGGTGACACAGATGGAGTGACTCTAAACATCTATGAATTTGTTAAATAGCAATTTAATATCAATAGAACCTTGTCTATTACAGCTTTGAACTCTTCTCTGGAAGTCATTTTTATCCTTATATGTGTCAAGTATATAAAATGTAAAAAGTTATGCTCTGGTTTATAGAGCAGCAGTCTGTGCTGTTCCTCCTCTGCATATGTGTGTGAGTGTGTGTGTGTGTGTGTGCAAGGAGAGAAGAGGGAGCTGCAGACCCTCCACGACTATCCAAACATCACATTAGCTCATGCTCCGGCCCCACGCGTGCCGTTCTAACCTCTTATGACTTAACAGCTTACACTCAGTGCCACAACAACACCGCACGGATTTCTGAAAGCGCCGGAGTTGGTTAGTGTATAATTTATGTTGTTACAGCTGGGCTGGACTGTAACCTCTGAGGTGGTGGATTTCACTTCTTATCTGTGTGTGTGAGACTAAAAAGTTATATGCCCTGATATGAGAGGTATGTCCTAGTAGCATGTCCTGCAGCAATAAATGTAGAACATGGGCATGTATAAGTAATATATAAGTATATATGCATACATTAGTCTTCTAGATCTAGTTTTATTAGTAAATCAGGCTGATCAGTACATCTAATAAACTGATAATATACTGTATATACATATTATATGTACACCCTTCTGTCCGTTTGTTGTTCGCTACAGTGCGGTTTGCACAGCAGGAGCGTACTTTGCAGAACCATGCTCGGTTTTCGAGGAGCGATCGACCCCCCCACCACCACCTTATGAATAATGGAGTGACTTGACAGAGTAGCTGAAAAGAAAACCCCTACCCCTCTCCGTACGCTGCACACACCGTCCCTGACCCCCTGCATCCCTCAAACTGTAATTCAAGCCCTAGGCACCAACACACATACACACACACTCCTCCTGAGCGCACCCATTACTGAGCCCCAGCAGGTAATGAATCCACCTGGAAATCCACCTGTAATTAGAAAGTGATAATGAACCAGTCCATCGAGATAAGACAGTTTTTGGCATGGCTGCTTGGTGTCTCCATTCGTTGAGTGCCAAGACTCATTCGAGCAGGACCATAAAGAGGGCTCCTGATCATTTAATAAAGCTGGACGAACCTGACGTCGTAGTCTGAAAATTCATTTAGCATGGCAGGTTTGATAAAGCAGAAACGAGTCTGGGACTTCTCTCCGCTTTGATCTACAGCAGGCAGGGCATTAGCTAGTCTTGGAAGCCAAAGAGTCTGGTATGTTCATCAAAAAAAAAAAAAAAGTAGCCAAGAAATTCTTACTTTTCATACAAAGTGACATTGCATTTCATGTGCATAGCAGATGACCAGCCATAAAACCTTTTCCCCTAGCACATCAACAGAAACATGAAATCGGTATCAGACTCTGAAGGTTGTGATGAGAAAAATGTACAAAAGTTTGTACTCCATGAGATGAGCATCTGAGGCTGAGACTAGGCATTGGCCTGACCTAGCAAATGTCTGAAGGCATCTTATATATTCTGATGAACTTTATTGAGACATAGTAATTCACTTCCTATTGCAGCTCATTTATAGCCCTAGATTGTGGTTAGCAGCTTCAAGTACTGCATTACAGTTACACTGAAGTGACTGCAAGTTCAGTCAAAGCTGCATGAAGCTCATGTGTTTTTACTTTAAGAGTTTTCCTATCAAGCCAGAGCACAGATATGGCTTTCTATATTTAGATGGAAATCTCATCTAGAGAAATCTGAGCCTTAGAAATCTCTCTACTTTTATTGTATTATTGCAGATCATGCGGTTGGAATTTCAGCTGGTGTTTTATAACAGTTTTCTTTATCTCTGTTTCTACATTAGGTGAGATTTGATCTTGGTATAAACTGTTTGATAGCTACTTTTGTTGGGGAAATGCTGGGATTTATCAAACTGGGTCCAGGGACCTCCAGGGGAGTGTGAAGCATAGCCAGTTCTAGCAATTAGTTTAATTGACTGGTCTTGTGAATTGAATGGGTTTAATCCAAACCTCAGTTACTTGAATACAAGTAGACTTATAAATAATGACAACTTGAACCTAATGTGCTCTGTCGAGGGAAAGTTTAAGAATAAAAAGCTCCAATAATTAGCCAGAATATTATTGTACTGTATATCTCTCTATATAATGGAACCAATATTGGCTCTTGATGCAGATTAAACAATAAGACATCAAGGACTGTAGGCCAAAATGGCACTTCAGTAAATTTAGATGAAAGCAATTAATTGAAAAAGTGGAGAGAGAGAGAGAGAGAGAGAGAGAGAGAGAGTGAGAGTGAGAGAGAGTGCTATGAGGGAACAGCCCAAGAGGAAATCCAAAACCAAACAATCCACAAACTTCTAAGCACTCCATTTTTCCCCTTTCCCTCTTCCTCCTTTTCTCTCGCTCTTGTTATCTCTCCAGTACCCTGTTCTTTTACAAGGACACATTCTCACTTTCTGTAAACTTGCACCACGTCACTTCACACCTTTGGATTTCTGCATAACCGAAAAAGCCAAAGAGCAACAAAAAAAAGAAGAAGGAAGTACGTTCTGCTCCGATATGGCTGAAGCCTTGTGACTCTTTGACCCACTCTGTTTTTCTTTTCCTCTCTCGCAGCAGAAGCCTTTCAAGCTGATATAAATCTCATTACAAAATATCAATCACACACACACACACACTCTTTGTTAAACCCCTAACATATTAGGCCATATTAGGTGCTTTATTACAAAGTGGTAGATCAGCAGTAAAAAAATAAAAAGTGCTGTTCTTTTAACATACTTCAGTGGTTAAATCCCTTTTCACTGGGATTATATTTTCTCAGGAAAGCCACGTAACCAACACTTCGGAAAAGTGATTCATGCAGTAAGCAACTGGTGTAATTCTCCAAAGTACAATTACGGTCATCAAATACAGTTTTGTACCTTAAAAGATACTCAGAATTACACTAAATCTACTAGGTTCCCTAACTAAAGGTATAATAGACATATGTATCCTGAAATACTACAGTTTTGTACTGAGAGTGTAGAGTACAGTGTAGGATTGTACATGTTTAATGTTAGAATTTTACATCTAAAAGAATAGGTTTTCATCAAATTTGTATTTTTATTAGTTGATCTATTTTATGTGTTTGTGCACTATGACCCAATCACAAGTTTGGGCTACAAGCACAGCTGGGATGTCACTCACAAAGAGACACGTTTGTGTTAAGAAACACTGATTGATGATTACTCAAATAAAACTGAAAGTGATCCGATTAAATCTGACTGAAGTGAAAACGTGATGGAACATAGTAAACATCACCTAAAGCTCTAATAAGTTTAATTTTTTATAATTAAATTGATCATGTAGAGCTATAAAGTTCAAAGTTCAACTAATTTCTGGAAATCTCATATAAGAGTCATAGCTTATGACTTAAGAGACCACAGACCACAGCCTCAACTGAAAGAAATGAAGAGTGTCTGTGTAACTATAAAAAGTGCAGAGAACTCTGAGAACATAGGTTGGAGTTCTGGGCGGCTTCTGCTTTCTGCTGGATTCCCATTAAAATCTCTTGGGTCGAGTTGCATGGAGGAGATGGGGAGGTGGTGGGTGTGGAAACTTCACTGGTTTCCACTGGTGGACTAAGAATGACAGATGAGAACTTCTAGAAAGTTAACTGGAAGAAGGTGGAGCTTCAGAACTTCGGGCGTAGACTTATTCCCAAACCTCAGTTATTTCATAACTCCATTAAATATGTAGAGATGCAGCGTGATGAATTACAATCAGTGATAGCTACAAAATATACAGTATTTACTGTATATATACAGCCATACAGCCATCCATTATAGCGACTATAAGGACTTATGACATCAATCCAATTTCAGTTTTCAGAGTGTGCTGAAAGCATGTTCAGTAGGAGCAGACTGTAAATAAGAGTCTTGGGATGAGCACAGGACAGTCTTTATGATTATTGTAAATTGTGTTTATCCCCCAGTGCTCACACATCTCATTCTAGTGCCCCTGTCTGACCTCATAATTGCAGTTCATTCATAAAAAAGTCTACAATGTATTTTTTTTATATATATATACAGAAGGATGTTTTGGCCAATCATAAAAACTACTCACCTGTTTAAGAATACATTCATTATTCTTTAGGGTTTGAGATTATATGAACATTATATCAGTGTTACATGAAACTGAATTATAAAATGACACTAAATATAAAATGTACTAAATGTGTTTTAGAAGAGTATCATCACCAAATTGGTATCAGTTTGGCACGAATAAAGGATGGAACTTAACGCGTTTATCAGCAGAGATATATCTAAAAATAATATCAGGTTTATCCACTCCGTCTGCAAAATAAATTTTTGATCTAACAGTGAATCAGATCAACAGTACACACAAACACAAAAAATCATTACAGTTATTCCAGGATATCTTATTAAAAATGAAAAGAAGCTACAAATGTAGTCGAATACAAATACATTATTCAGAATAACTTAATTCGGTATACTTTTTTTAAGCTTGTGGCCGTGAGCAAGGAGTTAGATTGGAAGCTTGCGGGACAAAACATAACATATACATGAATTAGTGCAGGAAGCATTTGTAGCGTTCATTCATTTATCCTTAGTAGCTGCCTGGTTAGGGTTGTGGTGGTTTAAATTAGGCTACTAGTTTGTTTATATTCTGGGAAATAGAACCAATTAAATTATTTGGTACAAACAATAATAAAAAACAGTTAAGTCCAATTATGAACTCGAGTGACGTAGCTGTGGTTGAGGAACTGTCAGAGTTCACACACCATGCTGACACTGCTGGCATTTCTACCGCTTTATTTTTTCCCAGTGTTTCCCAGTGTTACCGGGGCATAGTGAAAGGGTTCAAAAACCCACCTTCCCACAAAAACTCACCTTCCATTTTAGGCCACGCCTAAATACAGACACAGATAATGGCACTGTGTTACACCCTACCATTTTCAATAAAATGAAACTCTTACCGTAACACCAAGTCACATGGCTGAAGTGTTTTACTACTATGAGATATGAATCTGTGTGATCTGCCGAAAGATAATAATAGACAAGAGTGTGTGTGTTTGTCTGTGTGTGTTAGGAGGGAGACCAATTAAAACATGGCAGGAGCAATAAACAGAGCTCATTTCGAGAGGGGGAGGCTTAAGCAGCTACTGCGATGGCTCCCCAGCCACAGATTCGGCTCAGTGTAGATGGCGTAATTACACTTCAGGCTAAGTGCCTTAATGGGACTTGTGCTATTGTTTACACTTACCACCCATATGGACCTTGCCAGAGTTTGATATGCTGGCACAAGTATGTATGTGTGTGTTTTGATATTGGTGTCATTTATAACTAAACTTGCTGGTAGTTTACCAGAAGCTACATGACTAAAACTCGTGTGCATGCTTAAGCGAATGCTGCTTCTGCACTGCTGAACTGCCTGACAGGTGGTGTGCATTTCTTTATTTCATTTTTTTCTTTCAGTTTAAGTCTTTTGATTAGTTTACAAGTTAAGCACAAGTCAGGGCTTTATTATATCTAAAAAAATCCATGCAAAAAAACAAAACAAAACAAAAAAAACAAGACCACCACCATGACACTGCACATATATACTAGCATTAAATTCAATCTTGTGTACACCACAGATGTCAGTTTAATGCTGGTGAATTTGCAGTGCAACTGAGAGTTGCTCCCCAATGCACAATTGTTAAGGGAACAAACCATATTCATGAACTTGCTCAAATGCTGATGCTAAAATCCCCAAGATATAACCTGTAATTCCAAAAATAAACACCAATTCCTTTTTTTAAACCTCAAAATTAAAGCAGTTACTAGGCAGCTTAAGATTATTCCCAATAAGTGAATTTATTAAACATGTTCTTCACTGCTATCACTCTCGGCTCAGGCTGAACTCACTGGTTTTAAAAGCTGAGGTAATAACCAGAGCTCCATTAAGTGTTGGGAACGCAGCAGCCTGGCGCATAATGGCTGAACACAGCAGACTAATTCAATCAACCTGACCCATGGGCAGCCTAACTGCATCACCGTTAAGCATCTTGATTTTATCAGAATTATCGAAAATGACAAGTGAACTTAACGTGAACCAGGGAGCCGGGGTGGGAGCCCAGTATTGGCATTTCTTAATCTAGCCAGCCCGGTGCCAGAAAATCAATAACACTGAGCAAGCTCTCTCCCTCTCTCTCTCTCTCTCTCTTGTCTGCAAGTCTTGTCAGGCCTGGGAGCAAACTTAGGACTCCAAAAAACACAAGAGAAGTTACTGAGAGTAGATGAGGCAGGAGAAAGAGACGGCAGAGGGCTGACTAGAGAAGTGAAGAAAAACAAGTAGAGGAGAGAAGAGAAAAGAAAGATGATGAGAAGAGAGGAGACGGAACAAGAAGAGGGGAAGGAGACAAAAAAAAGTACAAAATGATGAGAAAAGTAAAGTTGGTGAGAATGGAGGAAGGGAAAGGAATGTTGCAGAGACAAAATTGGGGAAGAGAGGATAAGAGGAAAAGGGACTAAATTGGATGGGAAAACAGGAGGAAAGGAATGTAAAATGAAGGAAAGGAAAGGAATGTAAAATGAAGGAAAGGAATGTAAAATGAAGGAAAGGAAAGTTGCATAGACAAGATGAGAGAATTAGTAGAGAAGAAAGGATATAGAGGAGTAAACTGGAACTGAGAGGATTAGTGAAAAAAGAAGAAAAAAGACAAGAGGACAGAAAGAAAGATGGGAAAAGGAAATTGGGGAGGAGAAGATAGGAGGAAAAGCAACTAAAGTAGAGGAGAAATCAGGAGACAAGGAGAAAGGAGTCAGATGAGCAGATGAGAAGAGAAGAGATGCAGAGAAGTAAGGAAATAAGAGAATTGGAGAAGACAAGACGGGAGAAAAGGAAAGATGATGTGATTTAAAAAAAAAAAAATTAGAAAGGACAAGAAGGAATGAAGAACAGGAGTCACGCCGAGGTCATGAATGAATGCATGCTCTAGTAATAGCACATGGCTACATCAAGCAGCATGCTTTAGACCCCCACCACCCCTCACTCCTGTATCTACATTTTCTCTCCTCATGTTTTTGTGGCAAAAAAACCCCAAAAAACAGTGAACGAGAGCCCCAAACCCATCTCTCCACTTCCTTCTCTCCCTCCCGTCTCCCTAACACCCTCTTTTTTTCTCCTTTTCATGCTCTTCTCTCAGCATCATCCCCCATGCCAGGCTTTTCTTCTGTGGTGCAGCAAGGCATAAACAGAAATATTCCTCTTACTCTCACAATAACAGCGGCAAGTGGCAAGAAAAAAAGCTAAAACATTTCAGAGTTACTGTTTTCTCACACCTCAGCTGCTTCAGATTAATAGGTCAGAGGGGACAAAAAAAGAGAGCAAGCGAGAGTGAGAGAGTGGAAGAGGGAGAGTGGAAGAGGGAGAGTGGAAGAGGGTGGTTTAAATCTGACAAGGATTTAATTGACACTGCAATATTTTTCACATAACATCGAAGGGAACCTTTATCAATGCTTCTAATTTCCATACTGCAAAGCGCGCAGACACACACAGCAAAAAAAACTAAACAAAACAAACAAATAAACAAAAAAACAGCTATATTTGGTAGCAGAAAGTTGTGCATAATGATTTACTGACTATTCATTGATAGCTTTGGATTTGGACAGGCTCCAGCTCACCTGCTGCCGAACCCTGTCGCCTGGATTCTGGATAATATGATGAGTCATGAGCATGCTGATTGGCTGAATGCCTGCGGCTGCGCGACTAGTGGTATCACCAGATGAACTCCTACCCAAGTGCTGAATGCAAAGATACTCATGAAACCTTAGGGAAAATGTATGATATTGCATGTGGGGTATGCGCTGGAAATATGTTAGCCATTCTACTGCTAGCATTGGAGCAAATTTCACCAATCTGAAGAAGTTTTGGTGCCCAGATGGTTCTGGGATAAACCTGTGGTTGAATCTGAGATTTTTGCCCAAGGTCAAATCACCCAACTATGTGAACCAGTTGATAGACCTTGCAGGCTGCAATGAAAGTGATCCTGCAGAATATTCCTTGCTGTGCCTGACAGTACCTCATGATATTATTTAGTCCAGTTGGCAGCAAGTACAATCCTCAGACCAACTGTTCATCTACCATGGTGGAAAGACATGGGGCTCCTTTGTCTAAACAGAGGCTGGGTGGTAGATGTCATCGCAGTGACCTATAGATGAGCTGGACACCCAGCCCCTACTGTGACATACCACTCTATGAGGAGTCTTTCCTCTCCATAGGCCTTATTTAGAAGTGTGCCTCACCAGGAAGATTGTGATCTGTCCCTGGGACCTTCTTGCCAAACTGCTGCTGGTTTAGAATGACAAGGAACCCATCCACCTTCTCCAGGCTCTACAAAGTTCAAGCGTTGTGACTGCAGCAGTCATCTCTGAGCACTTTTCGGGGTAGTCATAAGTTGAGTCCAGTTACTCATGACGTTGTTGGCATGTTATCCAGGTGTTTCACAACATCCTGTTGTGAAATACAATGGTAGGTACGTTTGTATGTAACTGTGGTACTATGAACTGCGGATAACTGCCAGGTTTCCTTGTAATTCGAAACTGGCAGCAGTTCCAAGGACAGACGGCTGTATGTGGGCAGTGTCATGCATCACTACATGACTTGGAAGAGCTTGGCATGTGTGCGCACATGAACAAGAAGGTGTCCAGGTCTTTCACATCACCCCTGGTGGTTAACTGAAGACTACAGAACTACAGTTACATATGTATCTAGCAAACTGTCATGTGTAATACAGCACTACCTATGAAATTAGATTGTAAATGTTATATACAGCCATGCCTGTATGCTTAATAGCTAGAATGTAGTCCACCATTTCAATGCACTATTTTGGTGCTTATCATCTTTGTATTCAAAATAATTACTCACTACTTTGTACCACACACTTACATGGTTAAATGGCTATGAATGTTACTCATTCATAAGAATTTACAGGTGGCATGAAATATTACAAATGCTAAACAGCATAGGCATAGTTGTTTTTTAACACAGTTTATATAAAAATTTATTAAATTGTGCTTCTTTTATTGGAATCTCTACAATTTTGTTTGTTACACATTTGTCTTTCCTTCACAGTGTTCTCACATACTCTCTCAACTGTCTATCGTCGGAGTTCAGAGTGTATAGAACCCTCACACCCTGTGAATAAACCGGCTGTTCCCACTCTGTGTGTGTTTGTGTGTGTGCGCGTGTGCGCCCAATACCAAGCCATGAACAGCCTTTTATTCATCAGTTGCAGTTCAAAGCAGCTCAGTTTATCGCTTGCAATCTCCCAACACAAACTCACTCTGTTAGAGCATCTGTGTGCATGTGTGTGCATGCATGTTTTGTGTGTCCGTGCATGTGTGTGTGTGTGTGTGTGTGTGTGTGTGAGAGAGAGACAGATACACACACACACGCACACACATGCACAAGCACACATTCTTCTTAATCCTGAGAGCCATTATCCAGCATACAGAGATAGTTGGAGTTGGAGAACCACAAGAAGCTAATTGTTAGGGCAGAATTTTGCCAGAGGCTAAATTTAGCGACACTGCATACAAAAAGGGCCTGAGCTGCATTCGCACTGACCCGAGCAGAGGAGTACAAAGTGCCCTGAGTGTGTGTGTGGGTGTTTGTGTATGTGTATGTGTGAGATGAATAACAACAGAGACAGTGGGACTGGTGACCTTCTGTGCAAAGCAAATTGCATTTCATATGCCTGCTTGTGAAATCAAAACAGCCTCATGATCACTGTATGATCGTACACTCTGGGGCTCCTCAAAAGGCAAAGTGCATTTTTAGGCTGATTTGCGGGAAGATGCATGTATGTGTACGTACAGAGTTTCTGAACGTTCCATGCTTTACTGTATCTGTGTAGTCGCACCATTAAGCAGCGTGTGAACACTTTCCAGAAATTCCAGCTTTTATCAGTAAATACAGACACGCAGATACACAGACACACAATAGCATTAAAGCGCTTTTGTGTGGGGCTTAGCAGGCCTAGTGTTCTCTCTCACTGATTTCACCCCTTTGAGAGACACAGATCAGAACAGAAAAGACTTCAAAACAACTCACGAAGTCTTACCATGCTGCAGCTCCAACACAGATTAAATTAGTGTGCTTTCATCTTGTTCTCTTTCTTTATAATCACTATTCTTCCACTGTAGAGGGCGTGATTAATAAACTAGTCCAAAGACACAGCTAATACACACATACACACCAATCAAAATGTATACAACGTGATATTTTTTTAGAAATATAAAGATACTTATATATTTAGATATATTTTAATTTATATATTTTAATTAGCCTGAGGCATGTTTGGTATTAATTTTTTGTGTTATTTTCATGATGAGAACAGAGCAAAAGTGTCAGCTGCTGTGCTGACAGCTGTTACACTGTTATGTCTCTTGAAAACATGCAGGTTGCTATCATCATTTCTCCTGCACCTCCCTCATCCTTTATCTTTGTAAATTCCCATCAGACAAACATGAGAAACCCTGTAATTAAGAAAGGATTTTCCAGACCCAAAGCCAGGGATGAGGGCATTTCCTCTAGAAATAACTGCATGTCAGAGGTTTATGCATAAAAATGGCAAATTAATTAAGGAAAAAAGCATATGATTTGGTAAAAGCACAATAATTGTATGTCACAGATCCTTAGAAATGGTGAGCAGTACTTGTTTTAACAGGTATTTTTAATGACAGAACGTCAGAGGGAGAGCACAGTACAAATGGCCATATTCAGACTTCTGCAAAAAATGACCAAAAGTCAGTATATATGCTAGGAAAGTTACAGAGATGGGTTATGCACCTACTTAAGTCAATTCTCTGGGTTATCAATTTAGATAATGCAAATAACCTGCGTGTAGTTCATGCCTCCGAGGCTGCTAGATTTTTTTTTCTTGGGGTTTTTCAATAGAGTCTAAACCACTGCCTTTAAACCTGAAAGAATCAGGGATACGTGAACTGAAGATGGTAATAGCACTTATTTTCCCATTTGCCATCAAATGTAATGTAGCATTGCTGCGTAGCATTGCTGTGTGAACAGACCTATAAAATAGAACTTGATCCAGCACATCCTGTTATTTTGCATTTCGTGTGCTCACACCTTAGTAAAGGCATGAGACATTCAATCAAGGTCATCGAAATAGTAATGTTTACACCAGATATATCTATTTTATTGTGCCTTTAATTTGCTGTTTAAAAGAATGTCAATAATTTTGAAATGACATGATGCGCAAGTTTCCATAGAATATCTCACATTTATTTAGTCCATATATGCATTAATCAATCAAGTGTATCGCAGATTGGATCACAAACCAAAGTGATTGATATAAAACAGCAAATTTGCAAAATTCAACATAAAATAATCCTTTGTAGATTTATTCTTTTTTTTATTTCGGCTATGTATAATACACTGGGACCACTAGGCCATTCGCCAGACGTTTGCTAATGTCAGAACATAGCAGACTTTAATGCTATGTTATCGCAGTCGAGTGTGTAGATTGTTTACACATGACGTCACAGGTTTTCCTGAAAGGTTAAGTGTCCCAGTGTTGCAGTAAATCTACTCCTCTTTATGACCTACTCAAGCTAAGCACTTCAGTGTCCATAGGTAGTAATTCACTATGTTAGGGACTAGAGGGTGATAGGAGACACATCCGCGTCTCATCTTTAAGGGCCAATAAATTTGGGCTTGGACAGCCAGAAAAGCTGCTCCAGTGTAAGAATAAGAATGCAGCCTTTTAAAAAAGACTGGCTTTCAATCAAAGTCTATTCAGAGAATAGTGAAGGTTTGGAATGGACACATGTTGTGCCTATTAATGAACGTACCAAAGATGCCATTTTCTTGATTTATTTGTGGCTGCCATGGAGAGAGTAGAGAATGACGTTGCTTATAGCGCTGAGACTATAGGCATTAATAAGCATGGCTGGCTTTGGAACAGACTCTGGGGAATAAATTAGATGTCACCGCTGTCAGATTGACAAGGAAATAATACAAATGTGTCAATTAGGAAGTTGAGGAATGTAGCAGTGACACAGTGAATCCATTTGCTCAGGATGGATTTTTTTAGACATAAAGCTAGGCCTATGTGTTTAATAAAAAGGAATTTTCAACTGACAGTCTGCCTTACAGTATAATTCGCTGAAAATAACATATCGGAAAAAAAATTCCCAGAAGTCTTCAACTATACTAAAATTATTTTCATCCTCTTATATACAAATAGCCAGTCTTTAAGTGCGTGCCATCTTTAAAGAGGATAAAATAAATTCTGAACAACTTATATTTTTTAAAGTATATTTTTCAGTAGTGAAGTTGCTATAATGTGAATTAAGAAAAACTAATTTAAATGCGTGATGTAACTGAATACGAGTAGAATATTTGGACTCGTAAATGGATAAAAATACAGGTGCAAGAAAGAGGAGCACTATGTTTTATTTTTATTTTTGCCAGAAAGGCTCCTAATGCATCTGCTTGAGACTAGATGTGCAACAAGGGAATAGGGAAACAACAAAAAAGTGACGCAAGCAGGAGTTTTTTTCTGTTCATGCAGCTGAGCAGTCAAATCCAAATACAGATAAAGATACGAATATTTGGAGCTCTAAACGGATACAGATACAGGCAGTGACACTGTGTTACACACCCAGTAAAAATATTTACTTTTAAACAAATTTATAGAAAATTATATACTGTGTATAATTAAAAGCTTTCTTTTACTGAGTATACAGAATTTATGAACTATTTCAGCTGAACAAAGACTTTTGTTGTCTTGGTAACAAGCTTAAGACACCAACTAAGTGTGGAAAAAAGTTTGTGGTGGGGTCAAAGTGTCGATCTGTCACTCAAGCCTGAGGATGAAGCCTCTCATTAGATGAACCAGATGTGGACCAAAAAAAAGAAAGAGGACTCTATCTGTAAACAGACTACAAAGAAACAGAGGGTTGCTGTTGTTTATGTGTATGTCTGACACGAGAAGTTCAGACTCACAAGAACTTCACTCTATTGAGTTACAATATGCCTGAAATGAGAGAAGGCTATCAAATTTAGATCAAAATGTGGGTTATATATAAAATATAGTGCTGGTGTCCATGGACAGCATTGGATATTTACCACAACAGGAGCAACAAGAAGAGAAGCACAAGTGAACTGTGAGTGAGAGAGAGAGAGAGAGAGTGAGAGAAAGAGAAAGAGAGAGAGTGTCCTGATTCACGGCTGTCATAAAATCCATCAGACTACAGAGATTACAGTTAGAAGAAATTACATTTTCATACATTTGACTTACCTCAGGCAATCAGCCAACACATGCCTGTTGTCCAAATATACTTCTTAAAGTTTTAGAGCAAACATAACTAATGAGTAATAGAGGTTTATGAACGCAAATTAGCATTAAGCATATTACATGCTAAAAACACATTTGCTTCAAACTAGTTGTTAAGCAACACTGTATATGGCATTGGAGGCTTGAACCAGGGGAATGTTCCTGAACTGGGTTGGGTGGTAGTATGAAAGATTCATTAACATGTGGAATAGGCCAATTTGATCAAAATATATTTGTGGCATTGACCCATATAAATCTACAGCATAAAAATAAACCAAAGTACTTTGAATCACTTCTTATTTCTATGGAAATTTAGAAGTGGGTGATATTATCATTTAGTGTGAATGGGTGTGTGAATGGCTGTGTGATTGTGCCCTGTGATGGGTTGGCACCCTGTCCAGGGTGTCCCCCACCTTGTGCCCTGAGTTCCCTGGGATAGGATCCAGGCTTCCCCGTGACCCTATGTAAGCAAAGCGGTACGGAAAATGGCTGGATGAATGGATGGGTGGATATTATCATTTATAGATTTTCATACCACAGGGCTGATGAATGCAGGATTCTGATTGGCAAAGTATTGGCAAAGGTTATGTTAATGCACTCATTCTAGTACATTATCGTTTCTATAGTAACAGAAGTAATTTGCACAGTGACTTTTATAGTGGACATTGCACATACACTGACTAAAAAATTGTGATCCTTAATATAGTAAGGTTTTCTGTAAGGGGACCTATATTTTGCATTTTTGGAAGGAGTCTCCAGTGTCAGTACTTTGTAACAGTCCTGAAAGTCTTCAAGATGGAGGGCTTTAGGGTTTTTCAGTCCCTTGAAAAGCTGCATTTTGTTCTGAGGATGTTTCACAACATTAAGCATAACTATCCACAAATAAAAAGTATGACATGCTATGTTGTAATTAATAAAAATTGTAACTGTTGGTAGTTTTGTGTGGTATAAGAGGAATAAAACACTTCAGGGTGTGCTGTTATAGGAAACTAATCAACTTCGGGGTGGTAACAATAACTTCGCTTCATGTCAGACCACTTGACACCATCCTGGTTTTTTATTATTATTATTATTATTATTATTATTATTATTATTTTCCTATAACAGCATGCCTGTCATATTTTATCCCTTACATACATTTGGAAGCAAGGCATGTCTTGGCTGTTCTTCTTCTGAGTGAAGTTCTCCATCTCAAAAAAAAAAAAGAAATAAATATGCAACACTTTTAAGGGAGTAGGGTGAAGTGGTGCAGTAATGACTGGAGTTCAGTGACTAGAGAGCACTGAAGAATTGACCGATGGCTGTGTCTCTGTCGGAGAGTCTGCATCCACACTGACATCTCTATCCACAAAAGGCTGCGCCCCACTCATGTTCATTTGCAGGGAAGAGAGTGTGCATTGATTTTTAATTCAGACACCTTGTGCACATTCTAACGAGATCGAAATTTATTATTCATGTTCTGAGAGGGAGAAGTCACAGGTGACTTTGTTTGTGATGAAATCTCCAATACAACAATACATAATGCAGAGCAAAGCATGGTAACATGCAGCAACCATGAAGCTAGTTGCAAGATGCCCATGAAAGAGTAGCAAAGAAGAGAACCGAACGCCAAAGAGAATTTGAGAGAAGGGCATATATACTGGCTGGGGATGTGTGCAGGTTATATGCAGTCTGTTTGACTTGATGACACGTTCACAGCTCTTCTGTAGGTAAAAATGATTAAGCAGTATTAAATAAAAGCTAAAGTGAAGTGCACTTTACACACACAGTAGGAAATGAGTGTCAGTGTGTATGTGGAGAGAATGAAAATGGAGAGTAAAGCTCCTATGCTTTTGTCTTCACTTCAGCTCCAGACGAACTCTATTAATGGCAAATGCAAAACAGAGCTTCCTATGGATGGAGGCAACTTATGAGTTCTGACTCTGGACTCACACCCTGCTATATAACTCACACTCAAGCTAATTAAGCAGTGCTGGGCTATAAACACACACACACACACACACACACACACACACACACACACACACACGAAAATACATACAGTAAATAGAACCACAGTACAGATTGCAGAGGTTTGCCTAAATTTCACTCTGGAGGATGAATTCCATCCATCCATCCTTCCATGCATCCAGACATTCATCTAACCATCCATCCATTCATCCAACATGTGTGCATGCAAGCATCCATCCTTCCTTCCATGCATCTATCCATCTACACATCCTTCTATCCATCCATCCATCCATCCATCCATAAATCCGTCTAACCATCCATTTATCCATTTATCCATCCTTTCATCCATCTGGTATTGAGCATTGTTAAAAGAAATGGCAATGATCTTACCTGGCCATGTGCAGCCACAGTGAAAACAGATTACACTAATATACAGATGCACTAATTCTGTATGAATAGAAGTTGGTGTCATGCTGCTGAGTGTAATTTTTTTAGGATTAAATTAAAAGAGAAAAGGTATCTTGCATGGAGTACATTATAACAGTTATGAGGGTATTAATAATTCAGTAACACACCATGTACTATGTTTGGATTTTTCCTACAGCGGTCAAAACCCTACCAAGGGCGAAATGTTTAATAATTTAGAAAGAAGTCCAGCAAAAAATCCTGCTGATCACAACCTATTCTCTTTACCTTAAGGATCATGTGATGTTGGATTATTAAGTATTGAAATGGCAGAAGACTGCAAAAGGCAACTACGCACTCAAGCAATTCACTGTTTTTCTTGTTTGCTGTGAGGCTCCTTATCAACCCTTACCCTCAACCAGATTAGTTTTTGTGTGTGTGTGTGTGTGTGTGTGTGTGTGTGTGTGTGTGTGTGTGTGTGTGTGCTGATGATGATCGTGGCATACAGATTTTCTGGCCATAGAAATAGCTTTGGTAAAATATTGAGACCAATATTTAACCATGAAACATCAAGACTTCACCATTTTTTAAATATATTACTAGGCTTTTTGCCATCCATATATGCAGCACTCAACAGGAAATCTGCACTGTTTAGCTATTTGGATCCAATCATACTCTGTAAGACTCTCTTTTACACACACATACACACACAAACACACACACACACACATATACACACACAGTCTTTCTCCCAGCGGGAAAGTGTCGATAAGCAGTGGTGAGTTTCCGACCGTCAGACAGTGAGAGTCTGCAGGATTCTGACAGTCCAATGGTCATCACTGAGAAGATTCAGCATGGTCATTCAGAGGTCATTTAGGGGTCATTACTTGCAGGTACATGCAGACTACCCCCACCCTCTTTTTCTCCCCGTGACTGACATTATGGAGAGATGAAAAATGGCTAACGGGGAGTGAAGGAGCCTGGAGGAAACTTGGTTTTGACGTGTTGACAGGTTTATCTGACACTGAGTGCAGACTGCAGGATACATTTTAGAAATGTTTTACACCTGATTTACACACACCAGCCTCAGCTCCTCTACCCCTAAACTCACCTGGCAACCATGAGAGCCTGGAAAAAGGGAAGCGTTCCAAACCAAAGGAGGGAACATTTTTAATTTGAGACACTTTTCTGCATTTCTGTGACCTTTATGTATGAAATTCACAAAATTCATCCATAAAAAATGCATTTTCTTTTATTGAATGAGGGCAATGGAAATTATCAATGTTGTCAAAAATGGCCAGCAGTACTTTCAGTATGATCTGGCATGAATGGAGGAAGAAATATTCTTCAAAACTTTCAAAGGTCTACCAAACAAAACACTATATGATCTTATAGCATTTTTTTTGTTGCAGTACTGGTATTAATATAAGTTTCAAGTAGTTTTCCAATAGGAAAATGTTTTCAAATTATAGCTGGAATGTTACTAGCATACAATTTTAAATAGATAAAAAAACTGTATGTCTACTGCATCTGCACAAATACACTGAATTTTCTTTCTTTTTTTTCTCAAATTATCTATTATTTACCAACCACAGAGACTGCATAACATGAATATACCCACTGCTGCCAGCGTATCGTCTTCCCCTATAGATAAATCCAACATTTCATTTAACAGAGTTGCGGGAGTGTTGCGTCAACTTCCTGAATGAGAATATGAGTATGTATACTGTACGATGTGCCAGCACAAATGTCTGTGCATGCATATTTAAGTTTAAGTTGACAGTCACAACTATTCTCGTTACAGAAGAACTGGATGGGTTAGTACTGAACTGCAGCGGCTTCGCTTCTACAGAGCAGTGCAGGAAGGATATTGGGATTCACCTAGAGGAAAGTTGAATATCAGACTTAGCACCAAGGGTCCAGCTTCAAATGCCTGGTGTTAAATTAGGAAATACTTTAATCCCTTTTTATCCCTGGGGTGGGATAAAAAGTGACAGTGAAAAGTCTGTCCTTTCTCTTTGTGTTAAGTTCAAGGTGTGCTTCATTGGCCTGACTGTTAAATAACAAGGTTACACAAGCAAAGTAAAAGCAACAGCAACTATTACAAATGTACGGTATAAACTTTCCAGCTGTCAGTGTTAATTCCTCCATGCCTTATGCAAGAAGATTTGCATCATCTGCAAAGACTTCTGCCTAAATAACCATCACTCTAGTGTACAACAAAAATATGCAACCTTGGGATAGTTCTGGACAACCAACTCTCCTTCACTCCTCACATTTCTAACTTGACTCAGTCGTGCAGGGTTTTCCTTTACAACATGGAGAGTATCCGAGTATGTCTCTCCTCAGAGGCCACTCAGGTGCTTGGTCAAGTCTGGAGATTGGACTACTGCAACTCACTTTCCCTGAATGCAACCTGAACACCACTTAACTTAACAGAATGAGGCTGCATGACTTGTTTTGAAGTGAAAGCACTTATCACACCCTACAAGCACAGCTCAACTTGACCCACCATCCCTCAAGGTACAATGAAGACATGCAGCAAGACTCTTCTCTCTTCTGGCACCCCCCCTATTTAAGTGGGAAGAATACTATTAAGTTTTTTTCTCCCCGTGCTGCGATGAAGAGGTCTCCGCCAAGCACTTAAATGAGCATTTATTTAAAAAGCAACTTAACTTGCATTGTCTTAGTTGCTGTACAAACTTGAACTCACACCACTCTAACAGGGTTTTAGCTTGATATTATTGGTAGTCCCTGAACTATTTGTATTAGCATGAGGATATTTTTAATGGAGACCACAAAGCACTCCTGTAAGTCACTCTGGATAAGGAGGTCTGCCATTTATAGTGCTGTAAAAGCAAATTATGTAAATTTCTGAAATCTATTTCGAAATTACTGGGGGGAAAACTTCTTGGCTCCTGAGTGGCACAATTGAAAAGTGTTCACCCTGTCGTCTTTGCAAGATTCCCAGTTCAAATCCCATGATGCCCCGGCCATCCATGGTATGGAATCAAGACACCAAAACTGGCTGTGCTTTCTGAGTGGGAGGGATGGCATACTGTCTCTCCTCTGTCAATCACAGCAACCCTAGCCAATCAGAGGCGTCTGTGAGATATCACTTTCCTCCAAGTGTGTCACGCTGCCCTGTGATGCAGCAGTTCAGAGAGATGCAGGGTTTGGCTTCAAGTGTCTCGGAGGAAGCATATGTTTTCCCTCACCCTCCTCCCCAGTTGAAAGTTATCGTGTGATAGGAGAGAGTTATGCTGCTTTCGAGGCAAAGTTGCATACAACTAGTAAAAACCACCGAAAACACCCCCTCAACATGAAATTTCATCTCGTCAGCTTCTAAACTAAGCTTCTTTTTACAAAGTAACATCAAATCGACACGGCTGTGCACACTGTGAAGTGTAAAGTTCCTCTTCTCTACATTTAAATGAGTTTATAACAGAATTGGTTTTAGATCAGTTAAAATACAGACACATTACTTGGTTAAATCTATAATATTGACCATAGTAATCGCTGTTTTGAGAAGGTAATCATCAACATTAGAGTTGTCACTAACATTAGTCAGTTAGCTTGTTGCTAACACTACTCGCTGTTGTCGGCTTTTGGTGCTGTGCTGCAATTTCAGTCCAAAATGTTGCATGTGTGTTGAATGTTTGTAGTTCACTATAGTAGAACAGAACCAACAGCCTGTAACTGTAAAAGTGTGTTTAAAATAGCTTTTCATGAGCTCTATGTGCTCTGACAGAGCAAACAAAAGGCACGCTTTCATGGAGGCATCCATGGTTTCTTTTTACCACTTCGCATGTCAAACATTCAGGGGTGGGAATTGACATTATTAAAACTTTCAAATTACCACTTTCAAGGCACCACGAACGCAGCATTAGCTAGCAGGTGGGAATTAGCAAGAGTAAATTGGGGAGAAAAAAACAAAAGGGGGAAAAAACAAAAATGTCTGCTTCTTTTCATCTTGTCTAATGTTGCTGTGGTTTCACTCTTCTGCTTCATGTAGCATCAGCAGCACCGGGATTAGCAGCATCCCCTGACTTCCCCTTCGGTGTAAACACCTCGAATGGTTTTGTCATATGGATTTTTTTGCATTCTTTGATGTATGTTTTCTTTGATGTATGCTGTATCTTTGATGTACGCTTTGATGTATTATTTGATGATGTCACCAAGAAGATAATGAACTACTTGTATAAAAGTAATTTTGCAACAGTGACCGGTGGTCATTATAATAAGTTAAAAAGGAATAAAAAAATAAACCAAATTAAAATAGAAATTAGCTAAAAATGACAAACCCTACCATTTCAGTTAACATTAATTAAAACAGAATTAAATATTTAGTAGCTTAGTAGTGAACAAGCTTTAAATCATTCATTCCTTCATTTTCAGTAATCGCTTTATCCTGGTCAGGGTCGTGGTGGATCTGAAGCCTATCCCAGGAACACTGAGTGGGAGGCTGGATTACACCCTGGATGGGACGTAAATCAATCACAGGGCACCGTGTACACATGCATTCACACACTCGTTCACACCTAGGGGCACTTTAGCACAGCAAATCCTCTTATTAGGATGTTTTTAGGGAGGTGGGAGGAAACCGGAGGAAACCCCATGGGACACTGGGAGAACAGGCAACTCTCTGCATAGACAGTAACCTGAGCTCAGGATCAAACCAAGGATCCTGGAGCTGTGAATCAGCAACAAGGTTTAGATATAATGTTTATTCGCTGGTTATACACAGCTGGAGTCTTTTTTTTATAATGACGGGGAATCTTAATCACCAATCTGTTATATGAAACCTGCATAAAACTCTCCTCCTAGTCAAACTGTAGAAATCTGTAGCACAAATAGTTTTATTTACACACAGAAGACAGTGTATATGGTTAGACATGTCTGTCCTCTCTCACTCTGTCTCACTCTGTTTTATTCCAGCACTCTCTGTGGATGTCTGCTATATATGAGTCACAGTCGAACACTGGTTTTCAATGCTAATCAGTGCAAGGGATGAATCTAAATTGATCAAGTCTGGATGTTCATAGCTTCCCTGCCACATCAGAGCTTAGTGCATTTGTTGTAAGATGTTTGAGTCAATTATGCTGTAAATTGAGACAGGACCCCATGTGATAAAATGGTCCTCTTACGAATTAAGCAGCTATATGTCAATCATTCAGTATTAATATTTCAGTATTTCATTGTCTGTGTCTCACTGCAGCAATATGTCATCCAAGTGCCTGTGCTCGAGAGACAGAAAGAAAGATTTAAACTTGTTACAGAAGACTCTTCTGTCTTGAAGTAAATTACATCAATTTCAAACTTTTTTATTATCCTTATCTCTATGCAACTACATGAGCCACCTCTACAAGCTAATTTAAAACACTCAAGCAATCATTTCTTTTATTATTAGCAACAATTACTGTTAAATTGCTCTTTTTCAGAGATGGCATATGACTTATTGCAACCAGCAATAGCTTAACAGGGCAGAAACAAGGGAATGGCGCGCTTTAAGTAGACTTTTTCTCATCCCTATTTTCTGAACATTATATCCAGCATATATTCTTGGATGTGCTGCTGTCTAACCATGTCTCAGGTGTTTAAGGTCAGGTCACGTGGCTAGCGTTTACACCTTTTCTTACAGAATCCAATGAAATTGTTCCCGCTTGTTAAAATTCTTATTAATTTTATATAAGGTCAAGTGAGCTGGCTAATTAACAGGCAGAGGAAAGACACTCACCCACAGGTGACGGTGTTCCTGCACTGCTGGGTGCGTTAAAACTTTGCGTCGGAGACGGCAAAGGAAGCGAGTTGATTACAGTGGGGAACAGCAAGGGATACACCCCTGTCCTGTAACGCCTCATCTGGACCACTGAGGAAGTGCAGCAAGACCTGCTGGCTGTCTTCATTCCACAAAAGGAGAATGGGCCGAGGAAGAGGAGTGAGGAAGGTGGTGTCGGACCTCAGCAGACCGGATGCACCAAAATCTCTTCCTCAGCAAATCCATTGGGTTAAATGGTGACGAATGCATTCAATAGGCCCGGAGGTGGGGCTGGACTTCATGCTTTTGTGCAATACATCAGTGGGAGGATATGACTGGGTCTGATGTCACTAGATGCAATCTGTAAAAGAGGCACAGAAACTGCGGTTAGTATTTGAGAAATGTGTAATTTGACAATTCCTATATGTGTGGGGGCCTAGAAAAACCCTTCACATTTTCAATTTTATATTACTATACAGAGTTCTGAAAAGAACAGTTTTTCTTTGTCTATCTCCATCACAAGTAAAGATAAGGCATTTTTTTTGAAGCAAGTCTGGTTAGGGAGAAAATTGTATCTAAAGATTTTATTTCAATTCCACTGAAAGACCCCTTGCCTACCTCTACATTTATAACCTAATTTACTTATAACAACAATACTGTCACATTTTAAAGAATGATAAGTTCACAATGGGACATAAGTTCTCACTTTGATTATCACCATCCTCCTGATCAGTCTCTGTCTCATCTCATGAGCTACGTCACTCAAGCCTCATCATCGTCTCTTCACTCGACTGGTCTCTGTACATGCTAATTTAATGTTAGCGGGGAAATAATTCACCTGATTAATTCAGTCAGTTCTGTTCTGTTTCTTTTTATTTATGCCTTTTTATTAGGTCATTAAAACATTTTTTTTTTTTAAACTTTGCTCTCTGTCACATTCTGTACAGAATGTGTAAGCACTCTTCTCTGTTTTGATGATGACGCTGGAGCATTGCAAACATTTTGGTGTCTGATTATAAACTTAACAGATTAGGCTTATGTCCATATCACTATTTGACACAGATCCGACAACAGACTGACTGCATTTACCACTGCGTTCGTTAAACTGGCTTCACACCCAACACAATTGTAATATGTAGAAAGCAAAGCCAAGGTTAGAAGGTTAGAAGGTTAGGCTAAATAAAACATTTTCTTGTCGTTATGGTAGAAATATATTTATAAATCTTGTTATCTTGTTATAGATTTTTATTTTATGACTTCTACATCATTGATTCAGTACAAAAACATTTTAGATTTCCTAATATTAGTCTTCCAGTGCAAAATTAAACGTTACATAAAAATGTTTGTATGTCAGTAAAGAAAGCAGCAGATCACATAAGAGACACTTTTCAGACAAAAAAACATAATGAAGGCTCCTGGGTTTCGCTGCAAAAATAAGAAGCGAGTCGACAGTCAAAGTGTCCAGAAGAGCTGCGGCTGGTTCTGTAAGATGCTCAGTAACACTTACAGCTCATTTCCTTATAAAACTGCACACACTGTACCTGAGAATACTAATTTTTTTAAGCAAAGGGTCATTACACCAAATATTGACTTTGTTTCATTTATTACTGTTTACTGCTCTTTATAGTATTTTTTTTAATTGTAGAAACATTTAATTTCATTATTTTTGAAGGCATCTTTGCTCCACAGCATTTCTTGGCATGTGCCTAAGATTTTGCACAGTACTGTATGTTTTTTTTTTTTTTTTTTAAGTAGAGAGGTCAAAGCCTGTGGCAAACCCATCATTTCATCATTTTTGCCTGTTTCACAGAATTCAGCTACAGCGACATCAGACAGGTTTTTTCAGACCACAACACATATTGTAATAAAGACTGCTCTTTAAAATGAGTGGACAATTCTTGGCTAATTAGTGTGTACATACTAACTATTGCTCATTTTCTATTTGAAAAAACAAATTTGCAGTTCGTACAAATACAACTAGCCTCACCCTTTTAAAACTAAGAGAGACATTGTGTACACTTGATACACATTTCCTTTCATGTAAGAGATTATTATTTCTCTATTAGGGACAGAATATAAAGTAGGACAGATGAATCTTGGCAGAATAAATATCATAATGCATTGATTGATCATCTTTTTTTTTTTTTTTTTTTTACATAGAAGTGTGCTTCCATTGTGTGAAGGGGATTCAATTAACAGAAAATATTTAAATCAGAAATGTAATTGACTTGAAGAAAACATCTCTTCAACATTTCTGTGACCCACGTTCTCTCTCTCTCTCTCTCTCTCTCTCTCTCTCTATTTCTGTCTTCCAAGGTGAGAATAAGCAAGGCGGAGCAGGGAGGGAGAACGTCTCAGCACAGGTGCTAAATCCTGTTTAACAGAGTTATAAACTGCGGCAGCATAATGGCAGTCATAACGCCTTAATCTGCAGTTAGGGTGCAGTTAAAGTGATGGGTAACCACACTTCATAATTAACGGGCCCCAGATCATGCTATCGTCCTACTGCGCTGCGACTTCAAACAGAGAAAGAGAGAGAAAGTGAGTGAGACTCTTAGATATTCGCTCCATTCTACCTGAGTGATGTTCCTCTTTTCCCCTTAGTTGAACCAATCAACTGCAATATTACATTTCAGAATTTTTCTATGTCAAAATCCACCGGGACACAGACACTGTTATGAATCCCAGGCAAGAAAATGACAGTAATTTGCATGTGTGTGTGTGTTGTGAATGCTTAAATCTTGTGCAGACAACAGAGATGCTCCTGTTTTTCCTGAACCAGTTCCCAGCAGGAGGTTGGGAGGAGAGAAGAGCAAAAGGGAGGGGAGCGCATGAGTGAAAAGAGAGGAGCTGGGGAGCCGTGGGTTTGATATCTCTCTCAAACAAGCTTGGCGCTCCTGACATCAACGTTTCATGTGTGTTACGTCCAATTGCCTCACACAAGACCGCAGCGAGCCTGTGTGTGAGGTGAATCTGAAATATGGAAACTGCCTCAGAGAGAAGAAGAGAGAGAACACTGACTGCAGGCGCATGTTTCTCATCCAGTCTGAGAAATCTCAATAACAAACTAAAGGCACGTGTTGGTGCTAACGGAAAATGATAACAGAATAGCTTCAAGCCAAAGCCTCTACTTGTTTGAGCTGTTCTTCCTGCGCAGTGTACTGCAGCCAGGATTTAAAGTGAGGGAGAAACGATGAGGTCGTTAGAGGTAAATCTTATTTGACATGCACACTGAATACACTCATTTAGAAGACGGGGTGAATTGCAGCTTAAGACTGCAAATATATACCTCTCAACCTTCACATTCTGCTCACTACATAGCAATACACATCCAATCAATTCACTTTATAGCACTGAAATTCTTTAAATGATTTTTAGATGCCTTAAAGATCATCATCTTAATTATTAGAAGTATAAATAACATTTATGCTATTAAAAGTGAACACGTAAAACCCCTCCTGATGGTAAAAATTAAAGAGGTCATGTGACAGGGACTAAAAATCACCTTTTTGTTTCATGATTGCATACACCAGTTATACAATAAAACCTCAGTAATATACAGACAGGTGACAAATTAAGGGGAAAAAACTTAATGTGTCTTAGTAAGGTCAAGTGACCAGAACAGCTTTTTTCTTCCAGAAGATATTCTGTCAGTTGGTGTTCAATTGGTGGTGATCCAAAATCTCTTATAGGTGTTCAACTGAGTTGAAATCTGGTGACTGTGAAGGCCAAAGAATACGATTTACTTCATTTCCATACCCGTCAAACCATTCAATGAGACCCCATGCCTTGTGGATGGGGGCGGAGTCATCCTAGAATAAAGGAGTCATCTTAGATAAAGGTGTTCAATCAGAATTGTATTGATTTGCAGTGACGCGTCTATCGAACGAGACAAGTAGCCCCAAGCCATGTGAGCAGCATATTAGAGCCAGTGGTTTTTCCTTTAATTTGTCACCCATCTTTAGATATTATATTTATTTACACTCATTAAAGAAACTGAGCCAAATACACTGAATTTCACAGTGGAAAAATAACATTTAGTATTGTCGCATTTGGTTTAAAAAAAAAACATTTTGCACAGAACATATCATAAAAGAAGCCTTAAAGGACTGACCCACCACAAACCTATATGTGTATCATTTACTAATGATTTATTTGATTTATTTGATGGATTAAGGAGTGCACACACACAGTATACAATACTTGAGGCAGAGCTCTGAAAGATGGATGAATAGTACAAAGATTCGAAAACTTTCAGAAAATCTAATTTGCCCGAGACTATCTCTGCTTTTGAAAGAACTCCTCGTGGACGCAATATATCATATTCTTGTGTATGTAAGAGAAAATATTTATGATTGTTTTTAATCTAGAGGAGAATGAACTGCATAAGAAAAATGTGAACTCTGTATGCCGTTATTAGAGTATTGATGGATATAGTATATACTGTAGAGGATGGATGAAATGCACTTTCCCTGACTCATGTAAAAAAAATCAAAGTAAAGTCTTGGAATGCTTCTTGTACCGCAGTACCAAAATGATGGGCTTAGTTAGTAATTACAGAATGCGATTAATCATTAGTAGTGGGTTTTATACGAGGACTTTTAGAGACATTGTCTTGTAAATGTCTGAATGTTGTGGCCCAATCTAATTTAGAGAAGCTTTCTCAGACAAAATGTGGATTTAAAAAAAAAACTTTTTACTGTTTTTCTCTTCTCTTCTCGGACCGTAATTGAGCTGAGTCACTCAGTTTCATTAAGAATCCGATGTATTCCTGGATTTCTAAGAATAAATGTTAATGCTGATTTTATGAGTAAAGCAAGCCGGAACAAAGGCTGCTAATGCGTTCTAGCTGGAGTGCTTTCAAAAGCACACTGGAAACATGGAAGGACAATGCACTTTGTCTAGGCAACAGGCTGGTGACTATTCCATGTCAATGTAATAAAATGTAAATACAAACTGCTTTACTCCAACTGCATGATAAAACCTACTACAAGAACAGCTAATCAGAGTAATAAAGATTAGACAAAGCTGTACTTCTTTGGTTGAATGCTAGAAAATAGACATGTGGCACTAGCGTAATGCATAAAATCATGGAGATACAGGTCAAGAGCTTCAGTTAATATTGATATCAAACATCAGACTGAGGAAAATATGTGATCTCGGTGGCTTTAACCGTGGCATAGTTATTGGTACCAGATGGGCTGGTTTCAGTATTTCAGAAACTGCTTATCTCCTTGGAATTCCACACACAAGAATCTCAAGAGCTTACAGACAATGGGGCAAAAAAAACCCAAACTTCTTGTTCATCAGAAAGGTCTGAAGAGAATGACCAGTCTGGTCAGAGCTGATAGGAAGCCTATGGTTACTCAAGTAACCACTTTTTGCAGCCGTGGTGTGAAGAAAAGCATCAGACTGCGAAACATGTCAAACCTTGAGGTGGATAGGCTACAGCAGCAGAAGACCAAGTTCCACTCCTATCAGCCAAGAACAAACATAGAATAAAACTATAAATACCATAACGGAGTAAGTACTTCCAGTTAAAATCCAGATCAAAAACATATGCTTTCAAATGCATTTAAATTTTTTAAAAACGTTTGCATAAAGCAAAGTGGTATTGAGTTCCACAGTTTTGAAGCATACAGTAATAACAAAAATATAACTATAAGTTAGAACTGATTGCTTCTCCTGATGTTATGGTACTTTTTTTTTTTCATCACACCACAGTCACTTGCATAGCATGTACAAAAGACTAAGTCAGTAAATCACAATTCATTAATTGCCTGACTGATTTGTTTGTGAATACGGTACCACTTCCACAAATATGTGAATACATTACTTTGCTTCTCTGCCCTGCTTAAACTTAAAAAAAAACAACAAAAAAAAAACATGTACACCAATACATCCTATTACATAGCTGCTGTATCACACAATCTAAAATTGGCCCTTCCCCAAGAGCACAACCAATCAGTTTGCATAATTCATGCGTTTACATAGCAAGAATGTGTGTATGAGCGCCATCAGCACTGATAGAAATCCAATAATAACGAGAGATGGTAATGGAGTGTTGGAGAGCTATATTTAGCCTGAGCCATAACTGAGAATATGATAAAGAAATTGTAATTCAGCCCCATGACCACTGCAGTCACTTGCATTATAAAGGTACTTAAAATGAACTGCACAAAGGCAGATAAACTGATTAGAAGTGTGAATCTAGACGTCAAGTATTTATTAGCCAACTGAATAATAAACAGTTAATTATTAACCACATAAAAGTTATTAAAAAATATTTTTTCCCATGCTGTTTTTCATGATAATATATGTGTAGTGGTCTGGGAAAACCCATCGGATGTGACTGTGGCTGAATTCTCAAAAACTACAATCATGTGGAAATATAAGATAATTAAACCTATTACTAGATATATTTTTTAATACTTTCAAGTTATTATTCAATTGGCAGATAATTTTTCTCCTTTCGAGAAATAAATGCTTAAAATTAGCAAAATAATTTGCCAATACCACAAGACTATTTTAAGCTTGAAATTAGTAATAATATCTAGAAACAGGTTTGATCATCTTTTATTTGGTTTATTTAAATCATATTATGGGACATACTAGTTAAATTTTTACTATATTCAAGATATTTTAACTTGCAAAAATGGCATTTTTGGCCACTAAAAAGGCCATTTCAGTGCACTAAAATGGCCATCCTGTTAACATCGCTACTGTGTGGCCAAAAGACAAAGTCCAAATTAAATGGAGCAGCCTCTAAGACAACTTCAGGATTAAAGAAAAAGTCCCCAAAGTCTGCACTCTTATAGATCTCAGTGTTTTCTTGCCTTGTGTAATAGAAATATATCTTTCAGCGTCAGGCAAAGGAGTCATCCTGTCCCAGCACTATGGCAGCCTCTAAGAATTGTATTTATATTTTTTTGATCCTACAAAACTAACACCTGCAGAGAAGAACTATGCTGCCAGCAATGAAGACTTACTTTGAAAATGGTTTTGAAGAATCGAGATAGATTCTTCCTACAGCATGTGATACCACAGAAATGGCTTAATCATCAGGCACAATCTCCTTTATTTACTTCCAAAAATATTAAAGTAGATGACTTTTCTCATGGGTATGAATCATAACTAGTCAAAAGGAACCCACAGTTTCCCCTGTAAAGTGGGCTATAATGACAGCAGGCACAAGGCAGTAATCCTTCTCCCACTAATTGTCCTTCTTTTGAAAGATTATTATACAATTATGCCTTCCAAGCAGTTTGTTACTGGCTTGTTATACTGGGGCCAAGTTCAGATCCTCCCAGAGAATGATGCACCAAGTTCTGGTACTTTTAATGATACAGAAAGAGAAGGATTGATAAAAAGAATTGTGCAGACTAAAATGGCTAAGCAACTCTGAGCAGGGCATGGTCACACCTTAGTGTTGATTTTAGTACAGATTTAGGAAACTCATTGGAGAATATCGCTATATTAGTGGAACAGACAGCAGATGTGTTAGCATCCACTTGCAGGAGGTTTATTTACAACATCCAAGACAGAATCCAAAATCAGTGCCAAAATGGTCAAGTACATAAGTTAACAACAATACCAGGTAAAAGTCAAATCCAAAGAATCATTGAACATGGCAAGTGTCAAAACATGGAAATGGCAATCACAGAATACAAGGTTTAGACGAACGTTAAAGTTTGCAAGACTTCGTACAGACTGAATGTTTGAACTGACTTTATAGTCTGTAAACAGGAAGTGTTTGATGGGTGATGAGGTAGGAGTTAATATTCAGGGGGCCTCAGCTGGCATGGACATGTAATGTCCTGGATGGATGTGAAAATTATTGGTAGTCAATACATTTTCTAAGGGATGTCACTGATACTTTTCAAGCTACAGACAGTTCAAAAGCTTTTTAAAATACTTTCATTTGTTTGTTTTGCCAGCGGATATAGTAATAACAGGAACCATAGTTCACATTGCTATATGAAGATCTTTCTTTGGTCTGCTTAACATCAATATTAGCCTCGCGTCAAGCTACCTTAATTCAATGATCAAGTAGTCGAATAATAGGCAGGACATGGGCAAAATACACTCCCAATTCAATAACCAGTTATTCTGCTGGTGTTACTTCTGTTTAATGTGCTCTACTATGCCCTTCTTATTAGTCTGAGGCAAATAGTTTGGCTTTCCAGTAGAGACCTTCTTATAAGGAGTCCCCTACTTTCCATGTCATTTTCGATTAAAGTTCTTCCTGGTCCACAGATAGAAAGGCCATCCCCCTCAACACCAGGACACCAGTAGCTGCTTGACAAAGACGGAGGACTTTCTGTCTCCAATGTGCCTGTTACTGGCCTACACACAGATCCAGGATGAGGAATATTTAAATTGAGAAATGAGCAAATGGTTTCTGCTAAAACCAAAAGTAGGTGCAGAACCTCCACCTCCATTGGAGACAGATGGTGCTCTATCTTGTCAAACAGCAGCTTGGTGCCGAGGGGGTTGGCTGTTCTACCTGTGCATTAAGAGGTATAGAGTCAAGAGGTGTGCTTATAAATACCTTCTACTTGTTCCTCATGTGATAGACCCTTTCTCAATTAAAGTATTCCTCATCCTGACCAGCCCACCCCCAGGCCTAAGGGCAGACCCCAGTAAAGGTCACATTTGGTGTCTGCAGCCAGCCTTTGAACCTGCCTCCAGAGTTGTTTATCAATGAGTTTCTGAAACTTGGTAACCTTTTTCTGTTTACATCCTGACTGACTTGTCTGTATACTTCCTGTCCTAACATTGCATTTCTGAGCTGTGTTGTCGTTGTTGTGTTTGAGCTATTTGTTATTGTTTTGTTATTTGCACTGTGCTCATTAATCTTGTGTGCATAATTCTTATGCTCTCTGTAACGAATTCTGCTCTTGAGACTGTCTGTGTCGAGCCTCCAAGTGTTATACGTATGCAACTGGGTGATGACGTGGCCTGGATTATCTCTTTTAGCAATGTGTCACCTGGGCAGGCAGCCTCTGAGCTGCCACAGCACAGAAAAAGGCATGATCAGGCATGATCCTAACATGATTTCAGGACTGTATGAGTGTGGAGAGGAAAGGTGCTCCAATGTATTATGGAGCATACATACACAGACATGAATAAATCAGCTGCTTTAGCCGGGCAAACACAGAGATCAATTGTGTTTTTTTTTTTTTTTTGTGGAAAGGACAGGACTCCCTTCATTATAGATACGGTACTCTAGGGAGAACATACAGGCATATAAACACAAATACAAACACATATTACATGCTGTACACATAATCTCAGTACATCTGTCACTGACGGACAACTAATAAATAGGCTCATGCATTTTTTTAAATCCCGCAGGTCAGTGAAGAAACTCACAGAGAATCTTACCACTCAGAAAGCCTTGTATAAGTTACCACCAGTAATATTATAAATACAGTACATATACATCTATCGAATTAATAATTAATTAATACATCTTAAAATGCAAAACATACACACGCTCCCTCTTTGTCTCCAACAAGGGTCTGCCTATAACTAGATAATATTCATGCTGTGTGTAACAAGAGGCCACACAGCATCACAGCTATTAGGTTTAGTGCTTACCTGAGACCTTTTTGTTTTGAGAAGTTAAACTTCAGAGCTACCTGTTCAAATGACCACAGCACACTTGAAAAAAAAAAATGCTGCAAATTTCCGAGGTGATACTAAGAATGAGAATGACACTAACGTGACTTGGACCAGGAACTGAAAAGAGCTATTTGAAATGCCATTATTTACATATGCAGAGATTGAGGGACAGATGTACTGAGCTGTTTGTACCCATTTTTAGGTCACATTCTGTGCGAAAAATATACTTTTGTGTTATGTCCTGGCATAGTTTAAGCATCGTACACATGGCAACTTAGTGCTTAGTAAACTGAACATTAATTTCAGATGCTCTGCGAATGTACTTTGTGGCCGCATCAAGTACAATACACTGCGGCACTGAACCTCCTGATGTACGTATCTGGCCCTGAGCCTCCTATGATCTGTGTGCTTGTGCTTGTGTGTTTGTGTTTGTGTGTGTATGTGCTGCTTTTACTTTATTACAGGACAAAGCTGCCAAGGTCATTTATATAGTAGCCTAATTATCTAGTATGGTTATATAAAAACAAGCTCAGGAAAAAGCCTTAAAGAGATAAGGGCATAAGATACCAAGCAACATTTAGAATACCAAGTGCCAATAAAAGGACAAAGCAGCACACACAGAAGACACAGCATTTCTGTTCCAACTCCATGCTGTGTTTTCATAAAAATTTAGCCGGGCCTCTTGCTGGTTCCTGGCACACAGCCAGGTGCAATATTGTTTTATTTCTCTGAGCGTGGAGAAGCACTTCACGCCTCATCTGATTGGAACTATACTAAAGGATTCCCAAGCATATAAAGAGATTCGATTTTGTCCCTCCTAACCACCAGGGGCAGTGAGAATATCCTGGATAATTTCTTGCGCATGTGTGCATGTGCTTCAGCAAGGTCACAAAGGGAATGCCTGATATTATCTTTTAACTACAATTGTCATATGACCATTGTTCTCTTTCTTGTACTTGCATCATGCATGTACCAAAACCTCATCTGCACCTTGGAGGCCTGTGAAAAGTGCTGGTTGAGTGCTTCTCCTTCGCCATACCACACTCTCCACCACTGAGCTTGCAAAGTTAGCTGGACTCTGCTAATAAGTGTACAGGGGATAGAGTTGGGCTTCCCTCCATTTCCCTGTTTTACTGCTAAGTTGGGCCTCTCATGCTATGGCTCAGTCCAACAGGACCTGCAGTCCCAAAGCTCAGTGTCTAGCCAAACAGCAGGCATGTGGCTAGGTGCTGCTAGCATCTTGAGATGCTGCTTATAGCTGCTCCGACCCAACACCATGGATGGTGTCTGCCTGGGGGCTCAAAAACTTGTCATAGCCTTTCTGAGGGGAGCAAAGAGCCTTCATCCTCCACACGTCCCCAAGATTCTCATGTGGGATCTCTCTCTTGTTCTTGACTATGATCCCAAAATCCCATTATGTGCCCATTCAGGAAGCAAACGGGGTCTTTTCCAAGAGGTTTCCCTTCAAAAGGTCTCTCTTCAAAAAAACTACCTTTCTGCTAATGATCACTGAGCCAGAGCCAGAAGTGTGGGAGAACTACCTGCCTCGCCATGCATGCATTGGAAGCTGGAAACTCCAGCATGACCATATGATTGTACCCAAGGTTTCTGCCCAGCACCCACTTTTTTAACCAATCTGTTGATCCCACAGTATTCACTGAAGGGTGAATCTGCTGAGCATTCCTAGCTATGCTGAGTATGTACCCTATGGTACTATTTGGACCAGACTGAGATTCAATTATCAGATCAACTGTTGATCTCTTTCAGGGGAATGACTTGGGGAGCTCCCCTGTCTAAATAGAAACTGGCCAATAGGGTGGTGGACATCACCACCTTGGCCTACATGCAGGCCTGGCTACTACTGTGATATGCCACTCTGTGAAGTGCAGCTCCTAATCGGAATTACTTAAAGGCATGCCACTCTAAGAAGTCTGCTCTGCTGTCACCTGGGCATCACTATGTACCTTCTCAGAACACAGGATACAAGAAGGTATCTAAGTGATTCTCACTGCCCCTGGAGTTACTGGACCATAATTACATACTGTATGTAACTAGTGTTTTATCAATAAATATTCTGACTGGAGGTAAGTGTTGCATGCGTGTGCACATTTTGAAGCAAATACAAGAGCAGCAGCTACCAGCAATGGACTCTGTTTCCTTTTTTCACACACTCAGTCAGCATGTATGTCTATGTAGATGTACCAAAGAATAATAATCTTCACTCTCACCTTTTCCTCTCCTGTTACATCTGTCAACAGGGAGTCATTCATGCACTGAGCATCTTGTTTAATAACTCAACTACTACAACTAAACCTAGTAGATAGGCTTGACTCAGCATCTCACCAAGACTTCACATTTCTTCATAAACTTCCCTTTCAAGTCCACTTGCTCTGATGGTTTCTCCATGTGAGCCCACCCATCCAGTTTATGAGTCATCCACTCTCGGAAAAGAAATGTTCAGCACGGATTTGCAATTTCCCTTTTTTCCTCCTGGCCAACATAGTTTGCCATTTCATCACCACACAATAGGAGAAAATACACTCAAATGTAAGCAGAATAAACAAAATTTTTAAATACGCAAACGTCCAAATAAAACATTTGGGTGAAGATCTTAATCCTTTTGTGCAAATGACCCATTTTACTTATTTTATTATTATTATTATTTTTTTTACAAAGTCTAAAAACAAGAATAATAACCTATGCGCTTGAATTCATATTTCTATTACAGAAATCCTGCCAGTGTGATTTTGGCCATGATGAGAATCTTAATACATGTGAAGGGGTTTTCATCAATATTGTTTATATTGCTAATAATTTAGCTAAAATGAATACTGGTCATTTCAGTACTGGTACAAAATTAAAAAGATTTGGCAGATGTCCATTGGACAGGCAGCACTAAGCTACAGAAGATGAAGGTTAATATTGTCCACTTGATTAAACATTTAATCTCTTTTGTGCTTGTGTGCGTAGCACAAATGTAAGGTTTTGGGGAATCTGCAGTATTCAAGCCATCTTTATTAGCGGTGACTGCTGGGCAGTTAATGTCCAGAGACTTCCTCAGCACTTTAATTTCCATCTCCTGCTGCTCCTGTACTTTCTTGCTTCCTTACCGTCAGTCAAGGCACTAGCCACCCCTGAGAAAAAGCAAACAAAAAGAACTGTTCGAAACTGAAGTCTGTGGTGTTGTACAGAACAGAAATAGACCTTCTATTCACAACTGAGTTGTATTGTTTTTAAACAGGATTGGAGGAGGGCAGCAGAGAAAGCTAGTTATCTGGCTCCAGCAGCCATGCCTCTGTGGGAAAGTGTTGAGTTAAAAAAAAAAAAAGTCATGTGTCTCTGAAGCTTTAGATGGGGGTAGAATTAAATAACGGCAGAATTACGACATGTGTCACTTTAATTGCCAGACCGAGAGAACTGTACTTGAAATAAAACAAAGGCTTTTCCTCTCATTACTTCGGATGAATTTCTTGATTCCACATCGGCGAGAAGGGCGGAAATTGAAATGAAGGAACATACTGGCAGAAAAATGATAGCTATAAACAAGTATGGTGGAAGGGAACGAGTGAGGAAGTGAGAGAAGTAGAAACGGAGATGGTGGGTTTTGCTGCTGAAATAAAATGGCTTTCTTAATGTCAGTATCTCTTTCTCTTTCACAAACATGAATGTGAAGATGACTCGATCCTAACCTCGAACCAGAACACAGTGGCAGTTCTCTTTTTACTCCGATTCTCTCATCTTATCAACCCATCCTCTCCTCTTTTCTCTTATATTTTACTTCACATTCCCTGCTCATTTATCCTATATTCATGTTTCTTAATATAACATCATCTAGAAATTTATCAGGCGAGACACCCAACTGAGCAAGTGCACATTTTATCTTTGTTATTACAACAGTGAAAAGTGAGTTAGCATTAGCAAATAATTATCGACCGATTCTCAATCTGAAATTGTCATGTGAAAGAATTATGATGATTATGATGACCTTTTGCTAATGTCAGCTCTGTTTCTATAGGGCTGCATTGATGCCATGTCATGTGACACACACGTCAAACAGTAAATGTAGCCCATCTTTAATGTTTATGCTCACAGGCTTGGCATAATAAAGTCTTCATGAGTACTACTGTTGTACACTATATAGGAACTGAGTAAGTTTATTAGGGTTTGATACTAAAAACATTCCTTGAACTCAAACTTCAGGACCCTATTGTACATCTCTCTAGTGCTAGAACTCTAACACTTCCGTTGATCAGATAGTTATGGCCTCGAGTCAAGTGAGGCAGATCTTTGTAGCCAGAGACAGTACACATGCGTGCGCACACACACACACACACACACACACACACACACTTAACAGGTAGCTCAGATTTCAGGCAGTCTATTTTTTTTAATCAAGCCTGAGTATATTTATGTTGTTTAAATAATATGATAACATTTTTATAACATAAATCTTTATTACTAAATGTTCTTAATTGATGTCTATTTACAAAAAATGTACAAGTTGCTGCTTTTTAAAGACAACAGTTTAAAAAAAAAAACAGTATCACTATGTGTCAAATTTATGTTTCGTTCAGCAATGAAATCGATTTTCTGTTTCCACCAAACAGACAGTGTAACAGCTCAGAAAAACACACTGCTGCAGCACCACTGCAAAAATATCACGTTATCAGATCCTTCAGTACATATTTCCACAGCTTTATTTTTTACTTTCCATAACTAAATCTATGTTCTAGTTTAGTCTGGCTTTTCATTCAAATCTGATATGGCTGAAGTTGATCAGGCATTGGGAACCACTTTCCTAAAAAATTAACCTTAAAGAAATTATAATCGCCAAGCATTTTTCAAAACACTCGTCTACTGTGGATGAATGAAGAGTAATTACACATTTTGTATTTGTAGAAAAAGCACTGCAAAGCTATTTCCAACAGCATTAGGATAATCTCAGCAAACAGGACTAAAGCACAAATGGTCGACAACAAGCCTCTGGTTGTCTTATGCTGCTTTCATGTGCTATCACGTTCACATGCTTTGTTGTTGGAAAGAACATGAAACATGGACAACGGCAGGTTCATTCAATACATATTTCTATTTTCCTTTTTTTTCTTTTACTCTTAATTTTGACACCATAACACATATTAATCAGCTAGCTTGCTGACGATAATGGAATTTTGGTCAAATACAATCTAATTTCATGGTGTAAAAATGTACAGCATGCACAGTATGGTTGCTGATATAGTACATAAATGAATATGACCAAAACAGCAAGTGCTAACAATTAGCTGCGTTTAGAAAAATGAACAAAACATGTCATTCAATACAGAAACTGTACTCTCCCCCGCCATGTTGAAAGTTTAGGACTCATCCTATCTCGGAAACTCGGGTATCAAAATTATCTCAGAGTTTCCCAGTCGTAATTATGACTTGAGGGGTCATTCCTAGTGGGAAACTCGTATTTACGGTAATTCCGATAGCATGTGAAGGCAGCATTATTCTTCAGCTCTGAAGAATCAGCAGCTCATTTTCTTCATGAATCATGTCACAAATCATGATTCAGTTCCTGTTCTCCTTTTATACTCTCTGTGCTTTTTGTCCCATTTCCTTATATGGTCAATGTCTCCTGTTCGCCGTGCACTATTTCCATGGTGATTAATTAGTTTCACTACTTATTACTTGTGTGTATTGCTAATAATAGCTGTGGTTCTGAGTTGTGTCTTTTTGGGCCTTGTTTAGTTATCTTAGTTATCTTAGTTATTTAGTTCTTTGCCTGATAGCTGTTCTTTCAATTTATCCACCTGTCCACTTCTCACTGTAAAACATCAATCAAAGATATTTATTTATATATATTTCTGATTTTTCTTGACAAGACACATCCGAGATATGGTTTTTCAATAACATCTAGACCATTAGCACTTGCCTTGAAGCCCCAAAAAAGGAAACAGTATGTTTCTCTTTGCTGTCAAATGTAATACGATGTAATGTAAAAGCAAAAGACTGTTTAAAATAAAAAAATTACTAAAACATTAATATGGTGATATATGAAAGAGAAGATGGCAAGTGCTCAAATAAACTATTTAATAGGATCTAATAGGAGGCTCGTATATTGCCAAAATACTGTATCGCTGCATAAATGGTCCTAGTTGTAATGTTCACATTAACCACTGCAAATCTCATTTAATTTAACAATACGGCTTCCATTCTCATTATTCAAAAGCCTATAAAATAGCACTTGATCCAGCAGTTAATTGTGCATACAACTTAATGAATTCACAAGTTATTAATCGAGGACATGGTATCATTACATGAGCATGATATGCTTTCACTTTGCTATTTTGACTGGTTGAATGAATAAAATAATGCTATTTTATTCATATGTATTTTGTTAATCCTATGTGCTCTCCTGTAGAGAAAATGTGCAGATGGTTTGAAGTATAAGCTGCCCGAGAATTCCTCTGCTTTGCCTACAGCTCACTCTAGATAATTCAATTTAATTCATGAGTTTATCCATGAAAACGTGGTCCTTGAGATAAGCAGTGTCTCTGATTAAGATGCGATCTCCAATTATTTCCTCTGTTCGTGGACCTTAAAGGGATGATGATATTAATTAATGAATAATGTCAAATTTATGTGGTTAATACTTGCTTCAAAGGGCATTCCATATTTTTATTTTTTTGAGTGTATTTACAGCCTTAAGCATATATTTCAGCATGACATATTGTGGTTACATTAAACTGTCAGATAGATGCTCTGGACTTCTTGCACAAGCCAAAATCCCACAAATAAATGGGCTGAAATCCAAGATCAGAACTGTGTGTAACTGAGACGCAGATCTCATGCAAATTCTGAGGTGTTCGTGGATTCAACATTAATCTCAGTTCCTGTGATTTACAGAGATTCCAAAACTCACATGAGATTATTTAATGGACTGTGATATCATTTTAATGCACATTCAATTTGAACATTGGTAACTATTTAGTAAGCGATTCTGTACTTGGAATTGTCGTGAAGATGTATTGTAATGATCATAATAACCTTTGGCTAATGTTGACTCAATTTCCATTATCATTGTCAAACATCAACCGGGCTAATAAGCTGAATGTGTACACAGAGAGAAAGGAGGAGGGAGATTAATCCATCAGCGTAACCGCATAAAGAGGTCAGAGCGTGGAGAAATTTGAACTGAAGATGATACACTACCATACAAAAACATTGAAATGCACTCAATATGAACAGCATGTACTGGATGAGTCTAATCTCTAATGAAGGACTTTTTAATTCAGTGCAGTTGCATTTGTTTAGTCTCCAATCTAATAATACCAAAGAATATGCTTTTAGTTTTCTACAGGGTGGTCATGTTTATTCATTATTAATGCACTTTCTGCATAGCACTGGACCAGTAAACTGAATTTGTAAAAAGACTAGATATGTAGGTAACCTATATGTTTCTGAATTGAACCTTAAGCTCACAGACTCACATGAGATTACTTAAAGGTCTGTGATTTATTTAAGTGATCAGTAAACATTTAGCTACAGCTCTAAACCTACTAGTGTTGAGTCCATTTACATGCTCAAACATTATCTGTGCCATTAATCTGGATGTGTATACAGAAATGGAGAGACAGATTAATCCATTGCTGCATTCAAATTTGAACTGAAAATGATATATAACAAATACAAAATTTCTCTGAGAGTTTATACCACTTTTCTACACATATTTAGTCTCTCTCTCTCTCTCTCTCTCTCTCTCTCTCTCTCTCTCTCATATCCTACTTATACACAACAAGGCTCAGCCCATCAGGAATTGTGCATCAACACAATGTCACATCAAACTGGAGCCATGGGAAGGGAATCACTATAATGTACATGTAAATGATAAAGCTGAAATCATCAACTCAATGAATTTAGAGAAACACCACTAAGGTACTGTTCAGATGTGGGCAGGTTGGCGTAATGTAACGATCACCAAATGATCTCTGGGATTCTAGTCCCGTCCAAATCTGTCAATTTGTCACAGATCGTACGTGCACTCATCTGGAAAGACATCTGGAAATTACCAGTAGAAATAACACCTAGGTAATATATACCTCATCTGAATTGACATGTTGGTAAAGATTCCATTATATCCTGTGGGGAAAAAGAGATTTTGCACTTTTTCTTCAGCATGAAGACACTCCAGGAAGTGGTCTCTTCTATCATCTCCCACCGAAACCAAAATGAAACAAAGTATTTGTCGAAAAACAGAGAAAAATAAAATATAGGCAACATTTAAAAGCACTTCTCAGGGAAGCAGTGCTTCTGGGGATTTTAGGTAAGTTACTGAGCTCCTAGCACAGGTATAGCCTGCGTACATTTTACGGTCATGTGACCTACTAATAACCAAGTACAGCTTGGGTAGCCACATGCCCTACAACAAGCACTTATAATAAAAGACAAAACAATCCGTTTCTATTAAAGTGAGGTGTATGTAGTACAATAATAGTACAATTTTTAGTGTGATTCATACCATCACTTATGCAGTGCAAACGATCATAATTATTGCAGATGCCCTCCTGCATCATTACGTTTATTAACAGACGTATTTCCAGACATCTTATCCTGCCCAAATAGGACGAGGGTGAGACAAATGAAAACCTTAAAAGTGTGACATGATTTAGAACTGAATTAAAAAAAACTTTAGGCTCTTGTTAAGCACTGGGACACTTGCATTGAATGAAATGGAGATTATGTAGAAAAATCATACACTTTTGTGACATCTACTTGGAATAAACAATGTAAAAAAAATGTTTTATTTGATTCACCCTTGTACTTAAGTAACCTGAATCATTACTCCAAACGAGACACTAGTAATCCTTTTAATCATATAAGCTGTATTGTACAGTATTTTATATAATGGTCATAATTATTATAATATAATAATATGAAGAAGCAGAAGAAGCAGCAGAAGAAGAACAAGAAGAAGAAGATAGCTTTGTTTAGGTAGTTATGCTTAACATAGTTGGAAGTCCTAGGAATGGGTTAATAGGCCAGCTTTGTTTGGTCAGCACAACCTCTTTACTAACTGAACTCCTTAAGACTCGGCTCTTTCAAGAGCACTCTAAGTCCTTTGAATATAGGTGCATGTTTAGCCATATCTACATGAACATGCAAATCATTTTTGTCCATGGAGCACTTACAGGTGTGCAATTCACCTGGAGTTCAGGGGTGACTATTTTGGTATTTCAACTGCTGTTACAAATATTTTGCTATCTACTGACAGTGTAGAATATGTAGAAATGTCCTGCTTTTGGTAAATGTGACTAATTCATACCTTGCATTTAGTGTCTTGATAGTTGCTTTTGCAGTACTTGTGTCAGTCAGCTCCATAAACTGCTCGAACCTTGGACTGAATTCTGCCTTGCTCATAAATTCCTTTGAAATGTAATACATAATAAATATGAATCCATATCGCTTAACTATTCCATATCCTAAACCTCTTTATTCATAATCAGCCATTTAATATACCACTTTTGTGTTTGGCAATCAATTACTGAGGATCAAAACATCATTTTACTCATGTTAAATTCTTCATTCTATACAGCTGCATTGGTTGCATGTCATATTGAGGACTCTTTGGATAGATAAGGGTTCTTTGCTTCCTAAAGGGGCTTAAACTCTTTCTGATTATGTAAATCCTCTGTTGTAGGGTTCTACATAGGTACTTTAAAGGTTCCCACAGAGGAACAAGCCAAAGAACCCTTTTTTCTAAGAGTGTACAGATACTGAACACTATGGGAGAAAACCATGATCAGCTTTTTATGTATTTACCAGATACCAATCGTTGGAACAGACAATAAGAGGGAAAAAATCAATAAGTGCTGCTGAGATTTTTTTTATATTTTGGAGCATAAACTGACTAATAATTACTAAAAAAGTGCCCAGTATTGTGTGTTTGTGTGTGTGTGTGTGTGTTTCCTTTTGGCTGCTGAGGGTAAGGTTAGGGTTAACCTCAAGGATAGTAAGACAAATTTGTGTTTGTGTATGTGTGTGTATGTGCATTGAATAAACTTCTGTTCGACAAATCCCTCATTTCTCCCTCTAAGGAAAAGCGGTTGCCAAGTGCACCACTAACATTACACACACCACATACATGGGTCCTGTTTCTCACACATGGATTCTCAAAATAATTATTTTAAATAAAATAATATAATTTTAGCTCTCAGAAACCAAACCCAATTAAAAGAACGTGTAAAGCACTTATTCAGCTTTGGGATACATAGTAGAACATAAAACACATTTTAACCCTTTTCTTTTTTTTTACTACTTAATAATGGCTGTTGTGTTCTCTTTTGACTAGGACTTCGGAGGTAGGAAGTGATTTAAAATGCGAGATTTAAAAGATTTAATTGCGCATAGTGAGGATTTAATACCGACCTCAGACGTAACTACAGAATTAAGCTCTATTCAGAAGTTAAGTGGGAGTTAAGCACATCAGGTAAGCTGAACTCAAGGTGAATTTAAGCTGAACTGAGCGAGGAGCAATATAAAGTCTGTCACCAGTAAAGTCTGACAATTTGATGTGACCACGATATGTCATGCTCAGATTTATATTTTGGGCTGTACATTCAATCAAAAAAGTATAGAATACTATTTGAAGCCAACAGTGCATACATAAACATGCCACTATTAAATAATTAATACTATTGTCCACAAAAAGATTTTATTTTTGCATGGAGAACATTTTAATTGAAGCTATCCCAAGGATCAATTTTTTTAATAGATAAAATTTTGAACAACACAGCTGAAGCATAGCAGATGATTGCTCAGTCAGCTTATTGGTCAACCTGCTGGCACATATTCTTTACAAGAGAGTGCATCTAATGGCATTAACATAAACAATGGCATTATTCATTATTCTGACCTCCATTTAATGTCTTGTGGCTTCATTGAGTTTTGCGCACAAGTAACTGTTGGAGCATGATATACAAAATAAAATGCAAAGTAATCAGATGTGCTGGATCAAGTGCTATTTTATAAGCTGCTGGATAATAACCATACCTAATAATACCTAACAATCTCCCCCCCTCTCTCGCTCTCTTTCTCTCTCTCTCTCTCTGTCGAGCTACACTACTTCTGAGATACCAGTGATCCTGACCCCTTCTGCTCTCCTGATGCCTTACTTCTGGTTGGAGTTCTCATCGGTTGAGATTGCTTGCTGCTGCTGGGGGTGGCCCCTCATTGACAGCTTGAAGATCATTGGGATTGCTGGGGATGGTGCCATTTGGGGGCTGTGGAGATGGCTTGGGGATCTCATATGGGGAGCTGTACAGTGATGGCTTGGGACTGCAATTGCTGTGGTGGCCTTGAGGCTGCGGTTGCCACGAGCCGTTTTGCACAAACAGGACTTCACGTGAAAACTGTAATGAATTTACTGGTTGCATAATTGCACTATTTGTCCATGTAGTACACAGTTATAGAAGGGATTTATTTATCATTGCACTATCCATTATCATGGGTTCGCTTTTGAGTCTGATTCCTCTCAAGGTTTCTTCCTCATATTGTCTCAGGGAGTTTTTGCTTGCCACCGTCGCCTCTGGCTTGCTCATTGTTTTGATTTAATTTAATTTATTTTGACTTAATTTAATTTTAATGTATTTATTTCTGTATAGCTGCTTCGATGTCAAGATGTTTGCTAATAATTAAAATACAGCTAAGATATACTGCGTATTTTCATATAAAACATGGCCTGGGTCAATGGGACACTGATTGCTACGTAAGTACTGAACAGGAGGTTTAACCAGCTGCATTAAGATGCTTCTCCCTCACCACAATACATGCCATTTGCTTTCCACGTCTCTACCCTGATATCCACTCTGTCAGCACTGAGAAAGGAACCTTTGATCACTCCTATCTCAATGCAAATTCAGTGCCTTCAGGGTTCGTACAAGAGCATCACCTGAGTGCTTCATAGACCAGACAGAAGCAAGTGGAATGAAAACGCATTTGATCCATTGCGTTCAGCTTTTTCATCTCCTGTTCCTGATTTCGGTCCGGTATAGCGTAACAAACATCAGCCTCCCTCTCTCTCTCTTTCATTTTCTCTCCTATCCCATTGTCATTCAGTCGTGGCCAGAAAGAGTGAGCCCTCAGTGGAGGAGGGGAAAAAGATGGGAGAAATGAAGCATGCACGTCAAGGCTAAACTCATGTCATCTGCCAAAACTTGGTTCTACCACGATGCCCTCCGTTTATCCTCCTCGCCTTGAATCAATTGATTTTTTGCCAATTTTCACTCTGACAGCAGGGGTGTGGGGAGAGAATGAGGGGGAACGTGACAAATGAAACCGGAAAGAAAAACAAAAAAAAAGAAATAAAACTAATGGCCTGTTTTCTTTCCTGTGCTTGTGAGGAAGAGAGAATAATCACAGCAAATGAGAAATGTGGCAAACACCAAATGACAGCAAGAACAGGCCGTGGATGACTAATGATGCAAGCTAAATGACTACTCACACACATAAAAAAGCACCTTTGTGGCAGTCTCACAAAAAGGTAATGGAAAGACCAAAAATGTGTGAAAGTGACAAATCTCAGAAGCTGAAGAGTTGAGATAATAATGCAGCAAATATTTTAAGTTGATCAAGTTAAATAATTAAATCAGTTAGAGCTGGGGTTCCCAGACTTTTTGGGCAGGGTGCAGAATTTTCCCCGATCCCAAGCATTGACCACAGTACATTTTTTTTTTAATTTCAGATTTACAGTGGATATAAAAAGTCTACACACCCCTGTTAAAATTGCAGGGTTTTGTGATGTAAAAAAATGAAATCAAAATAAATCATATCAGATTTTTCCCCACCTTTAATGTAGAATAGCAACTAACAAAACTGAAGTGAAAAACACACAGAATTTGTGTGTGTGTGTGTGTGTGTGTGTTGGGGGGGGGACGGGACTAATACTTTGTTAAAGTAACCTTTTGCTTGTAATACAGCATTCAGTTTTTTTTAGGTAAGAGTCTACCAACTTAGCACATCTTGATTTGGCAACTGTATTCCATTCTCCTTGCAAAAATGCTCCAGATCAGAATAAAAACTCGCAATTGTGAAATATTAACTTGCAACTGTGAGATAAATCTCTGTAATATTTTCCCATATGTGACAAAAACAAGGTTCCAGTAGAATAATATTAAAGAATGTCTCCAAAGAAAAGTTTTCAGCATTCTACACTACTGATTCAGTTTCCAGTTACTTTGTTAAGATCAATAATTAGATGTGTGATGAGGACTTGACATGGTCTGTCATAAATCTATTGCATTTTCCCTGATTATCTTTGCACACTTTGTAAACGTAGGTCTTCCTGGAATAACAAGCCAACAATGGCACTCATTGTCTTTATGAACTAGAGACCTATGATTGTGCCCATGCTGAGGTATTTAGTGGTCTTTAGGGAGCATGCCACTCAACTGATATGGAAAGGAAAACAAGAAACAAAGCTGTGAACTTCCATCACCAAACCCGAATGCCCTTCCCATGAGAATTATGTATGTATGTAACGTATGGCGGGAAATATGGGTTCTTCAGAACAGAGGTCAGGCAAAGCAGTTAAGATTCCTAAGAGCTTTTCAGACCCTTTAGTGCAAGCATCATTAATGTTTCAATAGCTCCAGTATTAAGTCTAAAGGACCTGAAATAATCCCTTAATTAGTCTATAAATCCACATATCCTGAGTAAATCCAGTAGTGCACAGCAAATACTTTATTTAAACCAATGCAGTGCAATATTCCTTGAAAGTTACTTATGTTCTTCTCATACATAATCTGATTTTTTTTAAAGAATAATTTACAGTGTGCTTTGAATTTATGTCCTTAACTGAGGCTTAATGGATGGATCTGATCATAAGTCTGAAAATACTGCAATGTGGTAAATTTGTGGATTTTTAAGTTTGCAGGGTCACTGCAGTAATTCTAAACCATTAACTTCTAAGATTGTTTTTTAGCAAAAAATGAGTGTATGGTTTTAAACTCATCATTCATTCAGCTTCAGTAAGCACTTTATCCTGGTCAGGGTCGTAGTAGATCCAGAGGTGACACCAGGAGGATTTTGTGTAGCCACTTTGTTTAGCCATATTCCTCACCCTCTCTTGATATCTTGGTGTCTTTCATGGCTGCATCTTTATATTCATCCAATATGCTATTAGAAGTGTTGTATGTAGTTGTATGGCAACTGTTCTGCAGTGCACTGTTCTGTATTTTGCTCAGGCTCGTCACTGTTTCCACATCCCTGCATGCTTCTGATTGTAAAGGTTTATCTGTCATCAGTACAAGTCAATTTATTAGATGTTAACTAGTAAAAATAGTTCCTACCGTTCACCAGAATGCATCCTTGGTTCATGTGTAGTGCAGCAGGTGGCGAATGGTGTGTGCTAGTAGCGTGTCGCTCCACCATTACACATTGAAAGGAAATGTTATGCATAAAAATGCATATCAAATAAAATTTTTATTTTTTTTTTCTCATCAGTGGGCAGGAGAAAAGAAGCCGGTAGCCTCATTCTCAAAAGCCTACTATTTAACTATTAATACCTACTAGACCTATTTGTCCACCAAACAATTACAAATTAAAAAACAAAACAAAACAAAACAAACCAATAGCCCATAACAACAATATTCCTAGTCATTTGTCCAAATTTGTAATTAAACAGATGCACAATTGTGTTTTTGTGTTAGAGTTGATTTTTAATTAAGTCTATTTTTAAGTCTAGTGTCATGGGCAAAAAAGTGCACTGTCTGATTTTCAGTTAATCAGTATATTTCAGCTACCCAGCTTATGTTTAGTGTTGAGCGTGACATGCATAATAAATCTCAACACACTGCCTGCAATTAAACAATACACTTGTAGTTGGAACAAGTGTTGTCCAGTAAATAAACCAGAGTTTACTAGAGCAAACCAGAAAAACATCTGCATTAAAAATGTACATTTGCTAAACATTATACAGTACACAATAAAGCTTGCTATATAATGTGTCAATAAATTTCTACTCCCCTTCCCCCATACCCATACCCACTGTTCTTCCTGAGACCATAGAGGAAATGTCAATGGGTACATGTAATAGGTAGTAATACAAAGGACCATTGTCCTAAAGTTTGGTGTTCACTTATACCGCCTTTCCGATGGTTGGTGCGACATGACTTGGCTCAGCAAATTACCATTAGCAAATTAATTAGTATCCATGCTGAATTTGGTTATGCTTCTTGCCCAGGTACCATACATTGAAGTCTGAGACAGCAAGCAACTTGAATTCTTCCTCAAACAGAATGTATGCTGGTGTCTTAGAAACTGCAGCACAAAGTCTGAGAAGTACCAAGAGCTGGATCATGCCAAAATCCCCTTGTCTTCGCTAAAGCCATCTAGCTCTGCTGCCTGATTCCATCTTTCAAATCTTCATTAAAGCCTAGGGAGATAGGCTTGCTCTGCTCTCCTGCACAAGCTCAGTGCTTCTCTTTCTATGACCTCTAGTTAATATACAGCTAATTTAAGGGACTATAAGAAATGAGCATCAGTGGTGCCTTATTCCACAAAGTGACACTGCTTTGAGCTGGTCTTTCTGTCACATTTTTTTTGGATCGGTGCTGTTTTAGATCACTACCTCCACTGTGTACCATGTAGTTGCACTGTGTTCCTGCAGGTATGCATGTTCTTTCATTGCACTGCAATTTATATGGATGGACTTGCCCTGTTGATTTGCCCTGACAAATCTCCTGTGCCTGGTTATGTTAGGAATCAACTACTAGGTCATCTTTCCTTCTGATTAATCAACAGGTCATCCTTTGTCTTTGGGTAATCACTGAATCCTGGAACATGCTCCATCTCTGCCTCAATGCAATTCAAAGCTGGAGAAGTGTCTAAATTTTCTGGCCACTATGGGCAATTGATGTATAAGTGGTTCAAATTGATCAAGCCATGTTTGAAAGGACTCTGGGGTCTGAGCACAGGTTCTACCACAGTATGACAGCCCTGGAGTAGGTTTACAGTGGTAGGTTGGTGGTGCTGAGCTCTCACGCTTCAGATGAGTTTGCTGAACCACAATTGTCCCAGGCCTAGAACTATGTCTTCCGGCTGTGTCTATAGATTTATCCCCAGATATAGTGTTCTTCAAAAGGGTAGTAAATTATCATTATTCAAAGTGACTTATGAATAATTGAGGATACATTCCAAGCAGCTGAAGAATACGTTCTCAAAACCCAACAGTGGCTTTCTGATGGTGTTCTGATGAACACTAGCTCTGAGAATTAATCATTGGCAGTTTTAGCTATAAGGTATCTGAAGCTCCTGTGGAGTGTATCAACTCCCTACAGCTTTGGCAATCCTGGCTCTACGAGGGGGTATGACAGCCATTCCAATAAGTGATGTGTGCTGGTACCCAACCACTGGTCTTGTACTGGGGTAGGCCTGATGGAAAATCCTGCTTAAGAAGGCCATTATTGGCAGAGAAAGACCTTCCAGCATGATTGCTAATGGGTGCCTCCTGTTCTATATGACTACTTCAGGTATGCTGCATTTCTAAATGTGCTTGGATCACATGGCAAAGGACTTGCAGGAAAGGATCCTTTGAGATGTTCTCAGTAGTTACAGAAACCACATTCAAACAGTACATAAAACTGCTAACTTGATGTTAGCAGTTTTATGTCCCTAGTACTGTTTGAATGAGCACAAAAAAGAAATGGAAGAACAATCAATAAATTAGACATTTAAAAAAAAAATTTTTTAAAAAGAAAGAAAAAAAGTTAAACACAAAAACTTTGTCTTAAAAAAGTACTACATAAGGATAAGGGATAATACAATATAGTGAATTATTTTAACAGTGTGTTGCTTGCGGTTACTATGCGGCCATCACATAGACAAGCACGGAAGTTTATACACGCTGCCTCTCACACACACATCCATGTAAAAATACTCACATAACACCCCTCCATCCATACAACATTGCACCATATTCTAATTCACCACCCTTATATACAGGATATATAGAACAGTCTGACAGTATTACACCAAGATGTTTTCAAAGATAATATTTAAACAGCACATATTGCTATAAACACCCACACAAATCTCAGCACATCCTACCCCTCACATCCTTCACCCTCCTCCTCTTCCTTCACCTGCCCATAGCCTCAGTTCAGTGCCTGAAGACTTATTCTACAGTCTCTATTGTGTCTGACATCTCGGCTCAGCTGTTCCTCCTCTAGGCCTGGCTGGGGATGAAACATTTTGAGCAGGCACCTGGTGACTGCAACTGTGATAACCGCCTTCTCGCTCTAATTAAGCCTCAGAAAGCTCCTCTCCAGCTGCCTTCAGTGGGAGAAAAGTCTGTCCAAAAAGTGCTGCGCCTGGCGCTTTCACGTGGCTCTTGAAATATTAAGATGCTGCTTGTCAAAGCAGCCAGGCCTAGGTGAGCAGCTGCTGTCTGCTTTCAATGCATTCATATAAATTGAATGGTCATAGTAGCTCTTACCTGGGAGGGAGCATATGTGTGTTTGTGTGTGTGTAACCTCAGGCTAGTACAGAATTAATTTATTTTAGAGATGTGTGGAATTTTCTTGGTCATCTTTTGTTAGTGGTGATGGGTTGCCACATGGCTCTATCCTTGGGCCTCTATCTTTGTATGAACGCAGATGGAAGAAAACAAAAACATGAGGCACATAAGGGTTGCCTTGCTTTAAACCACAATTAGGAAATGCTGTAACTAGCAAAAATGGAGGCTGGCCAAAAACAACTCATTAAATAGTAATATGTGTGTTTTCTATTAATGAACTTAGAGCTAATCCTCTGGCAACAGTTTGGCAATGCAGAGGGATTGAAAGATCTAACCAGAGATTTTCACTGAATTCAGTAAACATGCAATGCAAAACAATTAAATCCAACCAAAACAACGGGGTGCAAATTATTCATGAGGCATTTTTCTCTCCCACATCCGATCCTTAAGAGAGATAGACATCTCTTTTTAATGGAAGATCAAATATAATTGCTGAGAGTTGCCCAGCAGACTGTTAACTGGCTACGCACAAAAAAGGTCACATACTCAATCCCAGCTGTTAACATCAAGCTTCTACTATTGTGCCCTTGAAAAGTGCATTTAATTCCAATTTACTGCACTAGGATTGCCATGCAGCTGGCATCTGCATGTTACTTTGGGAAATAGCACAATATCGACCCAATGACATCATTAATTCACATCCAAATCTTTGCCTGTCTGCCCTTGTAAAAAAAAAAAAAAAGGAAAAAAAAAAAAAGACTCTGTCTGGCTTTAATTAATTTAATTGGCCAAAAATATCAAATAGAATTTTCCTACTGGAATTGTCTACTCAGGAACCTCATCCCAATAGACGTGTCCATTCGACGTGTCCATTCGATGACATGAAAATTAATGATGATGATGAAGAAGAAGAAGAAGAAGAAGAAGAAGTGAAGTGTGGCCAAGTATGGTGACCCATACTTGGAATTTGTGCTCTGCATTCAACCCATCCAAGTGCACACACACAGTAGGGAACACACACCCAGAGCAGTGAGCAGCCTTTTTTTGTTGTGGTGCCTGGGGAGCAGTTGGGGGATCGGTGCCTTGCTCAAGGGACTCACCTCACTTTTGAGAGTGGAGGAGAGCACTGGTCATTCACTCCCCCCACCTACAATCCCTGCTGGCCCGAGACTCGAACCTGCGACCTTCAAGTTCACCTTTGGGTTGCAAGTCTGACTCTCTAACCATTAGGCCACGACTGCCCCCTCTCTTAAGAGAGCTTTCACATTTAGTATGTTTGCAGAGGCTGAATCTATGTGGGTTGGGATTTTTTTTTCACGTTGGCTGAGGGGCATGTACATGTACAGATAACATACTTTTCTATTCAGTGGTCAGAAATATGGTGATGAAAGAAGTTTAAAAACCTTCACCAAGTGCTCACAGAATAAATCATAAAAATCCTGAGCATGCAGAACACTGAGTCAGCAATCAATAAGTTACTTGCTATTATTACATTAAATATAACTTTTCTGTATTTATTTATCAGTTTATCAGTACAAATATATAGAACACATGGCATTCCTGCAGCGCAGCAGCTCTGTCCTGTGGCTCAGTTTGTGTCTTGAGGCTCAGTTTAACAGCTTGCAGCCATCTACAGGAAACATGTTGCCCGCAACTCAAAATACATGGCATGTTTGGTTCACTTGGGTCAATTCAGGGTCAACCTGCTTTCTCACTGCAATCGAACCACACAAGGGTTCGATTAGAAGATGGTCTCTGGCCGGATATTTGGTCAGCACCTGAGTGAGAGTACTGTGTTCTTACATGCCTAAATGAACCGCACGAAAGAGGGTAGTGCACCAGGGTGCAATTCAAACAGACTAAACACTGCATATGTGAAAGCACCTAAAATGTCCATTACCTAAATTCATTTCACAACTGCTTTACAGAGATTAATTCACTATATGGATAAAAACGTATGTGGACACTGGACCAGCACACTCATATGTACTTGTTGAACATCCCATTCCAGATTTATTCCCCTTTGCTGTTACAATAACCTCCACTCTTCTGGGAAGGCTTTCCACTAGATTTTGGACCGTGGCTGTGGGGATTTGTGTTCATTCAGCTACAGGAGCATTAGTGAGATCAGGCACTGATGTTGGTGAGGAGGTCTGGGGTGCAGTCGGTGTTCCAGTTCATCCCAAAGGTGTTCAGTGGGGTTGAGGTCAGGGCTCTGTGCAGGACGCTCGAGTTCTTCCACTCCAACCTTCACACACCATGTCTTCATGGAGCTCGCTTTGTGCACAGGGGCATCGTCATGCTGGAACAGGTTTGGGCCTCTTAGTTCCAGTGAAGGGAAATTGTAATGCTACAGCATACAAAGACATTATAGACAATTGTGTGTTTCTAACATTGTGGCAACAGTTTGGGAAAGAACCACATATGGGTGTGATGGTCAGATATCTCTTGGCTATATAGTATATTTTCAGTACTGCAATGTTTACTTCCATAATTTACAGGATAAACTGCAGCAGTCCTACACTATGAAGAGACAAATACTGTATATAGGTCAAAATACTGTTGCACTATATAAATATATCCCTTTATAAACTTCCTTTGGCTGCTTTTAGAATTCTCTGGAGTTTTTTATAAAGAATTATTTCTAAATTAAAGGCTGTATCTGAAAAAAAAATTCCTATTACTTTTGGGCAGCCCATTGCTCACCAATCAGTCATTCTAAGTTAATCATGCTTCTCTCACACAGTGTTATTAATTAATCATTGATTGGTGGCTGGAGGAACTGCAATCAGGCAGTATATTTTAGCCATTGAGCATGTATAAGCCATAATCCAATCTACACTAAACTGTTAATATTTATAGTCAGTTAATATTAAAATGCAGATTTCGGTTCTATGCTCAGTATTCTAGACATGTTAATAGGAGTCATCATTCATGTCCACCATGACAGTGGTCATTAACAAACAGCTTTACAGTGTCAAGAAGTCAAAACATTCAGTCATGTAGAAAGGAACAAATGGGAATTATTAATCTTTCTGTATATATACATGGACTTTAACAAAGTGGCTGACAAACTGAGAGAGGAAAAGAGGGAGGGGGG
>CM041003.1:9202930-9229105 GCA_022985145.1 Pangasius djambal
GTACAAATCTTTTATTTAGTCTTACCCAAATACTATCTGTATGTAAATCTGGACTTAAGTATACTAATAAAAAAAAACATGCTTGGTTGGGAGATATGTTTTCAAAAATATATATTTTAATGGATACAGTGTGAATCTATGGGAAGCCTGGAAGTGAAAAATAGTCTTCGGTGATGAATCCATCACTGCTATGACTCCCTAACGCTAATAACACAGCGATGAGCTCTCACCCAGAGTTACAGCCTACAGCGCACAAGCAGAGGAGAGTTACTGTGATGGTTGCTTTAATGGCCTTTACTCTTCCTCATGGCCTACACTGGAGGGAGTGCTGAACATTTCACTACTGCCGTCAAGCTTTATTAACCTGCTGGCACTTGAACACACCTGCTTCCCTAAAGAAAGAGATATACGCTTTAGATAGTGTGTTTCCAACAATATAAAATGGGTGTAAGTTTTAAATGCAGGGGAAGTTATGTATAGAAAATAAAAGCTTTAAAAGCAAATGACCATTTAGAAAAATACAGCATGGAAATGGTTTGTCTAGAACTTGGCTTTAGTCTTGTGCACTAACAAAGAACACATAATGTACAGAGAAATATATTTTATTTATATTTGAACACATATACATGTACTCACTGACATGATATCCTTTTATTGCCCAAATAAGTAGAACTCGCCACCAATGAGTCTAGTCCTTTTTGTAACTAATTTGTACGCCAGAAGTACCCTTAAAACATACTTCAACCGTTAAGGAAGCTATTGCAGAAAAACTATGTTTTACGTACTTTCCAATCATCACGTTGAAAAAGGAGCCAGTTTAAATACCGCGTATGCAAACGAGAAATTTCAGTTCCGGACCACCTATATATGTGAAGGGTTTTCTAGGGACACCACACACAGATTTTATTTATATTCCAAATGGTATCAGTTTAAGGCCCAATAAGGTACACAGTACTGTTGTTTGTCCCAAGCTGTCCCCTCAATACGTCAAGCAAAGCTCCACTGTCTTCTTTTTTGCCTATATATAATCCTACTGTACTTATAGCCAGTGTTTTCTTAGCTACATAGTGGAAATCCTGAGACAAGCAAAGTCACGGTGTCATTCCAAATCACAGGGCACAAAAAAATCCCTCTATTCTACTTCTAAAATGTCCCATATTTTCTGTCTGACTGCTACTTTGGCTGACATCGCATGGGAATATACTGTACATACTGTACTTTGGTTAAATAACTTCTCTCTCTCTCTCTCACTCTCTGTTTCTTTCTCCTGACCCCAGTTTCACTACCCTTAAGAGCCCGTTTTAGCAGTAACCAAATCTATACCATCTTTGAAACTATACTCACCATAGCCAGAAATGGGGTTAGTGAAATGTTTCTCCAAACATGCTTTAATCTGGATGGAATGACAAAAATCACTTCCATATGTTGCAGCCCAGATCAAAGTTTCTCTTCTCCTGAGCCAATTTGTGTGTGTGTGTGTGTGTGTGGGCTCTCTCTGCTCCACTGTGGTACACTAGATCCCATGAGCAAGACAACCCACCATAATTATGCGAGTGTGTGTGTTTTTACATTTTATGAGTTTTTAGTTGCGCAGTCTGATATGCATGTCCTAAATTTTTTTTACCTACAATGGACAAGTTAGAATAAACCTTTTTTTTTTGTAAAAGTGTAATATCGCTTTGAACAGGAAATCATTTTTAGGTGTGCACTGGCCTCTCAGAATCACAACTAAAGTACTAGTTGTGTGTTTAATTTAGTAATGGATGAGCACTCCACGTTTTTTTCTATCTATACGCACACAGTATTGCAACACTGTCATTTATCTGAAAAAGCTGCTCACAAGTTAATAAGTGAGCTGGTGGACTGCAAACTCATAGATTTTCTTTAGACATCCTGCCATATGAGGAGGTGCAATCAAAGTGGGATGTGCACTTTCTCCAAACTTTGGAGATAAATAAAATGGACTTGCTCAGGCTCAGACTGACTGCCCAGCGCGGGATGAGGGATTGCTGCGGTTTACTTCAGAAAAGTGGCTCCATGGCGACACGCCTGACTTGAGAACTTGAGTACATGGCTCACTGTAACGCTACTTTAATCATAGTACTTCTACTTTACTTGAATATTTTTTTTTAAATAAAATATTCAGCTTCACTACATTTATTTTGGATTACTGTTACTGCATGAAAATATAATAATGCATTTAACCTCAGAAGACTGCAAGCGATTTAAAAGACAGAATATGCACATTTTTAAATAATTATTTTTAATTTTAAAATACTGCCTACACACTGTGTGTACATAAACAAGCATTGGTGTACTAATGGTGGGTGATTTCAACCACACAACCCTGAAGAAAATTCTCCTGAAACTTCATCACCATGTTTCAACTCCAGCTAGTGGAGAGAACACACCGGATGTTTACATGAACACGAAGCGAGTGTACAAGGCTCCTCAGTGCTGTTAATCTTCACATAATCTTCAACCGCTGTTAAAACAAGAAAAAAGGGCCACTAAAACCATCCAAGTGTGGCCAGAGGGAGCGGTTTCAACAGAGATCTCATACATCTCATAAAGTCAATAATCTAAAGTCTTACATGGTTTTTCTTATGATTTTATAGTGATAATCTTCATAGCTACTCATTTCTATATAACAACAGTTCCAGCTTGTAGTCTGTGTATCTAGAAAGACATTAAATAATTACATTAAATTAAATAATCAGTCCTTGTCGTTCTAGCAGGTGATGATAAACAGAATCCCTCTATGTGTAGCGTGTTTGGATATAATTTTAGAAATTGCATGTTTTTTTCTAATCTTTTGTAACCAAGGACACAAGTTTTTCTAACTCACTATGAAGGGACTATGAAAACAGCTTTGCTTCCAAACCTGCATGGCACATCTTTATTTTTTTCTGCTCATGGCACACATGAAACTGATAGACAAAGCCACATACTTAAGGTCAGAAAAGAACTTCTACCCAAAAAAAGATACAACAGCATTTGTCTAACAAAATGACCCCTGGTGCACCATGTCCTTCACCAGGATAAAGAAGTTACTGAAGATGAATAAGTGAATGAAGTAAGGACTTCCATTGTATATGTCAGGGAATTCAAACCATCACTGATTATAGGAGTAAGACTCGCCAATGCCTGTAGCAATGTCGTCTCCCTTCCAAATGACTTTTAAATCTGCCAACACAGAAGCAGCATTGAGGATCATAGCTCCCTCTGGCAACCAGGTGCTGACTGTGACCACAGCGGATATGAGGAAAACCCTGCCGAGGGTGAACCTATGCAAAGCTCGCTGGTTGTGCGCTGAAGTAGTGCGCCCACCAGCTCACTGATCAACATCTGCCTGGTGCAAATTGGCCAGCATCACCCCAGAGCCAAAGAAGTCTCCAGTTACTTGCCTCAATAACTACTTCCCCATTGCATTCACTGCAATTAACATGAAGTGTTTCGAGCAGCTGGTCATGACCCACATTTAGGCTTCCATCTCAGCTACACTGGACTCTGAGCAGTATGCATACTGGTAAAATAGCTCCATCACAGATACCATATCTTCTGCCATCCACCTGGCCTAATCTCAGCTGGACAACATAGACACTCATGTTAAAATGCTGTTCAACGACTTCGGCTCACCGTTCAACACCATCATGCCCCAGACACTGGTCCACAAACTCCACTGGACTGAGCTCAATGTGGATTCCTGAACAACAGGCCCTTGATCTCACTCCTAGGGCTAATCGACTCATTGACTAATACATTCACTAGGTGCCGCTGTGGGGATGTAAACTAGTCATGGCGATGGAAAAAACAACAAGTCAGATGGGAAAGAAACTAAATGTACTTTGTTAGTCTCAAATATTTCACACTAGATGAAGCCAATTCTACAGTCAACTAAACAAGACCAGGTTGGGAAAAGTGTTTTTTTTTTGGATTATTTCCTATGGCTATGATGGCCCATTAATGTTTTGATATCACATTGCATGCAGTGGATTGGTGTGTGCCTGCCTATTATTTAATCCCACTCCTGCCTGCTCCTGAAAGAATTCCTCCCGCATTTATTTTACAAGCTAAATAAAATTAAAATAAAATCCTTGTACTGTGTGGAAAAAGCGCTTTAGAGCCACGAGTTGCGTATCACTATCCAATCCCACTTACCGTAGCTAGTTTAGGGTCAGATCAGTGGCGCATCCCAACTCAAAGAGGACGATTGGACTCATTTTCTGATGCTACTGAAGGTGGAGTTGAACATGGTGGAAAAACCTCCTAGACACTGCTGTAGACCTTTCATCCTCCATTCATCATTAAGCTACAAGGAGCTTCCATGCTTCGCTATATGCTGTCAGTTTCAGAATCAACTATTTCAGCTGAGCCACTAGCTAGTCCACATGAATGCATTGGTACATCCTTAAATAGTGTAATATACACAGATTTATAATTTTGCACAATTATTGAACCGATTAATTTACTTTTGTTGGGTAACAGTGTAGCCTAAATGTGCATGGCTATTAACTGATGTATGGTTTGATGCGTTCATTGCTGCCCAAATAAAACAGGCTAAAAAATAGCAATTTCCTAAAACAGTTTTTGCTTTATATTTTTTTCCTATGTAAAAGACGACTAGTCGACTACTTTTTTAATTTACTGGTTGACTAGTAACAATTCGTTGTTATGCAACCCCTACTGCTCATCCCTACAGTTTTGGCAAAATCACAACAACCACAGCATCAGGTTTGCTGATACCACCACTATGATGGGGCTCATCAAAGCTCATCCTGACCTGTAGCATCACCGTCTGGTATGGAAATTGCTCTGTCTCATTGTGCGAAGCATTGCAGTGGGTGGTGTAGGCTACTGAGTCCATTACTGGCTCACATTTTTCATCAAGCCGGGTACAAGGAAGACCCTGCGGCATCAAGAAAGGTCTGTCTCAACCCTCATATGGACTATTTCCATCTGGAAAAAGGCTACAAAAACCTTTAAACCGAGTCTACCAGATTTGTGAACAGTTACTTCCCATAGGCCTTTAGACATTTAAACAGATCTGCCTGATGGCCATTTAATTTAATTTCACACTCTGCTTACTCTACCTACTTTATCCACTGCACTCAGTCACTTAACCAATTCCACATGCACAAGTCACTTTACATGTCCACTGTTTTCCGCGTAGAATTGTGTAGAACAGTTTTTACTGTATTGTTTATAGTGTATTATATAGTCCAGATGTCCAAATGAGGACCCAGCAAAGTATTTCAACAGACCAAACTGAGCAGATGAAAAAAATACTGTAGCGATAAATAATAAACGTCTGAAAAAAACTGGTCATAGTTCAGCGACTCTAGTTTTCTAGACATGAGCCAGCTCAGCTTCTGTAGCAGATCCTTTGTAGTGGTATATTCAGTCAAATTATTTAGCTGAAGTTAGCTCTTCAGACCAGAGACCAGCTACATGGCAAGAGACATGAGTTCAGAAAGCTGTCCTCAGAAAGATTCCTAAAATATGTTACGGGATTTTGTCTGTCTAATTCCATACATACTGTTCATATTGCTAATGGAAATGAGGATAAGAAATATTGCATACTTGTAAGTGAATTTTACATTTTATTACTACAAAATGCTAAATAGATCATTCATGAAGGTTATTAGGCATCTGGTCCGACACACACTGAGCATCGATGCATATTATTCACACACACACACACACACACACACACACACACACACACACACACACACACACACACCAAAAAACAAATAATACACACAGATGTGTGCACATACAAATAAACTTCCAGATGAAAACATATGGCATCCTGAACACCTCCTTCTCTCCAAACGTGACTCCTCAAATGAACTCCCTACCAGTCCGTGCACACATATCACACAGACACAAAGTCAAAAAGCTGTGCCACTCCTGCTGACAAAGTGCTTTTCTTTGCAGAACAGAGACGCTACTTCAAACACAAAGCAATCCTTCACAGCTACCCTGCATGGCTTTCCATCCCGTGTTGGCATTTAAAAACCCCAGGGCTCATCGTTCTCTCGTTTACATAGACAAGCTACTGCAGCGTTGGGTGGAAAAAAAAGTTCAGGGTGACACGTAAACTGAAAAATAGAAAATTTATCAATTACAGAGCTGTAATTTCTTAGCAGGAGTGATTCCCTCTCCTCCTTCTATTGACATGGTTCCAACACCTCCTCATATTGACAAACCCAGAGAGAGCCCCCAGGAGCTCCATCCATCTCTCCTGCCCATGTCAGCGTGTAAACCGCGCAGCCTAATGGTAATTTAAACAGGGCACAAATCATCATCGGAGACAAATGATACGATCGGAGAGTCCGCAGTGCAAAACACCCACCCTCCTGAGATCTAGAAAGATCCGTAGACTGAGTGAGGCTGAAATTAACTGTTGGCTACTAAAACTGGCATTGTGTTACATCAGACATGCAAAAATAAAAACAAAATGGGATAGTTTGAATCAATCTCTGAAACCAACATGGTTTATTTCTGTAGATATATGTCTTAAGCTGCATCCATTAAGACAACCACAACTACAAAAGCAGCCATATCTCATTCAGATGGAGCCCTTAAAGAAATATACTTGAGTACGAGCCACCCACAGAGCATATCCCATTTCTCCCACTTAGACCAATTAAAACAGCTGTTCTGCCCCTTACTTATGGGGCAATAAAATGTAATTGCCCCTCCTGGAGCTATAGAACTGGACTGTCAAGGGGCATGTTTAATGTCCAACTGATCTCTTGGTCCATAAAAAAAAAAAGAGTAAGCGAGGCATGTTATGGTCTCGTGTTAAAGTGGAGCTGAAATGTTGCTGGCAATTCGGGCACAACTGGACTTTTTCTCAAATAATAAAAATGAAACATTTCCCCAATATGTTACCTGAGAGTCAGGATTTTAAAATCAATTTAAAGTAAAACAGGGCTAAAAATTATTTTTAACATATATCTTTCTGTACTTGGGTGAATAACTTTAACATGAAAAATCAGTTTCAGAAAAATCAGAAAAATTCTAAACTGAAAACTCATATTAAAGTCATTTTAATTTGAGACTAACAAGGCAAAGGAAAATAATAAACAATACTTGTCTTTGTAAATATGTAACAAAGGCTGTTTATTTCTTATTCGCTCTCACACTCATCAGAAAGATCCCCAAGCATGTGAAGAGTTTGTGAGATAGAGGCATACTGGGTAGAATCTAACAGTGTATTATTGAAAAATGATACTGAAAAGAAATGGTCTGGGTGAACAGGACGTCCACTGCTAAGTAGCGAACAGAACATGATGAGTAGCACATGCCGTCCAATGAAGCATTGAGTGTGGTATGGACTTCGATCCTATCCTGCTCTCAAGTGGAAAAAACGATTTAATCTTGCTGCTTCATTTCATAGAATGGATGTGATGAATTGGTAAACAGCAATCCCCAATACTGTGACAGAAAATTTCTGAAACGGTTATATTGGTAATGCTATGCTGTACCAGTATTACTACAACAACAACAACAACAACAATAATAATAATAATAATAATAAGTAACATTTAGAAAGAAGGTATTGAGGGGTTAGTAATGTTTTGTGCTGGGCTTATGGAGTCACAAGCAGACTCAATACAGCTGTGATGCTAAACGATCTGTCCCCATTAGTGACTAACCTGAATTGAGAGACACTGAGAATGGACACAGACGAGTAAAGCAGAAGAATCTCAGAATTATGAAAATGAGTTTAACCCATCAAACTCACAGGACCGTTTGGTTGGTCAAAACATACTTTCCTGAAGTTTCAGAATAATAACCTTTAAGCTGAATAGCTGAATAATAAGCTGAGGCAACTGCTCACTCTTGGAGTTACGGGACGCTTTAAGTCCCAGGGTGCTCTCATGTCTCTGTTACTGTCTGGCTCTCATTTTTCTGTCCTGATGTCTGATATGGTGTCGGTGCCTGACTGACACGTCTGATGCTGGGGCTCCTCTCATCCTCCAAAACTTCCTGATTAATTCATTCTTTTTCTACACTTGTGCGGCACTTTCTGCTGTCGTGGATGGTTCCACATGGATACCCTAAATGCTTACAATTCACAAAAACAGTTTATTCCTACGTCTTCCCTTGCTGCACTGGATAATCTCACCTGGACACTGTAGCTTTGTACCTAAGAACTGCTTCTGTAATCATAAAGACTGTCCTGTTCTCATCACTGGACTTTTATTCACAATCTGCTCATACTGAATATCCTTTCAGTGTATGACTTTACAGTGATGATTAATATAGATTTATGATGTATAATCCTGTGTCACTCAGAAGAGGATGGGTTCCTCTCAATGTTTCTTTCTCATGTTGTTTCAGGGAGTTTTTCCTTGCCACTGTTGTCTCAGGCTTGCTCATTCTCTGAACTGCCCCTAGGTAGGAAGGAGTGTGCAAAATGTGTGTGTAGTGTGCATGCTGCCTTGTGATACACTGGTGTGATACACTTCCCAGGATAGGCTCCGGATCAAACGCAACCCTGACCAGGATACCGTCGTCACATAAACATCATTAACAGGTGCAATATGTTCCCCTGAAATCTTTTTCTCCTACATGAAAAAATGTATTTCAGACTTATTTTTGAAAGAATACTTAAGGGTAAGAGGTTTTCCCTTAATAAGACCATTCTAAAAAAAAACATCTTTTTGCTTTTTCATTGCCACTGCAGTCTCATATGTCATTTAATGTCATTCTCTTTAAAAAACAAAAAAAAACAAAAAACTGAAATACCATACTGCTGCAAACCTAGGCTGCTGCAAATACTAGGTTACAGGATTATGCCGTAAATATTTCATACCGTTCCATCCTTATTTCACTACATACAAGTTCATAAGCTGCCTGTCTGACAGGTGGCACTTTTATAACATTGATTCAGTTCTTAAATACCCAAGCCCAGCTGTGCAAACAGCCAGAAGAATGTAACACACATTAAAAACCCTTGCTGATGGACAGATGAATGAGGTGCTGATGAACAGAGAGAGGCTGAGAGCAGTAAATCTATTGCGTTTTGGTTTGGTGCTATTGTGGATATGTGAATTGAATTTCCTGATGGTAAGGTGTAGTGGCAACATCGCTTGACCCTGTGTGTGTGTGCATGTGTGTGTAAGTGTCTGTAAACCTGAAGTTCTGCGTGTGTAATCGGAGCCTATTACCTAAGTGTCCATGTGTGTGTGCTTGTCCCTGTGTGGGTTATTTGAGATGCTGCGGCTTCTCGTGCATATGTGAGTATGTGTCTGAGTGAATCATCTGAGTCTTTACAGACTGTCTGAGGCAGACGATGTAAAACCACTCATGTCTCACTTTCCCACACGAGCTTTCCCATCAGCATTTTTATGAAGCTGTGTGCGCACCTGATTTATCTCTGTCCCAAGAAGCTTTCTCCTGCTCTGCTATCATGTCACACAACCTGACGTTTATTACCATTAGATCTCCAGTTTTGTTGTTTACCCACTTGATCTTTTTCTGCTGGTCATGTGTAGGTCAGCTGTCTTCTTTTTGTTCGCTTTCTGTTACGAAGCTTTATATTTCACCTAAAGTCCAGCCTCTGAAATGCAATATCTGTTGCAGATTCTGCTGGTGGGTTTGGAACAATCTGTTAAATGAACACAGCAGTAATACTCCATCACTCCAAATCTAAATCAAATTCATAATATATATACAGTATATTACATAAAATTATTAATATAGTGATTTAAATTCCAACAAGAGAAGAGCCTACTTATCCACCAGGCAACTACGAATAATGTCCCAGACACTAAATTTTCTTTCTACTGATTTGTCCACCTCTGACATATCAGTTACGGCACCCTTTCTCCCATCCTGGTGGCAAAAAAAGAGAGCCACTCCTTCAGTGAGGGATACTGGGTAAAAACCCATGAATGGTCAGTCTGCTTTGATGGATACAAATCAAATTATTCGAGCGCTTTTTGCAGGATGTGAAAAAGATCATTGGTTCAAGTTCCACTATCCATTCGTCATAGAGCCAATGCCAAAAGGGAAAGCTAAGGTCGCAATTCATCACAGGGAGATCACAGGGAGAGAGAAAGAGAAAGAGAGAGAGAGAGAGAAGGAATCGATACAGAGGAAAATACTGGCCTTGTGTGTGTGTGCGCGTGTATTCCTTTATGTTTTACAGACACAAAAACATAATATGTGCAATAATGTACATGTCTACATCCCAATGCATGCCATAAGTGAAATCCAGAACATGCAGATTGTGGTGGTGAGTGTGTGTAGATGTTTCTCTACAGTATGGTTGGTATCAATAGCTCTGCACTGAAGCATGGTTGCGTATTTGCTTCAGGTAAAGAAGCGCAGAGGCACAGTGATGGCACCTCCAGTAATCCTAAAAGAAATTCTGCTGTGTATCTACAGTGCTGTGTCAACCAGCCTGTTGCAGGCTACTACATAGAACCTCCAGAGAGACAAACACTTTTTTAAAGAGTGTACCTTCAGTGGTGGTCCTGTATCAGTTCAAATGCCTGCTGTTCTCTTTTCTTGCCTCAACATTTTTTCATAAATAGTGTAACATGTTGTTAAAGGTCCCCAGCAGAAAACCAACACAAAACAATACACACCATTGGTGTCCTAAAGAAACTTCTACTGTCCAGAGTGTGTGTTTCATTGGTGCTGTAGACTTCAAGAAGATCCATTTTGGGAATGAAGTGTTGTCTCGATGTCACAATGAAGCACAGTCTTCAAACATGGTTCTGTTATTTAGAGGTGTACACAATTATTGTATTTTTTTTTTTTTTTTAGATTTAGATCTAGATCATGAACAGTTATTATTGGTTGCAGTTACTTCAATCATGTTTTCCTTAAGGAGGACCTTTACCCTCGTGGCACTCCATCGACATGCCCTGACCTTTTACAGCTCATCTCTGTTGCTAAGAATTAACATTGACAAATTATGTGCAAACTGCTCACGCACACACATACACACATACACAGTTTGAGAATACCACTACCTAGAATTTATTTTATTTAATCATTTAACATCATTTATGTCTTTTGAGTTAATTATTTCCAATAGCTCTCTGAGACCCTGACTGTAACGATTAGTATATTTCATTCAAATAGTAATAGGTTCCTCTTACACACTGTTAATCCTGGCCTCATACCTCACTATTATTATCAATATGGGTATCAATAAAATATTGACATTTTGATTTTTTTATGATAAACATTTCGGTCTTACTGAAATGGTTATGTAATATTGTTTAAAGATTACTTGACATAATTGATCAATGGAGTCTTCAAACCTTACCCATGCAGCACATGGAGCAGGGATTCTCCAACTCAGCCAGGGATGCCATTAACTGTAAAATAAATTTCACGGATGTTGCATGTTGTTATGAATAGCACACTACACCAACGTTTCAAATAACAGCCGTAGTATTTATGATGGGCATTATAAAAATCATGATCAAAGGTTGTAGCAAGGTTCAGAGACGAGGCAGACAACATTAAACTACAATAATCAATATTCAGAAATTGGGAAAACAGGCGAGGGTTAAAACCAGGAATTGCAACGAGAAACTACAAACAGTGAGCACAAGAAACCAGGAACACAAGAAACGCATGATAATTATCGACAAGACATGAGGAGGGACAGCAATAACATGGTATAAATAACTAAACTAATCAAGAACTGAACTCGGGACAGGTGCACACATTAAGGGAACAAGCCAATGATAAGACAGGGGAGAAGGCAGAAATCAAAACAAAACAAAAGCACATTATACAAGCTCAAAACAAATGAGAGCAGCGCTGGGAAATGTGACATATGTTAGGTTATTTATAGGCATCCTTGTGTTTGAGTTATTGAGGTTTAGATTAAACTCATTCAAGTCAAACAGGCTAATAACTATAAAAACAATAACTAAATAAAGAAAATCACAGACCTTCAGCCTATGCACTTTGAGAATCACTGCTCTATTAATACAGATAGAATGAACTTCCCCTAGATGTCCGAACAGCTGAGTCACTGGCAGTCTCCAAACGACGTCTGAAGACCTACCTCTTCCTGAAGTACTTAAATTAGCACTTTAATTTAAAACAAAAAAAAGTGCTGTCTGTGTGCTTTTCTTACTGTATTACTTCCCCAACAGAGTTTTTAGACTGAAAGTATTTTTAGTCCATGACCTAGCAAACCATTATCAGGATGTATTTATTGATAGAGACTTCAAAGCACTTCTGTAAGTCGCTCTGGATATCCGCATCTGCCAAATGCCATGAATGTAAATGCAAATAAACAACAGTGCATCGTTTGATACAGTTTTTGGAGCTAGCCATTGGCATTAAATATTCCTGATGCAAATGTTGAAATCAGCATCAATATTTTCAGATGTATATTAATATTCACGCCTGCATGTAAGAGAGAGAACATAAGTGACAAAAAAAAAGCCCATTTGTAGATGAAAAGCTGACAGTTGGGAATATAAGCCCCAAGCCACCACTTTCATACAAAAAGTGCTACATACCGCAGCTACTTCACTTGTCCTTTTAAACACGACTATGTGAGCACGGCTCTTCGAATGAGAATGACTCCAAGGGCAGCCGTTTTATACGGACGGCCTCTATAGGCAGCAAGTCATTTAAATTCTTGTGGCGGACAAGCAGAGCTCATCTGTCTGACTCCTTCATAAGAGCATTGCCTCACATGCCTCCAGATCAAACCGTGCTCTAAAAAGAGTTCTCATTGTTCTGAGTCGTACTCCCAATTCCTGCTGCTCTGAAACGTAAAACTGGTATGGATTTTTCTGCCGAGGAAACGCCCCCCCCACCCCCCCCTTTTTTTTCCGGTGGTGGTGATGGTGGTGGGGGGTCCGGTGGTCTATGGGCAGGATGAAAGACCTGACTGCCACTGATAGATTTGTGGTAGCATCTTCTGCCTATAGCTACACAGCTGCAGTAAAGCTACAATTACACAACGGGGGACTTAATTAGGGACTTAGGTACATGCAGAGATGCACAAAGATGACAGAAGAGCACATAAGAACATGCAGGATTTACATTAACAGAGGAAAGCAAACAAATCAAAGTATTTGGTGGACAAATCAGTGTCTGATACAGGACCTGATGTCCAATAAGGACGCGGCTGCTCCTATATCGAAGCCTATAGACTGCTTTGACTGCCTAGCTGACTGATCTATCTTTACGTCAAATTACGATTCACGACAAAATCAGATCCTTTTTGATTAGAAAATTAATGCTGAAATTAATGCTGTCATTGAACAAGAAGCATTCTGCAGCAAATACACTAATCACTAAAGACTGAAGCTGTCACTGAAATGAAGCAGCTTGCATTCAGAGTAGAGCTAATGCCCTGACAAGTCAATTACATCTTGTAGTAATTACCATGACACTGGCACTCTACAGAGAAAGTTAATAAAGCTGCTATGTAAGGAAGAAGAGTGTGATGTTATAGAAAATAATAAAGGATTGGAGCAATGCGGCTTGATGTAAAACGGAGTTACTTACTTACCACCCTGAAGTTGATTCTATCGCAATAACAGAACATCCCAAAATGTTTTATTCCTCTGATACCACAGAAATTTGCCAATGATTTGGCATTACATTTACACATCATACTTTTATCCATTTAGAGTCACACATAATGTTGTGGAACGTCTGTGAAACAAGTTGGTTTCTGTTATCACTTACATTATGGTCATTTCCTCGCCAGCCTCTCTTTATTTCTCTCTCTTGTGATTATACGTTAATAAAACCAAAGTTGTCATGTTACAAATAAACTGCAATGCAAAACTTTACCTCAGATTGTTACAAAGCACTGACACTGGAGACTCCTTCCATAAATGCTTCACCATGTCCACTGTTTTTTTATTAGGCTTAGATCAAGTGGCGCGTCCACCATACATGTCCCTGTGAGTCGGTTGTTACTAAAGAAATGTTAACGTATTACAACATGTGCATTAAAATATAAACCTACGATTTGCCTTGCAGTAGAACTACTGTCCAGGCCGTGCTGTTATAGACAATTAATCAACACACTGAATCGAGAACTCAACAGCACTGTGTTGTAACGTAAGCTTAATGTGTCAATATGTAAGGTGAGAGAGGATGCTGTTCAGAATCACATGCATACACACGTCATGTTTCAGCAGAGTAACGCTTTTTCATGTCCCATACACTGGGAAAAGAAAATAGAAACTGTGCAACAAATAATTATTTAGGTTATTCAAAGAGATCCAGTGCTGATGATCAGGTGAACCCTCGAGGCCTGGGTATATTCAAATGTGTAATACAGGAAATCCTGCTTTGTTAGTCCTGGGTACTTATATTTTAAATTGTACAACACTGTACTCTTAATTCTCTTCTAAATAAGCATATGATGTGAAAGAGAAAGGCAAAAAAAAAAAAAAACGGGGGCACAGAAGAGCTGTGTAACAGAGCTAAATAGACAAGCCTCTCCTTTAAAATTTGCCACTGAGTGAATATAAATGACAGAAGAGACAACTGAGGAGTGATCAAATATTGTGTATGATTGGCAACGCATGGCTAGTTAATATTCCTTAGATCATCATGCGGCGACTTGTTTTTATTCATTCCCTAAAGCAGATTTGATCCTAAGCAGATTTCTGAGAACAAGGAGAAACTTTTAGTCATGAGAACTTGGGTAGTGGTGGGAAGTGGTTTCCTCCTTGCACAGAGCCACTAACCTTCAATGAAATGACGAGAACTTAATGTCTCATCAAACAGGATGACTGGTAGGAAGGAGGACAGGAAGGAGATTTGGAGGATTTTCGCCTCCCAATTCTTCCCCAAAATAACCTGGAAATCAAATAAAAAGTACGAGCTGACCGCTACAACCCTGCGGCATCATTTTTGTTTTTCTGAGTGCTTTAGCAGCCCTGACCAGGCACAGAGTTTTTTTAGAAATGTATTAAAAGGCCCTAATGTGGTGCAGTTTTAAAGGAGATATAGAGCTGTATATCTTTTTCTGGTGCTCTTCCGTGGAGATTGAGGGAACAGGCAGCTTGCCAGGGAAGACCCTATCCAGATTTGGCAGACGAGTACAAATGCTTGGCAGCGCTGCTGGCTGAACAGTGCCAGAGCGCACGCTGGCATTGACTGCCGAGGTTCAGCGAGAGGTGAATCACCGTTCACAGTAGTAGTAATAGACCCACAGCTGCAAACCAGGTTTTAAAGACATAAAGTCTCTCTCTCTGTGTAAAAATAGCCTGCTTTAGGATAATGCACTATAACTGTGGTTATGTAAAAGACTGTAGCAGGGACAGCTATGCACACAGAAGATTGCTGACTTGCATAAGAAGAACCAGAGTAGAAAGAGTTTGAGTTCCTGAAGAACTTATAGTTCAGGATTCAGACTCTGACAGCTTTATGTAACCTTTCAGTAACTGGCACTCTTCCCATCAGCTAGTGTCCTCATAAAAATATGACAAGACATGGAATGAGTGGAATCAATGTGTTCATCAGTGGTAACGAGATTTATTCGGTTTGGTTCATTAAAACCGCCTACATTCCAGCCTATTAAAAGGAAGTGAAAGCAAGGGGAGTCTTTTTGAGCAGCGTATTTTTTGAGGATGCTGTAATTACTTCCCGAGAACCCCAGATGAGACCGAAATTAACTCATTTGTGAGAGTGAAGAGAAATTGTGAGAGAGTGAAGGAAGGGAAAAGAATGTGGGATTGAAAGAATACAAAAAAGGAGTAAAAGAAAAAAGAATGGGAGGAGAAAACAAATCTGAGCAGCAGTGCTGAGATTTCTGCTGCATTGCACCTCTATTCACAATCTCTCTATAATCTCTCCAGTTGAAATTCTCTTCCTTTTCAGTCCTGAATCCAATGAAACTATACTGACGTCTTCATTACTCCTTGTCTCGGAGCTATACAGAAGTCACAGACATAGACAGAGTGGAATAACTTCAGCATCTCACTAAAACATCCAAATCCAAAAGACAGTTAAAGCTCTAGTAACTATAAACAAGGACTCAAGTACACATAAGTGGTGCTGCAGTTCTAGTTTGAGTCTAGAGTCTTCTAAGAAAAAATTTCAAATTCTGACCAATTCATTTTGCCTTACAGTGATCATCAATCCTCTTCGAAACAGTCCATAAAGAAGTGTATCTTCTCCCAGGCTTAGAACTGCAGGCTGAGAGAATAAAGACAGGATAGATGGAGCAGAACAGAGGGATGGATGCGAGAGGTACCAGGTGCAGATGCCGGCCTATTTGGTAACGGTGATTATAATTAGGATGCAACGAGAGCCATTTGCATTGCAGACGGGAGCCCTTTTTAAAGAAAAAATAGCATGCCCTTCCAACAACGTCTGCAGCAGAGCAATCATTGTCGTCCCCTTCTGTTTAAAGTTATAAACCAAAGCAGATGAAAACAGCTACACCTCTAGCACAGCACACTGCCTTTGCCTCATACCTGTTACAGAGATTTCATGAAATAATGAAGGCATTCCTTATCTTTATTTATACAAGCTGGCAGTGTGGAGATATTCTAAAATATATACAGATGAGCTAATCTGCAGGTACTGTAGCACATGATTATGTTACAGAAAAGATGATGTTCATTAACTCATTCATTTATTCATCTTCGGTTAACAATTTTTTCCTGGTCAGAGTCGTGGTGAATTCAAAGCTTGTCCCAGAAACACAGGAATGTAAGGCAGGAATACACCCTAGATGGAACGCCAGTCCATTGCAAGGCGCCATACACACCTAGGGGCAATTTAGCACAGCTATTCCACCAGCATGTTTTTCAAAGGTAGGAAGAAGCCGGAGAACATGGAGGAATCCCATATGGACATGGGGAGAACATGCGAAACTCCACACAGGCAGTAGCTCAGACTCGAACCCTGGAGTTGCTCTCTTAATGAAATTGGCGGTATTTTAATTTCACAATGTAACTGTGTATTTTGTGGTTTTAATAAACTACAGGTTCTTCATTTTGACACTGATATCCTTTAACCAACATCTGTGCTCATATACAGCTAATTAACAGTTACTTTAACTGAATAGCCTAATCATCAGAAAATAACAACAAAAAAAACAAAACTGTAAACGTTGAATCTGTGCTTTGTCCTTCCCCTGAAAACTGCAAACAACCCTTCAGAGCACGAAACCATCTAAACAGACCCAGAATCCACTTCAACTTTCAACCCCCTCGTCTTTCCATGATCATTTAAGAGCAGTGGGATTTAATGAGGTAATTCAAACACACTGATGCAATTTTTATACAAGCCTCACAGTTAAAAATCAGTATGCCCGATAAGTCTGGTCCTCTGCCGAGCTTTCATTCATTATTGATGCTTGGAGACAGGAGTCTACACCTGAAGGCACACAAGGATTCCCATAGCCAGGCTGGCCATCAAAGCCTCCTCCATAATCTCTACTTTTCTCCTTCTCACCCTCCTCTCCCACCCTCTCTCTCTCTCTCTCTCTCTCTCTTGTTACGCTACATTATAAAACCCATCTTACTCAATTTCTATAAACCAGCAATGTTTAATTATAAAATTATTTGCATCATCATATGGACATTAAGCTCATAGTTCGATGGTTAAAGCCTCCCAGCTTTCTAATTAAAATGGCAATATGAATGTCTCAAGGCCAAGTAGGCCTGTTTATCCAACTCAAATATGCAGCATTTCCAATCTGTGTTCAAGTGAAAACCAGTGGCATCTTTATGGGTTTGGTTTTGTAAAAGGGTACACCGAACAGTCATTAATGCCTCAGTAATTACTTCTATGATCTTCTTTCACGTGGCTGACTAGCTGCCACTTTGCGTGTGAGCCTTTTTTTCATGTAATTAAATGTCAGATTGATAGCTCTATTGCAGACAGTAATACAATACCCCAGGCGGAAATGAGAAACCATACTGACAGAGGATTTAGAGTTAAACATATTAAAATGAGAATTCAAATTCACTCTTGTAATGTCAACAGCAGTGGGCTATTGTTATGGATCAGACATCAGTAGCTGCAGATTTCATTTCACAGAATAGTCTTGTCTTACAACATCACATTGATACACTGGCACCACACATAGCTCTAATGTGAGTAAACTACAGAGAGAAAGTGAAGATAGAACTTGTCTTAAGCCTCAGATTTAGCCTTTCAGCTGCAGAAGAGAAAGCTCATAACTCTACATTAATTTGAGCAAGTTGCTCATGTCACTTGTAGTTTAGTGAAGTTTGCTAGTAAACACAAATTAAATAACATCCTAAACGCCCTGACGGTATTGAGGTTAATTCTAATGCAGTTATTACAAGTTCTCTTCCAATTAGAGATGTGCAAGTCTACTCGACTAGTCGTCTAAATGGTACTGCTGCTGGTACGACTGCTAGTCGACATTGGAAATACTAGTTGATTACATTTAAAACATTTTTTTACACATTTATATTTTGCTTTATATTTTTACAAAGGCTATATTCAAATTACTCTCTCTGTTAATGTTACATTTTAAAAACAAAACATCACTCTGAAAAGTGGTTATCTGGAGCGGAAAACAAAATCATTTCATTTCACCTCAGACCTCGCATGCGTTTTCTCCATGTCACTTGCGGCAGGCTCAGAGAACTGTCCACCCGAGCAAGGTGTGGGAGTATTTTGACTTAAAAGGAAACGGAAAATTTTTGTATAGGCTATGTCATGTCAAACTGGCATATAACAATTCCACCGGAGGCATGCGTAACCATATTCAGCGCAGGCATGTAGGTGATAGCATAGGAGAGACTAGCTGAAAGCAAGCAAATGCCCATCATGTGGGCCGCTGTGATCCCGCCCACTGTGAAAAAATAACCGAGCTTATCTCGGAGATGACTGCAAGACACATGCTACCATGTGAGAGGGTTTCCGAAAATTGATGGACTATATAGGCTAACTTTGATTCAGTGAATGCTTATGTTTTTTACGACAGTACAATGTACAATGATCACAATGCAAGGCACATTGCATATATATAACCTATTTTTCAGTGGCATTCAGTCTTGAATTTGACTGTTTGGTTCATAGATTAAGTATTTCAGATGGATCACACATACACACAATGTTTTTTGACTGTCTTCTGAGGGTTTCTTTTAGACTAGCCAACTAGTTGGTTACAAAACTTCCGTTTAAACGTCAGTGAAAAAAAATACAAGATGCAATAAGCATGCAATAAGCATGTGCTTACTTCCTTTACAAAGGTGGCAGCTTCTTTTTTTCAAATTGTGTTCAGCTCTCAGTATTGCTGTAGTAAAACACAATATTTAGTGTCATACACAGTAAAAACTACTGTTCTGTTCAGTGCAGTTTTGTAATTTGCTGCAATACACGATGCATCGGGAAAGGAATAAGATCGGGCGTGCGCAGTGAGATCAGCCATCACCAAACCTTTACAGTCTTTTTTCACAATAGAGCCTATATACTATTAGCATTTACATTCCATCAGCTAAATCACAGACTATTTCCATCTACTTGGCAGACAGAGCTCGTAGAGTCCCAGTGTTTTAAAATGAGACAGATAAAATACAATGACACATCATGTTGTAGGCTAATCACTTTAACGTCTAATTGATGTTACTAACAATGTAAGGGGCCATCAAATGGCAAACCATGGTCCAAATCCAGAGCAAGCAACGTATTTTTGAGTACTTAAACCAAGCACAAAAATAAATGTAGGATAAAAACTGGCTATAGTTCAGCTACTCTAGTTTTCTAAGCATGAACCAGCATAACTTCTGTAGCAGATCCTCTGTTGCATTTTATCCAATCATGTATTTGTGTCAATTATTTAGCTGAAAGCAGCTCATCAGACCAGAGACTACTACAAGAATACAGAAATTAGCTCAGATATTTCACAGACTTTTATACATTTTTCATTTTGTTTACCGTCACTGGTCTGATTAGCGAACTGACAATATGGTGTTTTTTTAAGTCGAAGATGAAAAGATGAATGCACAGAGAAGTGTGTTTATTTCCCCTTTATATCAAATTCAAACCCTATGTGTCTCATCTGTTCAGAGTCTGTGACTCTAGTCAAAGGCACCACTATGAAATAAAACAACCACTTCAAATTCTCATTTATAGCCATAAACTAATCACTAATGTTTAAGCATTGAAAGGTAAAATCAGTCATGTTATTTGCTTATCCAGACCTTTGTAAGCCAGGCGTTTACTGTAACTGGAGCGTTACTAATTTTACTTGAATACCCCTGGTCTAGCTTGAAGTCTCAGCTGACCCACTGGGGGGACCTGTGAAGAAGTGAAGAAGTGCTCTAAGGCATGTCAACTTTGCGTGATAGATTTCCTCTCTTCTATGAGAGCACTTTGCCACCTACTGACCATAGAATGCTATCACATGACTCCTTTAACCACGTACGAGCCACTGGACTCAGTAACTTGTACGGTAGAGGCTGTCTTTAAGAATGAATGTCAAACAGGAAATGTAATTTAGAGCTAGTTGGATTTTTTTCCATGGCCTAATCAACGTAAACTGAATGAATACACAGAGTCCACAGACCTATATTCTGAAATACAAATGAGCTTAATAACTGAATTCTGTGTTTTGAAGAAACATGGAAGGAAGGTGTATGATTGCACTAAAGCTTAAACATGAATTTTTTAAAGTCATAGTGCAGCTTAAAATTAACAGCCTTATTAATGTAGGGGGACTTGAGGCTATTGCGTCTCTGAGGGTCGTCCTTTGATATTATTTCTCTGAATCATTAATTTTGCATGGCTCAGAGCTTAATCAGCTACCTAATGCCCAACATCTTCATTATCCAGAAGCTCGGAGAACTTGCCGTGGCTGCCTACAGCACATGAATTCTAATGAAGAAGAAGTGGGGGAAAAAAATCCTGCCACTAAAAAGTTACACATCTTTTATTAATTTTCCGAGCTGACAATACTTGAAGAAGACATTCTAGCAAATCAACATAACAATTACGTGATTCACAAGTCAATGGTGTACTGGTGGGCATTAGCATACTCCAAAGTATGTTTTATGGATGTACTTCAGTGAGAGAAACATCAAAGGCATCTTTTTCTCTTAGGTAGTAAGCGTGAAGGGCAGCAGATGAGAATAAGGGTTTGAAAAGGGGAGGTATAGACCTGTGTCATGCCTCAAATAAAGCTGTTAGTAAGACAGAAAGTGGGAGTGAATACAGGATAGAAAGATGCTGTAACAGGAAGACAGAGAGAGAGAGAGATCAGATTAAGGAGAGAAAATGAAAGAGAATGAGAATGAAAGATTAAAAGACACAAAGTAAAAACACAGAGTAAAACAATGACGCAGGGACTGAGAAATGAGAGAGGATGTGATCAAGTGAGAGACAGAATGGGAGAAAGTGAGTGAGAGATTTTGTCTCTTATTTGTGGTTGTTTCTGCCTACCTTGGTTTGTTTTTGGGGAATTTTTGTGCTCTTTTATATTCTAGCCTGCAGATTTTTCCTGTATGCATAACCTTTCATTCATCTTCAGTAACTGCTTTATCCTGGACAGGGTGGAGGTGGATCCGGAGCCTATCCCGGCAACGCTGGGCGCGAGGCGGGAATACCGCGCATCCTGGATGACCATTGCACATGCACTCATACACTCATTCACACAAGGGTCAATTTAGAGTGAACAATCCAGCTACGGGCGGTGGGAGGAAACCGGAGAACCCGGAGGAAAGGCACACGCACGTGAAGAGAACATGCAAAACTTCACACGGAGAGTAACCTGAACTCGGGATCGAACCAGGAACCCTGGAGCTGTACCTGTATCTTGGAAAGAGTTTCGAAACAAAAAAAAAATCATTGTGGTAGAAATGTACCTGGAAATATAAATATGTGATTAATGATATGACACTAACTATGAAGCAAAGTTGGAAATGCAGGTGCAGATGGAAGTCAATAACTCTTCAATTCACATCAACTTTTTTCTTGTTTGAAGCAAGTCAGATCCACAGCAGCACTCATCATGCACAGGCTGAATCCCAAACAGCTCCCTAGTGGACACTATACACTATATAGGGTGTGGAAGCATATTGATCATATCAGATGTAGTGCACTTATATACAGTGTATAGGGAGTAGGATTCAGATTGAGACGTCGCCTGGGCTTCATGTAAACACTAATGCTGAGGATTTGGCTCTAGGTCAGTACTCTAGGTGGTTTAGGACGCAGCCTATCAGGGGAATACTTAATTAGTTCAGCATTAATTAACCTAAAAGTTGAGTATAAACAGTGTATGCTAGGTTAAAGTCTGGACTCGGAATAATATAGGTTTATAAATGTTACATAACACATATCTGCTACTAGTATATTACAATTAGTAGCTCGCGTGCCAGAGTCACGTGCTGACAAAAAGAACTGTTAACTTACCTGCGGCTAGACGTTAGCCTCGATGGCTACTTTCTTGATATCCTAAAATAACAGGCTTGTGGGGCTTTTAAATCGCTTTTAACCAGTCCGTTTCTGTTCAGCCGCGCGAATCGTATCGGTCACTGAAGGCGGAAGAAGGTCCTCAGGTACACCGACCTTAAACACTCTCACAGCGGGGACAGTGACGAGCGGAGTTTCCCTCAAACAGGGAAAAAAAAAAAAAAAAAAAAAAAGCCCGCACAGTGACAGGTGCGCGCGCGGGAGGGGAGGGGGCGGGGCTTTGTGCACCGCGAGCTGAGCTGAGGTCGCGAGCTCCGGAGCACGAGCTTGTTAAGAAGGGGCGCGCGCACGCACGCACGAGCGAGCGAGCGAGCGAGCGGCACTCCGAGTCCGCCGCCGTGATTTCCGGGCGAGTGTTGCAGTTGAAAGAAGGACGCGTCTTGCGGAACCAGGTGCAAAATAAACTGCAAAAAGCGCCATCTTGCAATGTGATCGTGTCAAGGTTTGCCATGTAAATCTCTTGATTGGTCTATATAGAAATGTAAATACTATAGTGTAATAATAGGTTTAAGTATATTAATAAGTATTCCCTAAGAACAATAAGTAATTAATAGGTATATTAATAAGTATTCCTGGGAACGCTGGGTGTGCATAAGTATTCCTGGGAACGCTGGGTGTGCATAAGTATTTCCGGGAACGCTGGGTGTGCATACAGTAAGTATTCCCAGGAACACTGGGCGTGCATAAGAAGTCTCAGGAGCAATGGGACTTCTGGGGGGTGCATACGTATTCCCGGGAACACTGGGAATGCATAAATAGTCTCAGGAACACTGGGACTTCTGGGGGTGCATAAGTATTCCCGGGAACACTGGGAATGCATGAGTATTCCTTGGAACACTGGGTGTGAAGTGGGAATATACCCTGTAGAGGATGTCAGGCTATCACAAAACATCATGCGCACACATATTCACACATTCATTCACAGCTAGGGGCAATTTAGAGTACCCAATCCACCTAGCGGCATTTTTGGGAGGTGAGAGGAAACCGGAGAACCCATGTAAACATGTGAAACTCCACAAAGACAGTAACCAGAGCTCAGGATCGATTTGAGGCACCAGTGCAACCTGCTGCAACACCGTGCCACCCCACTGCAGTTTTAGTTTGACAAAGGACATCTCACTGTTTAGTGGATTTTCCCAAGAAGCTCTGCTCTTCACTTTTTATGTAGCATCACATAATAATGTACACACCAAGTGTATTTTGGTCAACTGCAAATGAGAGGATTTGCAGTTCATTCATTCATCTTCAGTATCCTGGTCAAGGTTTTGATACGTCCTGGGTACAATTTAGAGTAGACAGTCCATCTACTGGCATGGTTTTGGGGGGTTGGAAGAAACGTAAAATTCAGCAGGGAACCCACGTGGACACAGAGAGAACATGTGAAACACCGCTCGGACAGTAATCCGAGCTCAGGATCGAATCAGGGACCCTGGCACTGTGAACACCTCCCGCACTTCAAATTGCTGCTTTTGTAGTGGAACAATTCAAACCGAATTTAATTTTTGTCCTTTTAACTGTTTTCAAGCATGATCTAGACAGTCAGGATGGTCTAACTGAATTTTTATTGCATTGTAAGCTAAAAGTGTCAATGGGTAGAAATTCTGAGTTAGGAAATTAAGGATTAGAATAAATGCTTTGTAGGAAATATATATTCCTTTGTATGATTTAAATGTAGAAATCAGCTTTTACTGTTCCATTTAGATTCATTTATTTGGCAGACACTCTTATCCAAAGTGACTTTTCATGTACACAAGTGAGTAGTTGAAGGCTAAGGGGTCTTGCTCAAGGATCCAACAATTTCCTGGTAGTCCTGGGACTTGAGCTCACAACCTTCTGATTGCTAGCTCGGAGCCTTATCCACGGAGCCACCACTGTGGTTTCAGCCCCATATGTCTCATACAGCCAAGCTTTCTATCTTAACAAAGCATCCTATCACCTGAATCCACCAGGAATATTTTTATATTGTCTACAGCTCTAAATATTTAGCTTCCCAGGCCAGGTTGTTGAGTTTTCTACTCAGAAAGAGACCGCAGGTATTATTATGTTGACAGATGAGAACGTCAGAGTTTCTGCCATTGCCTCGCTAATGCTTTCGCTTGGGTCTTCTCTATTGCACTCATTTCTTTCTCTCTCTCTCTGTCTCCGTCTGTCTCTCTCTATCTCTTTCAGTAGGAAAAGATGATGTCATTATCAGCACAGAAGGCTGAGTGTGCATTCCTCTTCCCCAAGATGTTGTCTGCTCCACAGACAGTGAGAGAAAAACAGGAGAACGAGTGATAGTACAGCAGAGAAGAGAAACTCCTCTTTTTGACACTGCATCAATGCACATCCCCTTATCTCTGCCATTTACTGCCCAGCCACACAATTACCCTGCTGGCTTTATTCACACACTGGTGACATGCTATTAGTTTCCTATACACACCATTTGAGTGTTTTCAGAGTGCCATAGAGGATGGAAATATACACACACATGTTTATTAAAGAGATGGGGGAATGTGGATGTTACTGAAGTTTAATTTTGTATGTGGTACTCAGTAAGGCTTTAATAAGCTGTCTCTGTGTGTTGTTTCTCCTAATGAGTTTCTTTTTAGGTTGTGTGACTGTGTGTGTGTGTGTGTGTGTGTGTGTGTGTGTGTGTGTGTGTGTGTGTTCGTACAAGTGTTTGTGCATCTGTGGTTATGTGAATGTGTTGAGGATTCCAGATACAGTTTAAGTAATTTGCATCTGTGTGTGTGTTTGTGTGTGAGTGTATGTGTGTGTTTCTTTATATTTCTCAGTCTTTATATTTACAGTATTAAGACCCCTTCGCTTTTTGCATACTTTATTGTATACACCACTTGGGATCCCTCCTGCTTTGATTGTCTTGGGAACGTGACTAGTGTTGTGACAGATTCAATTGATTGGATATAATTGAACAGCCACACACCTGTGTGAATCAGGTCCAACAATTTACAATTTACAGAAAAAATACCAAGCCATGGAGTCCAAGGAATTGTCTATAGACCTCCATGATCAAACTGTGTTGAGAGATAGATCTGGGAAAGGATATAAAACCATTTCTAAAGCTTTGAATTTTTCCCAGGAACACAATGGGCTCCATCATTGTGAAATGGAAGACGTTTGGGACAAACAGGACTGTTCCTAGAGCTGCCTGTCCGGCCAAACTCAGTAACCGGGTTAGTGACAAGAACCCAATGGCCACTCTAACAGAGGTTCAGAAGTCCTCTGCAGGGATGGGAGATATGAGAATGATAACCATCAAAGAAATATGCCATTAATCAGGCCTTTACGGTAGAGTGGCTAGACGATGGCTACTTCTGAGTAAAAAGGCATATGACAAGCAGTTAAAGGACTATGAAAGCATGAGGAAAACGATTTTCTGGGCTGATGAGACAAAAAAAAGTAGTAGGGCTTGTAACTATATGTACATATATACAGTCAGGTCCTTAAATATTGGGACATCGACACAATTCTAACATTTTTGGCTCTATACACCACCACAATGGATTTCAAATGAAACGAACAAGATGTGCTTTAACTGCAGCCTGTCAGCTTTAATTTGAGGGTATTTACATCCAAATCAGGTGAACGGTGTAGGAATTACAACAGTTTGCATATGTGCCTCCCACTTGTTAAGGGACCAAAAGTAATGGGACAGAATAATAATCATAAATCAAACTTTCACTTTTTTAATACTTGGTTGCAAATCCTTTGCAGTCAATTACAGTCTGAAGTCTGGAACGC
>CM041003.1:9236748-9410369 GCA_022985145.1 Pangasius djambal
TGTACATGTTCATGTTAAATAAAGTTAAGTTCTGCAAATTGCTGTTTGTTATCATTTGTAAATAAGAAAAACATTCTTATTCCCAGCATTTTTGTTTTTGTTCAGTGTTTCCGGAGTGCAGAGTTGTAAAACGTCTGGTCTATACCACACCCACTTCCAGTTTAAATCCAAAAACAAATATAGAAATGAATATTTTGAGCGCTATACAGATACAGAAAATGACATTATGTTACACCACTAGTACAAACCAGTAAATATAATAGATAATCATAATTAACTGTGGTATAGATTGATTTACATTGCAACGTAATCACATGGCAAAAAGATAAATACTCCTGGACACACACACACACACACACACACACACATGCTGGGGAGAGTGTTCTTGCAACAAAGTTTAGGTGTTCCCAGTTGTGTGTTGTTGTTTTTTTTGTCCGTTTTTGTTGTTGCTGTCTAATAAATAGGAAAGCATACAGCTTTCGAATCGTAACATATGTGGCCTTCAGAAATATATTTTATAATTTTTACACTTTTCAATCAAGATAGTCTCCTAGTGTACCTAAAGCTTGGGCATGTATGCTTTTGTTCCTCTGTTAGACCCACCACATGGTGGAAGCAGAGGGCTGCTTTGGCACTATAGTCCGCATGTCAATGCTGGGTTTCAGCCTCTTTTAGAGCCAAGTAAACTTCAGAAAAAGCAACAGCTATCTCGTTAAGTCTAATTCAGTACAGTCTTATCAAAAATGTCTGTCTCTAACATTATAACACCATCAATGTGCTATATAGAACTCTTTATGTGTCTCAAGACTGTGAATAGGTTTATAAGAAACCATGTTGTTTGTTTGTAACAAACAGACATGTAAAAAATATAAAAATGGCCATGTTACTGCTTGTGTGTAGAAATAGACAGACAGGCCGCTACAGTGCATCTCTACATCCAGGTCTGCTTTCTCGAGTGCTGGATGAAGCCTAAGATGGAGGGATAAGTGTAAGTGCCCTTGGTTTTGACAGAAACATGCTGCTCAATCTAAATGAATGCTGAGGAAAGTCAAATGAATATCATTCCATGCAACTGTTCTGCCAGCACACAGTCTGCACTGTACACTAAAATCTAGCAACTAAACTGGGGATCTGATGTTATTACACACACGGTACAGTGTATAGCGGAATAGCAAAATGAGACATTAAATGTTTTTGTTTTTTGTTTTTTACAAGTCACCAATATATGCGTAGCATCCTAAAAAAACATTGATGAAAAATCAGGTCAAAACAGAGTTTTGCTGCAAGTGATAGGCCGATACTTATCTCTACTACTATATGTTTTATTTACTTTATAACCTTAAGAGCCTTGGTGTCTGCCTGCAAAGATGTCTAAAACCTTGCTAGCTAAGTGTGCCTTTCTCACAATTTGATCATGTTTTGGGATACTTACTACAGACCACAGTGAAATGAACATAAGCCTTATGGAATGAAACGTCATTTTTAATGTGGTTTTCCCTTTTCACAGAGGCGTGACCAGAATTTTAAATGCTCTAACCTGTAGTTTTCAAAACATATGAATTTTTTTTTTTTTTTTTTTTTTTGTGGATTGCGACACACATATTTTACAAATTATACTGCATTTTAATTGGTTAAATGCAATAAAGTAGCAGTGTATTGTTCAGTTATCCAGTTATATAACAAGAATCACATTGTGCAGTGTAACTCTGCAGGTACATAACAACAACAACAACAACAACAATAATGAAAGTTGAAATTAGCAACTTATTACCAGGGGCTGCTGGCCATATCAAGCAAAGTATCAAAGGTCTCAGCTCTTACTGTGGTGTTCTTTTCATGATCATACAAGCTGAATGTTAAACCAAACAGCTCGTGACAATAGATTTTAGTGTGTTGGAGGACATTATTATCAACATAACCTTATTAATTAATTTGGGAGGATATCACACTTGACTTATACTATAGGCTAATATCCAGTAAATTTTTAGAGTAACAGTAATTGGCAGTTGAGAGCTGACAACATAATGTCATTCAGCGTACAGTCTAGCAGCTTATTTTGAGCTGCATTTGTTAAGTTGTGTTTGATGCAGCAGGTGTGTTTCCCGTGTGCAAGGCACACATAGAAGCTTTCAGCAGATTTTCAGAATAACTACATCTCATAAATCAGATAAAAGACCTAAAACGATCCAAAACATTCAGTTATTGGAAAGGGGGGACACGTTTCGCTTCTTTTTCAAAGACACACTGTATGTGTTTACTCTTTGCCTTTCTTTTTGGAAATTTATTAGCTTTAATTTTTGATTCTTGGAAAGATTTTGGCAGCCACAGAATATGTTTAAACTAGACAAATTTGGCATTAAAAAAGGGACCCTGGCAACCTTGTTAACCCTGTGATTAACTCTCCTGTTTGCTACTTCTGCTCCACTGAAAATGTTCATAGATCAAGCATGGGGCAGCTTGAGTCCTGCCCCAATGGGCCTCTCTTAGCACTTATTGTAGTTCACTTACATTCTTGAACACCAGGTGCAATAACTCTTTGGCGCTTACTGTGAGCATGCTGTGCCACAGTCAAAAAATACAACCAAATCAATGGAACATCATCTTATAACTATCAAATAACAATGTTCTTAAAAATCATTTGTCATTCAAAAGAGGTAATTAGTATTTCAGTGGAATATAAAATGTATGGCATTGTGAATGAGGACTTTATGAAGTTTTGTTGAACTGCACCACCTTCCCCTACGGACAAAACGCCCGTCGTAGCAGGAAAAGGGAGCGCAACAACTAAACATGAGGCTTGGAGTGATTACTAGTACTAGTACAGAGACACACAGAATACCTTAACACAAAAGGAAGAATGGAAAATAAAAATGGAAGACTAAGTGCAGGCAAAAGAGAGAATTCCTACACTGAACATTTACATGAATACGCACTTGGAGCATGTCTCAGTATGTTTATTGCTTTGGGAAGAGCTTTGGAGCGGATACCTGATCTATATACTCCACCTTAAAGAATCATCAGTGTGAAGATTTTCCTTTCATAAAGCAACACTAGACTGCTAGCCTAGGGCCTTGTTGGAATGGACCTCTGACTCAAGACTGTTTATTTATAGGCATACCAGGAGTACAAAAGGTCAAAGTGGCCACACGCGCACACACACACACTCACAGGCACACTGTGTGTGTACTTTACACCACAAATAGCACTCCTGCTCAACAGTAGAAAATGTCCTCTTAGATTCATAGTGGAGCTTAGAGGACGATATATTCCACGGTCACTAAGATTGGGTTTAATATTCAGTGTCTCTAATCATTAAACAAATATGACAAGAGCTGAGCACGCTTATACTTGGGTTGATATGACAAGCAGCCCTTGGTGATAAGTTGTTTAATTCAGCTTTAATTGTTGTTGTTGTTGTTGTTGTTGTTATAATACACCTGTACATTTACACTGTACAGTGTAGTTCTTGTCATATAACTGGATAACTGCACAATACACTGCCCCTTAATAACCTTAATAACCATTTTATAACCTTGATAACCACTTTATGACCTGTATAATAATAGTCTAATAATACTTAACAGTTATAACAGTTAAGTCTCTATAATGCTTAGTCTGCTGTGCTTGATGTGGTTCGTACTTCATATTATTTGTTTCATCTAGTCACCTGAACTAGCCAGAAAAGAATTTTGTCATACTGTACCCATGTGTATAGATATGATGCTGTTCACCAGTAATGCTGAATTGAACTGAATTTAATTGGTTCACTTGCACTCATTTTCAGAATAAAGCATTAGACTCAGTAGAGCATTATTAAGTTCTGCCAGTATACAAATATATAAAAATGTACTGAAAGCTTATTGAAAGTTACAGCTTTATCTCTGACTGTTACAAAGCACTGACACTGGAGACTCCTTCCAAAAAAATGTTAAATGTCTCCTCCCGGAAAACTTCACCATATCAACAATTACACATTTTTTTAAACCATTTATGTGGAGCAACTTCCATACAAAAGTCTCTGTGTAAGTTGATAATATAGAAATGATAACAGTTTTGGGGACAAAAAAGCATTAATATAAACCATACAGCTGGAACTAGTGGTCAGAGCTGTTGTTATAGAAAATTATTCAACACCAATGAGATTCAAGAATTCAACAGCGCTGTGGTGCCTCAGCAAAACGTGTGTAGCATACTGCAAGTAATTTCATGTCTATATCCATGCCAGTGTATCATTAACAGTACAATCATTTCATGTTTCTGTATCATGGTACAACCATACCAGCATATACCATCATAATTTGACTATAAAGTGCTATTCCATTGTCCTCCATAAAGTGTTAGCAGGAATGTCTCTGTGGTGGAATGATCCGGATGCTTGTTGTTTAGATCAAGCAGGGCGGATCAGAGATGATGAAAGAGGACAATGGAACAATGGGAGACTTGCAAAAAATTTCCTTACATCAATAAAAGCAGTTCAAGCTTTTAAATGACTACTTTCTTCCTCATCTAGGCCGCTTTCTCTAAAACCAAAGGAAGAGACTTGGGTGAGAAAATGCACATAAAAGTCGGATGGGCCATGGTCATGTAGCCGGATTTGAAAGATTTGAAATAAAAAGCTGCTACTGGTACTCTTGCTGATTCACATGCTGTGCGCTGTGCTCACGTGCTGTCCTCACGTATCATTCATTGAGCAGTTTCTATTTTTGTGGTCTGATTGGTCTAAAAATAAAAGGTTGCAGGAGCTCATGTTCTCTTTTTTGAGTATTGCTTAAGAACTGAAACTATCCATACTAGATGACTGATGGAATAAAACCTGAGATTTTTCTCGTCTCTGTTTTCCTAAATGCATCGCCTGGATGCGTTGGACGTGCGTTTGGGCTTGGATAGAGCATTTCACACCATGTTTTATTTCTTACCCCTGAATATAAGCGCAGCTACACCTTCCAGAGGAATAAATTCAACTTACCTTTAGTGTTTTTTTGTGCATTTGTGTTTCCTTTAAAGTAATCAGCCAAGCTACCTTGAGTGTAAGAAGGATGTTATATAAATTAAATGTAGTAGTTTTAGTATTAATATGCCAGATATGAGAACAAACCCAGACCCTCAATCCCTCAAACCCAGCTAGAGCACACTTTCATAAGTTATCATTGGCAAGCCAAAGAGCAAGTCAAGCATGTATTAGCGTGCACTTTTTACTTTATACTTCATTAGTTTATTATTTTTATTTTTTAAAGTTTTATAGTTTATTATTACTTTTATATTATCTTGCGTCACATCTCAATTTATTACCCACTTGCATCTTCACATGACCACTTATTTTATCCTTCCCACAAGCTTCAAAGCTTCTCTGCATGTGAAGGATAAAACAGAAAAGGCCATTATTTCTATGCTTGAGGGAAAAAATTCAAGTGGTTAAAACCAAAAGCACGAGAAGCCCCATTACTTGAAATATTTGCAGACGTTTAATACATATTACCCAGTGTTCACTTGTTATATTTCAGGCAAAATCTGATTTGACTGCATTTCCAGTAACCGGTTATTAACAGTTATTTATAATTATGATAATCATCCAGGTCATTTTGAATTGTCTTGTTGTAGTAACTTAAAGTGGTTGAACTTAAAACAATAAAAAAGTAGCATAATTAAGTGGCATTAAAGTCATGTCACCACTCATCAGGGAAATAACTATAGGTGTGAAACCTATAGGATTCACACCTATGATGATCACATGACCATCATTGAACTCTAAATGTTGGTTCATTCATTCATCTTCAGGAAGCTCCATACTGCTCAGCTGGATCTGGAGCCTATCTGGGGATCACTGGGCGTGAGGTATGAAAATATTTGCATACTATATTATGGACACACATTCACATACTCATGCACCTAGGAGCAATTTAAAGGAGCTTATACACCTACCAGCATGTTTTTGGAAGGTGTGAGGAAACCGGAAAACCTGCAGGAAACCATGTGGAACTCCACACAGACAGAAGATCAGGCTCAAATAAGGAGACCTGGAGCTGTGCCATGTCTAAATATGTGAAATAAAATGAAAACGTAAAGATGTTATAATGATAAGTGAGTCTGTGTGTGCCTCTTGTTTTCCCCATTGCCATGATCCTTAATGAGCCCCAAGTGTTGCTTGTTACAGCCTGTCCAGTTTGTCTATTTGCCTATGGACATCAATGCCATTCCTAGTATCCTGTTCATTGTTGCTCAGGTTTCTTGTTTAGATCTTATTCTAGCATTTGTTCAGCTGCTATTTCTGACTTAAATACTATCTTAAGTTATACACCTTTGCCTGTGTCTGTCTCAGCCACTGACCAGGTCCTGTTTTCCATTCCTTATCCTCAGTCCTTGTTGCAGTGTCCTTGGTCCAGACTCCTATCTTGAGTATGTCTTTATCTTTTATCCTTCAGGCCCCACTACAGATTCCCTGCTCATAGGTCTTGCAGTATCATTGCAGGTGCAATGATATCAGCTCTGACCAACCTCCTTTCCTTTTTTTTTTTTTACACTGTCTTTATTAGTTTTTCAAAGATTATAATAACAGGATTCAAAACAATTAATATAAAGACAGATTATCTTTTAACAAAAAGAAGATGAAGATAAAGAATAGGAACAATTCCCCATATTCATAAAGGGTTACAGGTGTAAACCTAAAAAAAAACAAAAACAAAAAAAAAACAAAGAAAAGGGAGAATGTGAAGAGAAAAAAGTGTGCATGCTGTTCATCCTATGTATTTTAACTGCAGTGCAGTTAGGTCTGTACTTTTTGTAGTGTTCCACATCTGGCTTCTCTGTACAGCAGGCTAAAGAAGTGCATAACAGCATCATAATATAATTTATTTATCAAGAAATCAAGGCGACATTCTTCCTCTTTTTCTAAAAATTCAGGAGCATATTCCATATTTTTCTATATTCTTTCAATTTGCCCTTAACGAAAGATGTTATTTTTTTCTAATGCAAGGACTGATGTCATTCCCCTTAGCTACTGTGATACACCAGGATTTTTCAGGAGTCAGTTAATTTGCTTGCAAGGAGACATGGAAAACAAAAAGATTCTTTTTTATTAGCTTTAAAGCCCTCTGGGAAGATATAAAGCATACATAATTTAGGATTAAGAGGGATATTCTTGTCAATAATCAGTATGGTTAAGTGAATTACCATTTTCCAGAAATCCAGGATCACTGGACATTCTCATACATGTTGGAACAGAGTACCCTTATCCTGTGTATACTTAGTGGAAGATATCTGTAATATTTGGGCTAAAATGCAATTTGGATGGAGTAATGTATAATCTGTGTAACCACTTATATTGGAGAAGTTTTAGATTAGTGTTGAAAGTTTGCACCTGGGTCTCCAGGCATGTGTACCTCCATTCCTCCTCAGATATTTCTTCCTGTAGATCCTTCCGCCAGGCTTGAAGTTTACAGTTGGATGATTCCTTTGATTTCCCAACCATAAAACTATAAAGAATCAAGATCTGGCCCCTTCCTTCTAAATGAGCTAGGGTTACTTTTTTCTAGTGAGAATAATGGCAGTATGTGAAAAGAGTGGTTTCTTGAATGAATGAAGCTGCTTACTTGAAGGTATTTAAAAAAAAAAAAAAAAGTTTTGGGAGAATATTGTATGTGATTCTAAGGTCTTCAGACCCACCTCCTAGTCGTCCATGCAATAGGGATGAGCTAGGTCACTTCCCTCCCTGATTCTGGCTCCACCCCTTGTTCATACCCTGTGCACTGTATGTCCCATTTTCGCACCCACTTTCCAGATTTGGTTCATGTTTCTTGCTCTTGGTTCCCTGTTGACATGGTAATTAATGAGTACCCCTATTGTTGCTACACCTGTCTAGTTTTCCTTTAAAACCTGTCTGCCTGTGTGTTTTACCCCTTCCCAGTGTACTGAATACATGTACTGGCTCAGCCCTAACGAATATGCTTTGACTACATACTTGCATCCTGCACGCATTGTTGTTGCCTTGCTCTATTCTTCACACTCTAAGAAATAAAAAGTTACCAAGTAACATTTCCTTGTCAATGGCATGGTACCATCAAGGGTACATCTTTTGTAGGTTTAATATGTATTATTCAGTATGTTTCACATGGAAATGGGAATATAAAATAATTTAGGTATATAATTGGACAGTAAGGATAATTAAGTTTCACTCTAAAGGTTACTTAAATATACTTACTACAACATGCATATTACCTATATTTCTCAGAGTGTACTTTGGTCACTGTGTTAAGCTGGTGGTTTAACACAAATGTACACCTTCAAACCTCAATTTTGGGTGAACCGTCTTTCCTTTTTTACCCTATTTTCACCCAATTTGGTCATTTTGCCAATCAGTTCCCACCCACCAGCTAGCTTTCCCCCATCATATGACAGCTACCAACCAGGGAAGATGAGCTGACAGGTGAACCTAATCATTTTCATGATGTTGCATCATATGTGAGTCATACAGAGATTTAATTAAGCAGTATTGCATGAGCAAGAGTGCAGTTATACTGAATATCGATACGGCTGTGATTCGGCCATAACAATTCTATGAAGAAGAAATTAATATTGAGTAAGTGACATTTTGGACACAATGTGACCAAATGTTTTGCTTATTTTTGCTCCGCTAGCAGAAATAGATCCTGAAGGAGCCTTGCTCACTGACAACCCATCCGCTAGCTGGCAAGCTAGCTCACATTAATTTGTACATTCCCGTTAAAGGTGAATCCGGTGAAATTGGCTTCGCGTCTTCTTTTTCATCTTTATCTGACGAGCTTTCATATTTTAAGTCAAAAGTTGTATTCATGAAAAATGTATCATTTGCCATGTCCACTGAAGATGTCACTAACTCTGCTTTAGTAATGTTTTCAGTGGGACTGCTGCTAGAGATTTATGTGACAAACACAGATAAGCAGAGTAATATAAACAGTAAAACGTCCTAATGAGGTTATAATAATTACACTACTGTGCTATTACTACACATTTTACACTGACCTGAATGACTGAAAAGATTTATAGGCCTATAACACATCTCTATGCTATCATGCATTATTTCATGCAGTTATTCATGCATAAAGTGGACCTTATTCCCTAGATTTGGCACACACTTTGCCTGTCTTTCTGATGCAACACTTTAGATAGTAGTGAATCACTAACCAGTGTCAATTATCGTCAGTCAAAAAAAAAAAAAAAAAAATCAAACAATACCACCACTGCTATGCACTTAAACACTGTTCTATCTCAGGAAGAACCTTACCAAAAAGGCTGGTCTTAATCTATAACCTGAAAGCTGTAGATATATTCCCTAACCAGCTGTAAGGCACACCGTACACATAATTTTTTACAGACTAGCTATTTATCTTAACTGGGTGCATGCTATGTACGTGCATTTCTGTTCATACAACCCGAGAATGGAAGAGGTGGTGATGCGAGAGAAATCATTTCTTACTGTTTACAGGTATTTACCGTATTCTGTCCTTTCTCTTCTCGTAACTTTGACAAAGTCCAGGCAGTGGAAGAGTGTCACTCAGCAGTTATCTTGCCAGCGCTGATATACAGCACACTTGGAGCAAACCCAAAGCAAACCTGTTAAATTTGGGACATTCTGAATAGAGACGCCACCAGAAAATGCTTGAAATAAAAAAAATGGTTGCTAGGCATCTGATGAAACAAAAAATGGAACAGAGAGGCTATATCCTGTGCGGGTGTAATATACGCTGCATTTTACTGCATGTACTGTGATATTCAATGTAGCAGAAATGTGAAGTCTGAGACTATGCATAAAAATGAACTGGTTATTACCTACAGGCTGGGTCAAACGGATAAATTCTTACTTTACTTATGCTACGCATGTGAAGTGTTTGTGAGAAAGGAGAGATTAAATTAGATGTTATTGACATAGTGACATTTGTATGTTAAAAAAGTTTAAGAGGAAAGCTTTGTGGCAGGCCTGCAAACCGCACAAATGGCCTATAAAAGCCAGCAAAATAGGTAAAATCCTGTCCACTTTGCAATAACAGATCTTGATTTGGGGTCTTACAGATATCAGCTTTATAATCTTAGTATACGATTATTACACTAACTCCAAGCTACAGTAATGCCATCCAAATAGGCACATAAATAGAAATTGTTGGACTCCTGAAACACAGTACATTTAATTTCATGCGTGTATGAATTAAATACATTTATACCACAGTGCTGTTGAATTCTCAATTCTGATTTGTCAAAGGTTGTTTATTAATTGTATATAATAATCTATGGCTAATAATAAATGGATTTAAAAAATTATTTAACAAATTAAAATTGCTGAATCAGTGAAGCTGTATTTAGAGGCTGGTGAAGCTGCTATAAGTGAACTAATTTGTCTTGCGGATGTACCACAAATGGAAATTAAAATGTAACTACAAATGGATAAATGTTTTCGAGATGTGTGTTATTGTAAAATAATCAACGTCAGGGTGGCAACTGTAACCCTGCTTCGCACTGGACCGCATCACACCAGCCCTTTGTTGATTATTTTCCTATAACGACATGCCCTGGCACGTTTAATTCCTTACATAGATTTTCTACTGGAGTTTTGGAATTTTTGTGGGCTCCCATCCAGATGCCGGCGCCTGTAATTTTTCACCTTTCACCCCACTAGTGACTTGTATCCAAGTCCAGTGGGTGCTTGTAGGCCTACAGGAAACAAACTATAGAAGAAGAAGAAAACGAAGAAGAGGAAGAAACCTTCGTTTGTCACATATACATTACAGCACAGTGATATTGTTTTCTTCGCACATCCCAGCTTGTTAGGAAGCAGGGGTCAGAGCACAGGGTCAGCCATGACAAGGGGCCCCTGGAGCAGTTAGATTCTGAGCTCTTCCATTCCTACATCCCAGCATGGACTCTCAGGGCCTCTGATACAGGCCTACTCATTGTACCACGTTTGTTTCCGCTTCTCCACCATGGGTGCGAGATCATTTGCCGTAATGGTTCCAAAACTTTGGAATTCACTCCCTAAGGATCTCAGAAATGTTACCTCTATTTCGACTTTCAAATCATAATTTAAAACACATTTATTTCTGCAGTAATTTGGCTCATCCCTCATTCTGCTTTTCTTCCCCCTATGTCTATTAGTCTGGAATGTAAAGTGTCCAATAAAACTTATTATTATTATTATTATTATTATTATTATTATAGGGCCTTGCTCAAGGGCCTTGAACCCCTGAGTGAATATAGTAATATTTTCACATTTCGGCTGTGGATCAGGGCAACAGGTTAGTACAGACACCCGGTACGATCCTAACCTCGGGTTATTGTCTGTGCAGAGTTTCAGTTCATGTTCTTCTTCTGTTCATGTTTTTCCGGGTTCTCCGGTTTCCTCCCAGCTCCCAAAAACACGTTGGTAGGCGGATTGGTGTGAATTCATGTGTGTGTGTGTGTGTGTGTGTGTGTGTGTATATGTGTGTATACGTAGTGCCCTGTGATGGACAGGTGACCCACCTTACTTGATCCTGCAACCCTGACCAGGATAAAGTACTTACTGAGGATGAATGAATGAAAGAATGAAATAACTGTAGCTCAGGTTCTGTTCATGCTTGAAAAAAACAAACAAAACAAAACAAAACAAAAAAACCTAGTATCAGTAAACCTGCAGGATGAAAGAGCTTGGTTCTGTTTTTAGTCAACCAGATAGCTGGGGCAGAGCACAGTTCCCAACCTTGCGATAAGAATCTGATCCTTTGCAAAGAAAAAACAAAACTGCTCTCTGATTCCTCATAGCGATCGAAAGCGAGAGCTGCACTTGTGTGTGCGTGTGTGTGTGTGTGCGTGTGTGTAAGTGTAAGTGTGCGCGCGGCTTCGCCCGGCTCCGTGTTAGACCTGACCGGCCCTGACTCTCTCTCGCGCCGCAGGGTCGTTCCAGGACACAGTGGTCCTCCAATTCTGGACTCTCCTGATACAAGACACAAACAAGGGCACTTTTTTTGGACCTGTTTCATTCCGCAGGCTTTGGAGGTGAGTCATATCCCTTACGTTTGACGGTTGTCAAAGCTGACCGGGCTCCGATTAAAGAAAAGGAAGATTAAACGCAGGTTGCTCTGCTAGTTCATGGTGTGTGGATGTGTGCGCGCGCGTGTATGTATACATGCGTGCTGCATTATTTCACTTGCTAGTTTAGTTAATCACTTGTTTGTTTGTGTTTAATCTCCGAACAGCGTCACGTTTGTGCCGTTTTTGAGAGCGGATGTGGTTGCACGGCGCTGGAGGTGTCAGTTTCGCAGAGGAAAGCTGCTCAGAAAGCTTTTTCAGCAATGGAGGATGTCAAATATTAGTGTTTTTTGCATGCGTCCTGCTTGAGCTATGCAAGTTATTCTGTGTGCACATGAAATATACACATGTTAGAAGTGTCTTAAACTGTTTATTAACATTGCCATTAAGTTCACAAAGAGTATGCACAACTTTATCCTACAGTGCACCCATGCCAGTTGTTCTAGCATTTTTTTTTTTTCTAGAAAAAAAAATGTCTCGTGAAAATGTCTCGCGATATTTAGCACGCAATTCTATCATGACACAACTATACAACGCTGTATATATGTTGTTACTGAGTGTGGTATGGAAATGCGCGTTACAGAGCGAAATAAACTGAAGTCGCCCAGGACAATAAGCTGAATAACACTATCAGGGTGCGACAGGAGTGGTGAAACTCGAGAATTAATGACTTCGCGGTTCGCAGTTAGGGAATTAAACCTGCTTAGTGTCCCTCGCGCGCCGCCGTAGATAAGAATTACGCAACTAGGCAGTGTGTCAGAGAATTCAGCGCGAGCGCACACACGGCTCACTCCTAAACGACTCCCTTGTGGAAGCTATAGTGCACTACGTGTGCTGTAATTTCATAACCTAAGTAGTGTGCTTATGAAGTGAGGAAGGGTTTATTTAGGATTAGGTCACAAAAATAGGTCTCTCCAAAAAAAAAAAAGGTGGGCTTTTGAGGTCAAACGCTGAAGGGAGAGGCTGTGCTCGGAATGACTGTATTCTGCTCCAGTGATGGGAATTCTGAATCTTTTTACTGAATCATATCATTTGGCTCAGTTCAGCAATAAGAGTCGACTCCCAAATGACTCTTTTCCATTTAAAAAAAAGAAAACAGACAATATTTTTTTTGATATCTTGATCAGATGCTGATCAGATAACCTATAATTGCACTACAGGGTTATTCAGCTTTGCAAAGGTCCATTTACATACGATTTCCTACTAACAAATGTCGCACGTATGAACGTCGACAGCCGTTAACTGTTAATTATTTGTTTATAGCTATAAAAAAGTGGTTATGTTGTGTTTTGTTATGTTACCACTTTTGACTAGCGTCATAGACCCTGAACAGATGAGACACGTTTTAAATTTGTCTATTCATTTGTAAACATTACAATTTAAGTTTTAATCGACAACTTTTAAAACAATTTTTAAACAATACATGTAGTCAGTTTGCTAATCAGACCAGAGACGGCAAATAAAATGAAAACTATATGAAACTTCTGAGCTGATCTGACTAGCTACAGTGCTCGTCTCTGGTTACATAATTTATATAAACGTGTGTGACTGGTGTCCAGAGGGACAAGAGTCGCTGAACTACAGCGGGTTTTCAATTTTCATAGCATACATCGGCCCTGCTGCGGTATTTTTCAAATGCTCAGATCAGTCTGGTCAAATAATTTGCAGCGTCTGCATCCTGACCCTGGTCCGCCAGTTAACGACCCTACTCTTATTTAAACAATTGTAAATTCACTACAAAGGTCACTACAAATGTACATACACAAGGCTACATACATCTACAACGATCCTTCTTCTCGTGCTGCCTCATACGAACAACTGAGGGTCAAACTTGTCTCGCCATTCACGCTAACGAACAGCTCAAACGTAGAAATGAGGTTTCCGTGGAAGCATTTTGATGAAAGTACAAAGCAAGGGTGTCAGCTTTGTCCAAATCTACAAAAAAATGTGAGTCGGCTCTCAATGTTCTGAATCGATGAGCTGAATCAAAGGGCAGAGTCATTCACGAACGACACATATTCTGCATCACCACAGACCAACTTGACTGTTCTTTAGAAACCTTGGCTGCTTCATCAGGTTCATCTACCATAAAAGCTCAATTTCTAGGTGTACAATTACTGACTACGGCCCATCTGTTCTTATGCATGCTTTGTCAGCCAGCAGCGACCACTACAAGGCCGCTGACCAGATATTATTTGGATAATGCACCTACACAGCACAGCAGTGACACTGCTATGGTAGTAATTTGATATACTGTGGTGCTGGAACAAATGTATCATGCACAGCAGGTCAGTCTCTGACCACAGAGCTGCGGTTGTCTGGATATTTTTGGTTGACAAGGCTATTCAAAACAAAAGCACTGACATAAAGGAGTTTATAACTCCTTTATTATTGAATCTGACAGGGTAGAATGTGTTGATTAATTTTCTATAACAGCACAGCTCTGACAGTAGTGCCGGCTGCGAGGCAAAACACAGGTTCATATTTCTGATTGTGTACGGAAAATGCACCACATAATCTAAGCAATAATAAAAATGTATAATTGTTGATATGGCGAAGCTTTCTGTACCACTTCACTTGTCATGTCAGTGCTTTGTATCAGTGAGTAGGGCATAGGAGTTTGTGCTTTCGGGTTCTCTCATGAGGGGGGGGGGGGGGGGACGGCTCGTGAGCAAAGACTGTAATAAGTGATAACAGAAGCTAACTTTTCTCACAGAGATTCCACAGCATTAAATACAACTATAAAATGGCTAAAAAACATGACGTGTCGTTCGTTAATGAATAAAATAATTGTAACCATTGCCAATTTGCTGTTGTATAAGGACTTAAACATGGCACGTGCTGTAATTCGAAAATCTATCCATCTACCTATTTATGACCACAATATTAATATTTTTTTTACATTTTGAAAAAGACATTGGGATTAATAGTGATCTATCTGTCTGTCTGTCTATCCATTTATCTTATATATGACCAGACCACAATATTAATATTTTCCACAATTTCAAAAAGCTGTTGAAAATGTACATCTTTAAAACTTTAATTGCCCAAAAATTTCTTTTAATGTCACTAACTATACCTACAAACTGCATTTATATACTATACATTATTATCTCGAGGGGTCCCTGGAGGACTAGTGGTTAGGCCTTGGCGCTCTCACAGCTGCGGCCCGGGTTCGATTCCCAGCTAGGGAACAGCCCCCAGCCACCAGGGTTGCATACGACAGTGCACTCCCAATGCCGGTCCCAAGCCCAGATAAAATTGGGGAGGGTTGCGTCAGGAAGGGCATCCAGCGTAAAAACTGTGCCAAATCAAATATGCAGAGCACTGATCTGCTGTGGTGGCCCACTGTTCTGTGGAAGAACAGCAACGTTATTCTCTGGAGAGATTTGTACTTGGGATTTAAACTCAGATTTGCAAAAGCACTGAAGCACAATGGAGGCATACCTAATAAACTGGCAACTCACTGTACTTTTTCTTTCAATCTTGCCATTAACGACAGAACAATGCCAGACCAGCATTAGCACCAGACTGAAGTTTGGGTTTTTTTGTAATGAATGTGACGACAGCTTATTACATCATCAACCATTGTATTCATAAAGATACCCTAGTGATATCTGAAATTGCTTATCCTTCACCTTAAACACACCTTTTTATTATACTGAAATGAAATAAGAGATAAGTTTACTTGAAGGTGAAATAAGATAAAAAAAAAAATTTTTTAATTTAAAAACTAGGGGAAAAAAGGTAGTGTAACAGCACATTCATAAAGGTCATTGGATATCTTTGAGGTTTTTTTTTTTTTTTTTTTTTTACTTCATATAAGCAGAAACTGATTAGATTTGGTCTCTTTGCGTATTCCATGGACATTTGGCATGGCTGCCAGACCCACAGGGGTGGTTATTTTTTATGGAGCTCCTACTCGCTTTATTTATAAAATCAAAAAAGACAGAAGAAACAGTCCTCTCTCCCCAAGCACATGGACAGATGGTCAGACTTGATGGCAGAATCAATTAAAAGCTCAGGTTCAGCAGAGGGGACAAGACGGTGTTTAGGTAGAGGCCTTGTGCACTCGATTCACTTGATGAGGGAAAAAATTGTGTTCTCTGAGTTTATTTTATTAAACTATTAAGATGCTCTTTGTAGATGCAAGCAAAGATTTATGGAAGCCAACATGCAGTACAAAAAGAGACAAAATAACGCTATAAGAGTCAAAGTGTCAGAATAACACTACAACAGTCACTGAGTCAAAATAAGAGTCAAAAAGTAAAAGAGTAAAAAGAGTCAAAATACCACTGTATTAATCAAATAGAGTCAAAATAACACTATAAGAGTCAAAGATTAAAAAAAAAAAATACTATAACAGTCAAGAAATTTAAATACTGCTATAAGAATCAAAGAGTCAAAATAGCACTGTAAGAATCAAGTAGAGTCAAAATACCACTATAAGAATCAAGTAGAGTCGAAATAACATTATAAGAGTCAGAGTTAAAAAAAATAAAATAAATATAAGAATCATACAGTCAAAATACCACTGTAAGATTCGAAGAGTCAAAATAACAAAAAGTAAGTTTTTTTGAGCCGTTTTGTTCAATAATCAATGCCATTTCATTTGTCAAGCATCAGCATTAATTGTAAACACTAGCTCTGCTTTTCATTCAGCTTCAGTGTAGCTTTTGGCACTGAAATATTAAATATCACATACAGATCATCTCACGTTAGTAATCTCATGGCTTGATTTTCTCCCTTGAAAGATGCGACGCCCCCTCGCTTTCTGTCAAGGTTAATGAAGAAAGTTTTGAATTCATTCATGTGAAATAAAATCTATCGATGTATGTTTGATTTGCCGCAGAAAACATTTTGGCCGGAAAATAGTCAGAAATGGCACAAAAATATGCTTTTATTAGTAATGATAATTAGAAAGTGATTAAAAACGCTGTATGCTGTCCTGCACCAGTCGGCACAGGTTTAAACGGTGCAGTCAAGCCCACTAGTTACTGATAGAAACTGGAGTGTGTGAGTGTGTATATATATATATACGGGGCTGTATGGTGATAACACCAGCTGCTTTGGGGTGAAAAAGCTGCCATGGGAGTTTGCATTGTTCGTTCTTCTTTGCAGGTGTGATATAAAACCCAGAAAGTCTCACAGTGGCAATTATAATATAGCAAAGAGAAAAAGTAACAGAAATAAAGACTGAGTATGGAGGTTTTAATTTGGTGTCATTTTGTACATCTATGTTATATATTAGGTTTATATATATATATATATATATATATATGTGTGTGTGTGTGTGTGTGTGTGTGTGTGTGTGTATAATCACACTAGTACATAATGTTCTAACCCTGAAGTTATAGCAAAGTTAGAGAAAAAGTACAGTTACTAAAAATGTTCTGAATCTTGCAAATATTTCTCTTTGGGTGGGCACAGTTGCTTAGTGGTTTGCAAAGTAGTCCAAAGACATGAGTTGTAGGCTGATTGGCATGTCTAAATTGTCCATAGGGTGTGTGAGTGTGTGTGATTGTGCCCTGCGATGGATTTGCACCTTATCCAGGGTGTCCCCCACCTTGTGCTCTGAGTCTCCTGGGATGGGCTCCAGGCTCTCCCCACGACCCTGTGGAGGATAAGCGGTACAGAAAATGGATAGATGGATTTCTCTTTGGGACATGCTGGCAAATTTCAGTAGTCTGAATAGTTTATCAATTCTCGGTCAGCGCTTTTGAAGGTGTGGTGCAACTTCTAACCAGTAGCCTGTGTGCTTTATTGAAAGAATGGTATCTAGCCTTTATATGGATCTCCTTATCTTCAACATTAAACATGTGAGAATCAACAGTTTGAGTTAGAAACATTTTATTTATGAGTTACATTTAAATATAGCTATTCAATGATTGTGTAACACAAAATACAAAGATCACCAATCAGGGGCCATATTTACAAGGATCTTGAGTCTAAAAGTAGCTCCATTTTAAGAGAAATGTCTTTAAAATTGGATGAGTTAATCCTAATACTAAGGACTTTGGGATATTTTTAAATGGGTGATTCCATGATTGGCACTCCATTTGTGTTCCACTGATATTATATTTACAGATATTTAGGTAAAATAAAGGTAAAAGACATTTTAAACATTATTGGTTATAAAGTTGCAGAGTTTCCTGAAGATCCTGGGAAGAAGAAAATTAAGTTTTCTCAGTGTTCCTCCCATTTTTTTTTTAATGATATTGTGATACTGACTGATGAGGTCATTTGCATCATATATTGCATCGTTACCCAAATTATAGACGCAAATTTTAAGGAAATCATTAGACTCTCCTTAATGGCATTAGCATGGATGCTGTTATGTATTTGCTAATTCTATGCCAAAAACCTCTGTTACCCTGTTACCCAGAGCTTCATCTCTGTTACTCATTTAAGAGCGAAATGCAACCAAGAGACCTTTGATTTTTTTTGCCTGAAATGGGTTAACACAATTTTGAATGGTTAAATTAATTTTCTTGATAACTTTTAATTTTTAAAAGACAGAAGTTATATATATTGTTTATTCACCCATATCACAAAGCCTTTTTATGCAGAAACAAGTCCTAATCCTGCAAAAACAGAGAACTCACAAAGACCAAATCACAAACAAGCCTAAACGACTGCTGTCAGTGATTAACAGCACAATCAAGTTCATGTATAATGACAACAATGTGCTTTTGTAAGGTTTGGAGGATTTCAATGAGTGTGGAGTTGAAGGGCAGTCACCTATTTATCTATTAAGTAATCCAGTACGGACGAAGATCAAAGTTTACATGACTCTCCGCTACTTGGCCACATAAAAAAAATGTAGTTATGTAACAGAGATGATCTGCAAATATTATCTGCGAGTGGTGTTTTACATAAAACAATGAATGCCCTCTCCCTTGCTGTTAACAATTCAATCACGTCAAAGATGATGAAACACGTACATGAAAACCTGTTTACAATAAAAATTAAAAGTGTTGCTGATTTCATACTACAAAGTACCAAAAATCTAAATGCTCACGTCAATTAGATGTTCATAGCAGGCATCGATTAGACTAGCCGAGACGGTTTTTTGTTTGTTTAAAAAGCAAAACACAATGTGAACAGGGCAAAAACAACAATCAAAGGCAAAGTAAAAAAAATGTAAAACAAAAAAAAAAAAAAAAGCAACAGGATCAAAATCCATACACAGATTGCAAACCAGAAAAGCCGAAGAGGAACAGGTGAACCTGATTAGAATTCCGGCGAGTTGGAGCAGTTGTACTTGGCAGAGAGAGGGGAAGTGAGGATTCTGGGAATCGGATTTTCCGGAAAGTGTGACAGTTCACAAGCTATAAAGCTTAAGATACACTACAGTGTAGGGTAGACAGCTTGTGTAGTCTAATTAATGAACATTAAAATACAGATGCATAGTTCCAGGATCCCTGGTTCGATCCTGAGCTTGGGTCTGTGTTCATGTTCATGGTCCATGTTCCTCCCATGTCAGCATGGGTTGCCTCCGGGTTCTCCGGTTTTCTCCCCTCTCCCAAAAAATATACCAGTAGCTGGTTTGCCTAGGTGTTTTTAAACTACCCCTAAATTAGTCCTAGGGGTGTGTGATTGAATGATTGTGTATTTGACAAAATGGCAAAAATATATTTGGCATGATCATTTTGATTGTTTTCATGTATGAAATCAGTAACATTTTCATTTTTCACGTAGTTTTTTCTTTATTTTTTATGACATCGTGCATTGGGATTTCATTGATGTCAACATTCATGTCGATGAAACATGATCTATAATCACCTATAACAACGGGGTTAACGCTTTCAGTATTCCTTAGTAAAACTTCCTGTTAGCGGTTTTGTGAATAGATTTGACGGAAAAACTCTTAGTTAGGAACTTTTATTGCCAGTTACAATAGAAGTGGTAAGATAAGATTGTTTATGAATATGGCGCCTGGCTAGCTAACACCCTTTCTAGCTAGCAAAAATAGACCACTTAGCATTTTTCCTAGCATAGTGTAGTAAAGGTAACACTGGGAAACCAGCAGTTTGCCTTTGTAATCAAGAATAACGTGTCCAAAAACTTGATATCCCTTTTTAAGTTTGTTAATAACCCAAACCATGTTGTTCTGTCTACAGTTTGAAGCTTAGCCAAAGAAGCAAACCATATTCTCTGCATAGAGCTGACTGCAAATATGTTTACTCACCACCTCCCCCAGACATTTTGACCTCTCCTCGACGTCACGGCACTGCTTTGTGATATTAAGCCTCTCTATTGTTTGTACGAGATATTTGTTTACACGCAGTCTGAACAATGTCTTTCAGTATGGCTGTGACAGGCAACGTTATACAGCATGCTGAGGGAGAGCTCATAGCGTAATATTTTGCCTCTAGTTAACCATTTAAATTGCTCATTCAAAATAGCTAACATAGCAGTGTTGTGTGCATTTCCAAGTCATCTGAGTAAAAAACGCCTGGAGCGCACTTTCATCGATTTTGAGATGCTGCAGAATGTTTTGCAGAAACCTACACTATTTAACATATTTTTCATCTTTCCGTTAATGCAGGAAAACTTTTAACCAATATCTCGTACCTACCACATTACCCTGGATTTGAAAAGAAACAATGCTAGAGAATTAGTTCGCAGAGAATCCCAGCTAACATGAGCTAGCTAGCTTGCTTTGTTTTTGAATTATAACCACGCCTCTATAGTGCTGGATGTAATTCAGATGCCCTCGTTCTAATACATACATTTTTTTTTGTCTTATTAACTTCAAGAGTGAGAAAAAAAAGAGAGGCTGATGAGGGAAGTCAGCTGTTTATAACTACTACAACATAAATGATAGCACGAACTAACATGTTTCACAACATTGAACTTTATTTATTTTACTGTTTATTGGCATGTTTCATGTATTTTAATCTTCAAGTTGCTGACTGTTGGCAATGAGGTAGCATTCTGGCATTTAACCCAACACTGTTTTACTCTTTAAAAAATGTATAATTGCAGCAGGTTATGTGGATTCGGTTTGTTTTGGCAGTGTTTTAGTGTAAAAATTGTGTGCTTTGGATAAGAGCCACATTTTAAGTTTAAAAAAAATCTTGGCCGAGCTATTAGGACAACATAATAAGAACTCAATAGCTTTATTTGGCCAGTCACAGTCTGCGAATAAATTGAAATAAATTGAAGAGTGCCCTCATTTTTTAAGGTGGTTGGTTTGATGATTGTCAGGCATTTTTTATTCATGTTCCTGCATAAACCTGAGTCAGTGACTGCTCAGTATTTATGCTGTTAGCTCAGTCTAGGATTGCAGCGTCAGTTTCTGTGCCTTACTTTAAGTTTCTTGTTAGTCAAAAAAACAGACACGAATGACAAATCATTCCCAATGTGTGTGAGAGAAATCGAATGTAGCTTGTTCCACGCTATCCCTGGTCAGTTTAAGTTATTCTCATATTCATTTATTATTAGGTGTTTAGATACGCTTTAGGTTTGTAGTCATCAGTATAGAAATAATTATATAGCAGTGCCCTTGTGTTCTCCGTGTTGATGCATTTTCCATAACAGCAGCTCTGACAGTAGTGCTGCCTACAAGGCAAATCACATGTTTATAATAAACCTTGACACGCATCATAAATTTTTATTATTACTCATTAAAATCTCCTTACCTTTTTCTTTTTCCTTTCATTTGCTTTTTATTTATTGCATTTTTATCATTTGCTGAGATAAGCTGCTCACACACTTTGAAACTATGTAAATTATTGAACTTATCCTGATTTGTGTGACTGGGACCATTAAATAAAGCCATTAATTTCAAGCAAAGAATTGAAATACTAGGTTTTACAAGCAGCTCCTTTACCTGCAAAACTGTGTTACATTAAACATTATGATAAGATCGATTTACTGTGGCTAGTTTTGTTGTTTCTAAGGATTGCACAAAGAAAACCTGCTCCCATCTTCATCTAACAAGACTACTGATATTAATTATTGCATTTTAGCACAACTAAAACACTTTTAAACCCAGTTTTGTATTGCTGAAGCACCACCATGCCGATGCCAGAGCTTTACAGAAAGCCCAACCCAAATACAGCTCATTTGGTGTATTGTGCTTTAATGGGTTGTAGCCGCAAAAACAAGCGCATCAGGAATTTTCCCATCATTCGCGAATGTTGTTCTGTATTGTGGTAATTATTCTGTCATTCCATCTAGTTGCATGTTTGATTTACAAATGTTAAAGATTCATCCAATCTTTTCACAAGCTCCCAGTTAACCGCAAATCTCAGGAGATCTGATTTACCTTCTGCTTCCAAACCTCAGCACGGAGCTACACGGAGCCAGTAACTTCCTCAAAATTCTAGCACATTTCTATATTTCTGCAGGAACAGTAGGTTCTTTCACTGGTGTTAGAGTCCAGACTATTTTTTTTTATTTAAAAAGCATCCTGAATTTCACACCACTGTGTTTGGATGGAGAAATTCTCCGAGCTTTGAAAACTGAGTGTTCGAAAGTGGCTTTATAGATAGGTTCAGTGCTGGTTTATAAAAGGCCTAGTCTTGACCTTCAGTTTTTGTGGAATATCACCAACATAGTTGTGTGCTTGGTAAGTAAGCTTTTGCCTACACCATCATCCTGACTGGTGTTAGACAAATCACTAGCAGAATCATCAAATTAGATTGTAGTATGTGACTTTAACATAGCTCATTTGTAACTAGGGTGTTTGTTCTTAGTTGTACAGTATTAGAAATAAAGATACTGGTACAGTACAAATGTACAGGACTGTAGTTTTCCTTGTAGTTAGGGTGGTACCATTAAAGGTACATCTTTTGTATGTATCTATACCTTTAAAAATAATTTGAGGTACATAATTGGCCATTATGTACTACTGATGTACCTTTAATGAGTTACTATAAAAGCTAATTACAGGCACATCAAATACACCTTCCCAGGTACAAAATACATGCTAAAGGTACAAAAGGTCAGCATCGATGATACCATCCTGGAGACAAGGAAAAGGACCTTTATTTATGTGAATGTGCGCTAATCTTCTTTGTACACGAAAGAATGCGTTTTCTTGAATTTTAACAGCAATAGTAATGTGCAATTGAAGCAAAATTCATATTCTAATTTTCAAGGTATTAATCAGGAAATAAAATGCTACAAACCACCTACTCCCTTGTTTTCTTTATTAAATGCCACATACAGAACAAGATTATTGTACATGTGCTGGAACTGTAACCACTTACAGCTGTAAAACAGGTCTAATACACAACAGTAATAATTTCAGTTAACATGTTTTTCAATACAAATTCCTTTTTGGATACCACTTGATGCAAACTGGTGTGAGCCAAATATGAAAATTTAACAGTTTTAACAGCTTAACAGACCCTTCGCACTCCCAAAAATAGATGACAAATTAAAGGAAAAAAGCAGCACAAATATGTTAGTAAGGTGCTGGGCCATCACAAGCTGCCAGAAAACTTTCAGTGCATCTTGGCTCAGATTTTACAGTTCTCTGGAACTGTACTGGAGGAATAAACACCAATCATAGGTTTTTCCCTCAGTTGGTGTTTTTTAATGTTATTTTTCATAATAATAATAATTAATAATAATAACAGATAAAGACAAAACAAACCCAATACCCTTGCTCCAACAGAGCTCCCCACCATTATTGCACATCATCTTCTACACATTCTTAATCTGAAAACTCTCCTTTCAAAATTAGATAAAATCAGATGAAAGAATTTCAGTGAGAAGAGAAAAAAAACAGCTAAAATAAGAAGAGTAATAGAATAAAATATTCTATTCTATAACATACAGTTATGGCCTCACAGGGCCAGGTGTAGTATTCAATGAGAACGAGGAGGGGAAAAAAAACTCAAACAGCAAAAATTTCGGTTGGATCCATTTTCTGTGTGGATGTCAGCACTGGCTGCCAACTAGTGAAAAATGTTTGACTACAGCCTTCATGGAGTACCAAATCTTCTCTAGTGTAAGACGATACTGACCCCATGACTAAAAGCAGGTGAAGATCTGTCATTCCATTGAAGCAATATAAGAAGCCTAGCTAGTAGAGTCGAAAAAGCAATCATATTTTTAGCATTGTTATCTAAGCAGAGTTCTGGTGAAGTTAAACCAGATATCGCTAGAATGGAGGAAGGATTAACGGATATATGCAGAACTCCTGAAAGAAAACTGAGGTTGAGTGAATCTTATTTTATAATATCTTGCCATATTTCCTCACTTTGCCATTGCTGCTTCAATTTTGTTAAAATTTTTAAATTCTATGAACTAATCAAAGAGTATAACATGCCAATATTATTTTTTGGAAAGTGGCCTCGATTAGTGTTTTAAGTATGGTGGTCTAATATGTTGCTCCAATATGACTGACATCATTTTCATAATCATCAAACCAGTCAATGAGCCCTCATGCCCTTTTTCCTCATATAGGGTAAAGGTGATCAGTCAGAATAACTTTGTATTGATTTGCAGTGACTTTTCCCCCAACAATGGCAGAACATTTCCTCCCACAGCATAATAGAGCCTTTTCCTTTGAATCTATATAAATCCATGTTTCATTTCAGAAAAAAAAAAATCTCTCCAAGCGAAATGTGCAGGCTTATTCACTTATTCATCGTAAAGTCTTCTCTTGCTCTCGCAGTAATGGTGCAAATCTGTTTCAGTTGGTACACCACGTAATGACTATGATGTATACTACTGATTATGCCGCAGGTGTGGTTCAGTAGACAGGACCCTAAAGGCTCATATACCCACTCTTGTTTTGATTCTAATGGATTCATTCCTTCTTACTTGCTTTCAATCAGGAAAACAACAAAACGTGTATAATTAAAAGTTCTAAAGAGCAGACCTTTCCAGTAAGGCATGTACCATGTAGAATAAGGAATTGGCAATGACAGATACTGTTTGTGTACAGTTGTTGAAATCGCCTGTTAATGATTAGACAAGTACAAATATTAGTTAAATGATGTGTGAGTAATAAAACACGACAGGGCGTGCTGTTATAGGAAAACAATCAACATCGGGGTGGTGTAATGTCGCACGACGTGAAGCGGAGTTACTGTTACCACCTTGAAGTTTATTCATTTCCAATAAAAGCACTTCCCAGAGTGTTTTATTCCTCCTATACCAAAGCAGTTTACCAAGGATTACGATTTTTGTTTAAACTTTACGACACGTCATTCTTTTCATCCATTTACCATTACTTTTAATGTTGTAAAACGTCCATGAACACAAGTTAGTTCTGTTATTACGTTCTAACTGATATAAACAGTCTCTTTTTTTTTTCCATCTTTCTTGAAGTCAATGAGAAAAAAAATGCAGCTTGTCATGTTACCAGTAAACCACACAGCACACTCCGTTGTCAGAAAACGTACAGTTAACTGCTTTACCTCCAGCTGTTAGTTAGCACTGACATCGGAGAGACCTTACAAATGATAAATTAATGTTTCTTCACAGAAAAACCTCACCTTATCAACAATTACACACTTTCTTTAATGTGCTTATGTGGATTGTTTGCTATGTACATCCCTTTATAAACAATAACGTATTAGACTGAGTGCATTGTTATAGAACCTGTTTAACTTTGTAGCTGGCACTATTGTCAGAAGTGTGGTTGTAAAAAATTAAATCAACACCTTCTGACCAATCAGATTCAAGAATTCAACAGCGCTGTGGTATAGGATGGTAGCCAGTAGGCAGGTAGGGAGCAGTTTCTCAGGATGAACATGTTCTTTACTTTTTTAATTACCTTCCCACTGAGTCAGGTACAGGTAGACATACACTTACTGTCCATTTTATTAGGTTATTAGGCTCACCTGTACACCTGCTCACTCATGCAGTTATTCAATCAGCTAATTATGTGGCAGCAGCAAAATGTTAACTCAAATAACAACCCTTTACAACCATGATGAACAGAAAAGCATCTCAGAATGCACAACATGGCAAATGTTGAGGCGGATGGGCTACAACAGCAGAAGACCACATTGGTTTCTATATCAGGAATCTGACTCTGCAGTGGGCACAGGGTCACTGAAACCGAAAAAGATATTTCCTGGTCTTTTTCCAATCTCCACCTGTCCTGTTCCAGTGAACCCATCTGGCACCAACAACTATGCCACGGTCAAAGCTCACTGAGATCACATTTCTTCCACAGCCTGATGTTTGATGTGAACATTAACTAAAGTTCTTGACGTGTATCTGCCTGATTTTATGCATTGCACTGTTGCCACATGATTGGTTGTTTTAAAAATTGCATGAATGATCATGTGTACAGGTGTTCCTAATAAAGTGGTCGGTGAGTGTATTTTATGAATACAGTATCTTCATAGAATCAAGTGTTATGATTGAAGGTTAAGCAGTTATTGGGATATGAAATTCATCAACAGAATTACTTTCTTAATATGAACTAACACTGAAGGATGAACAAACGTTGCTTTTGGTCAAACCTTAGGGATCTGATTGAAGTTCTCTAGGTCGGCCATTTCATGGTTTAGTGTAGTAATTTTCATGTAGACTCTGAAACATTTGAAATGTCCCTTACTGACCACAAACACTCTAGGGCCATAAGAGTTGTGGTTACTTTCAGTGAACTCAGTGACTTTCTGATGGACACATTGCTCAGGGTTTGAGAAACCAATGATTGATCATTTTTTAAAACCTTCCTATATGTATATATACACACACACACACACACACACATGCACACCATATATTCCATATAGTCATTCATTCATTTCTCTTCAGTAACCACAGTATTCTTGTCATGGTCGCAGTGGATCTGGAGCATATCCTGGGCACACTGGGTGCAAAGCAGGAGAATACACCCCGGTGGAAAACAGGGCAGGGCACCATGCACACACTCGTTCACACCTAGGGGCAGTTTAGCGCATCCACCTACCAGAATGCTTTTTGACAGTGAGTGGAACCCAGAGAACCTGAAGGAAACCCACGCGAATGCAGGGAGAACATGCAATTAAAAATGGGATCAAGATTCCTGATTCAGTTTACAGTAAAGGTTGAATACATACAAAACTGAAAACAGCTCGACCTACACCCATAAGTACTGGCAATATTATAGCTTAAATACATTTGTATCAAGGCCACATAACCCCATAAGGCTATTAGAGAAATATTAGGCTATCATGTAACCTTTAGCGCTTTCAGTGTTATTGTAAGGCTTATCTTGAGTTGGTGACCTTTCCCGTTCTTTATCATGTATTGATATGCAGCGAACACTCCAGTAGTGCTATCAGTGTCCTAGAGGAATCCTCTGTTTCAGACACACTATCTCGTCACACAGATTTCTTCTGATTTGTTGAAGTAAAAAAGTTTCCAGTCACAATACACTTTTCACCACACGCACATTTTGGGGTCCTTAAGCGCTCATGATTCTCCCATAAGGCTTCCGGGGTCTTGAACTCCTTCCTTGTCAGATAAGACAAATACATCACGTGGTGTGTCTCTTTCTCTTCCTCTCTCTCTATCTGCCTATCTATGTAACATCTATTCTCTGTTTTTTTCCCTACTTTTAATGAGGTCATGTTGGCGCCTTTTGCTCTCCACAGCACTTAATTATACAACTTAGAAAAAGGGTCTGCTTTTTCTGGTTACAATCAGTGCTGAGTTTCTGGGCATATTCTCCCCATGTCCACCTGGGGTTTCTTTGGGTTTCCCTGGGGTTCCCTGGTAGCCAGTAGATGGATTGGCTATGCTGAATTGCCTCTAGGTGTGAATGAGTGTGTAAATGTGCATGTGTGCAATGGGCTGGCATCCCATCCATGGTGTTTTCCCATCTTTCCCCTGAGTTCACTGTGACCCTGACCAGGATAAAGCAGTTACTAGAGAAGAAATCAATGGTATTTTAATTCTTGGTGCCTGTAGTTGGATGACACTACTGTTCATGCAGCCATCAGCCATCACTCTGGCCTCTATTTCCAAACAGTTCTTGTGTCAACCAAAAGTGACTTGCTGGTGTTACGTACAGTCTTTTACACTTCATAACACGCTACATTCTTGCTCCACCTGGGTGGATACCCTGTGGCCCTGATAGTAGGATAATGGACCTGATAGTAGGAGGACCACATGCATGCAAAGGGCATGCAAATCCATGTGGAAAGTTTTTCATCACAAAGTGTTTAAGACAGCCGTCTATCAAGTGGGGCTCACTTTGGAACCAGACGTGTTTATGCTTGTGTTGAGTTTTCCATGATTAAGCAGGGTTTTTTTTGAAGACGTATTCGTGATGTGGAGACTACTCCATAAGGAGTCTTCTTTGGCTTCATTGCTCAGCACCTCTGATCGCGTACATACAGTCTTTAATTACAGTGATGTCTCCTACATCTGACAACAACAACGGTTTTGGCTTTCTTCAGCATGCCCATGTAGGTGTATTTCTGAAGCTCAGGCAACATGTACAAGTTGGAAGAACAAGTTGTAGCAGGAAACAGGCGTTGGTATGTATGTGAATGGACCTCCATATCAGAAGATAAAAGAACACTGAATGCTGCCCTTGGCTACAGGTTTTGGATGCTGTACAGCTCTTTGAGGTTTAACTAAATATAAGATGTAACTAAATCCAAGAACATTAGCCAAGGGCTTTCAAAATCCTAGGAACAGACAGCATCATACATTCAACCATGTTTCTTTTTAATAATAGTAGTGCACAAAATATAAGATTTACAGATAATCACAGGAAATTACACAAGGGATCACCAGTACAGAAAACAAGAGTGATGACTGCAAGCCAGACTGTTTTTCCAGACTACAATTTACATTTACATGTACAGCATTTGGCAGATGCTCTTATCCATCAAAAATATCCTCATGCTATTAAAATTGGTCACAGTCTAAGAAAGCTAAAATCTTGTCAGAAGAGGAGTTAGTACAAATTGGTACAGTAAGAAAAACAGTGCAAAAAATAATGGTCATTTAAGTGCTTGGTGAAAATGTAGGGCTTCGGACTTTTGTTGTAGACAGCCAGTGACTCAGCTGTTTGGACACGCAGAGGAAATTCATTCCACCACCTAGGTTCCAGTACAGAGAAGAGTCTCGATGCATGTCTTTTTTGCACCTTGAGGGTCAAGTTGAGCTGTGCTAGAAGCTCAAACCTGTGGTGCAGAGTGGGGTTTGATGTGTGGGGACTGGCCCATTTTTGCTTTTGTAGGCAAGCATGAGTGTTTTAAATCTTATGCTATTCTTTTAAATCTGATGCAAATCTACATATAGCCAGTGGAAGGAACACAGCAATGGGATGATGTTTGAGACTCACGGAGGTTGGAAAACAAGTTGTGCGGCTGTATTCTGGATTAGTTGCAAGGGTTGGATGGCACACAAGGGAAGGCCAGGAGCAAGTTGCAGTAGTTCACATTCTGAGATAACAAAGGATCAAGTAAGCACTTGAGTGGCCTCTGTAGAGAAAAATGGCCAGATCCTCCTGATTCTGTAAAGAAGAAACCTGCAAGACTAAGTTCAGTTAGCAATATGAAGAAGTAACATCGGTTGTCCAGAAGTACCACAAAGTTGCATTGCGTCAGATGGCGTGATCTGAAATTTCTCCAGGGAGATCACAAGATCTAGACATGGGAATGCATCCTCAACAGCTCAGTCTTGTAATCACAGGTCACACTAGATTTTTCTTGCTTCTTTGAAAAGAGTTAGATGTTACATTTTAAATCATACAGTATACAAGATTTTCCCAAATCCATACCATCCATGTATGAAAATTCATGTTTGCAATATCACTACAAAAACATATTTACATATTCAGCCTGCAGCAGCTTGGCCCACACAGTCACACTGAAGTATTAAAAGGTGCTGTTACTGTAGTCTGATGGAGCCCAATTGGGGCAGAAGATGTCGATGTACAGAACCATTTCTGTTGTAAGATATATTGAAATTGGGAAGGAAAATTGGGAAGGAAAAAGAGATGATAGAGTGGCTAATGTTCGTACATCAGAAATGTGTGTGCACCACAGTGACAGGAAACACACCTGCTGGGTAAAACACAGCTGAACAAAGGTGCGTCTTAAGCTGCTCAAAAACAAGCTGCAAGACTGTATGCTGGATGACTGCATGTTGTGTCTGCATTGTGGAGTTAATCTAAAAATTCACTAGATAGTAGCTTACAGTATAAATTGTGATAGCCAATTGCTCTCAACTTAAATTTGTATGAATCTGTGTCGTTGTTAATGTCGTCCTGCCCCACCAAAATCTATGGTCATGAGCTCCAACCACTGAAACTTGTTTTATTCTGGCGTATCAGAAACTACAGAGATCTACCAGTCCTGTTTTCCTTTAGTGCTAGCTGGTGTTATGTGATTCAACTGAGACATAGCTTGTATTGCATTTAAGTTGTGGTAATGCTGAAAGGAAATTACATGTCTCTAGATGGTAAACTGAAATTGCCAGATTCCATCTAGGTGATAGAATGTGCTGTGTAGCTCAAAGAAAGAGCATATGACAGACCAGAATTGTGAGAAGCTAAGACTTCGGGGTTGACTCATATCCATGGCTCAGTTTTCTCAGTTTTCCACCATTTTTCTGAAGCAGCGGTACCAGCTGCATTCCTCCTGAGCTGAAGCACTGCTGGGTTTATTGCTTTCCCTGCTCTAAGTCTAAGTCCATTTGTTGCTAATGTCCTATGAAAAGAGCCAGAAGCTATTGCAGGAGATCTAGATCCTTGTAAATTATATATCCTATATATGTGGTTGTGGTTACTCTTATTATCATGTGTCAGAGTCATTGTAGATTTGAATGACCATGGATTTCTAGCTTCAATGCCTGACCATGCCACCAGAAGCTAGTGCTCGTAGCTTTGCCAGAATGCACTCAACAGCTGGCAGGCCAGAAGCTGTCTGAATGTTGGCCGCAACACAAGGCTTCTCATAACAACTAGCTAGCCATCTCGGGTGATGGGTCACAGCTGTCCAGCTAACCACACACATATATACCCACACATACTGGTGTGAATGTACTGACATACAGACGTACAACTCAATGAGGACTCTTGATCCTGAAAAAGTGTTTTTAGCAGTTCATACTCCGATGTATAATACTTTTTTTTTTTAATATATAACCTCATAGACTCACCCCATTATCATTATTTCCACTTGTGGGGAATCATGACCACCATCGTAGAGTCCTTTCCATTACCTCGTCAGCTGAAGTGAAGTTCATCATCTGACCATTCGGAGGGCCGAGGCATCAAGCCAATATAACTGTAGGATTCAGGAGTAGAACTTTCCCATCAGGCCCTGCAATTTCATGGAATTTCCTTTTCAAAACAGTGAAAACCTACTGGACAAATCTATTCATAAGTGTAGTCAGGAGAGAGAGTCGAGGGCATGTTAATCACATTATTCGGACATAGGTACTATATCTTGTGCGCTCACAGCCTCCTGGTTGTCATTGTGTTTTTCTAAAAGTGATATGTTTTCATTGGACACCTGCTTGTGGTGGTTAAGAAATCAAAACCTCGAGGAAAAAAAAAGAAAAACTCGTGTTTACCATGTGTATTGTTAGAGGCTAAGGAAAAAAATGGCCTGTTTGTTTGCCTTCAGTATGAGACTCCAAGTTAAAAGCTCACATCACGCAAATTAGATTAACTCTGAACAGAATCTAGGCAAGCAAAATACACACTCTGAAAAATGCAAAGAAGAGAGAGCTTGTTTTTGTCCATGCAAATAGTGTGCACATGGGCCTAGATTATTTAAAGGAGACTTTTCATCTTCTTGGCTCCTTTTCATCACTCCCTCCCTTTCTCCCATCTGAGCTAACTGAATTGTTTTAGTTCGGAATTGAGCCTGGCTCAGATGGCTGAAACCTCACCTTCCTCCACATTAGCAGTAGGTACTGAGCCAGTTTTGGATTGAAGTGAATAACAGATTGTGTTTGATGCTGACAAGAATGTTCTTTGTTGGCATTGTTTGTCCCCCTCCGAAACTGCCCCCCCCCCGCCTTTTGTCTTTTTTTTGGTTATTTTTAATGTCAGACATTTTTAAAAACTCTTATGCTCTTACCGTGCTGTAGTCAATTTTATATTCTTAATCAATCGATCAATCAGTCGATCTAATTCCTTATAGAGCACAATAAAAACAGCAGTAGTTGACCACTGTGCTGTTCAACCATAATAAATGAAACATCACAAAAATACATCAATACAGCTATGTTGTATAAACCGCAATGCAAGATAACGAGGTACATCAAAGCACATTTACACACAAAGCACCTTCAGACTCTGAGAACAACTGTAAGCCTGTGCAAAAAGATACGTTTTTAACTTTGATTTAAATTCTGATTCTGTCGAAATTTCTCTAGGGGATAACGGTAAACTATTCCACAGTTTGGGTCCAGCAATAGCAAAAGCACGGTCACCCTTTGACTTCAGTCTAGATCTAGGAACCATCAGTAATCTCTGATCAGATGACCTTAGATGTCTAACAGATGTATTTGCTCTCAAAGAGATAATTCGGTGCCAGTCCATTCAAAGCTTTAATAACAAAAAGTAGGATTTTAAAATCAATTCTGTATCAGACTGGCAACCAGTGTAAGGAGAATAAGACAGGGGTAATGTGTTCATATTTCCTGGTACAAGTCAGAAGTCTAGCAGCTGCATTTTGAACAGTAAGATTGGCTTATCGCTATATATAATGACTTGCAGTAGTCAAGTCAAGATGAAATAAAAGCATCTACCACTCTCAAACTCTTAACTTTTGCTAGGCTTCTTAACTGAAAAAAGCTAGATTTAACTGCTGCATTTATCGATACTGCATTTGACAAATTTCAGTGCAGAATCGAATACAACACCAACATTTTTTACAGAGGGTTTAACATGCCAAGTCTCCCAAATCATAATTGAAGCTGCCTGAGATGCCTGAAGGCCCAAACACAAAAACAGCTGTTTTACTCTCATTTAAATTTAATAAGTTTAAGGACATCCATGAATTAATATCCAGCAGGCAAGCGGATAAGGACTTCAAGCCATTTTTGTCATTATGCATCAAGGGCAGATAAAAAAAGTTAAAGTTCTGCACAACAAAATAGTACGATAGCACATTTCAAATGACAGTATTTCAGCATTCAATAAACTCCTATAGGCTAGAGGTTTATCTCTAGAGTTTTATATCTTAATAAATTTAGCTGTAAGTTAAAAACTTAGAATGTAGCATGGCATCATTTAGGTCATATGAAAATAAATAATAGCTTTTAATTACTAGTGAGCTAAATATTTTTCGCTGTTTTTAAAATTTTCAGTGAGTAGAGGGTTTACTGATCCTGTTGGTACTAGCAGCCCTGATTCTACAACTAGCTTCCTCTTGCTGCTATGTTGTTGCTAATTGTTGCTAAGTGTAGCGTGGTGGATCTCTAGAACTAGCATCGCACAGAAAACAGAAAACCTTGGTCAAACTTGCTATCCATGTCATCACTACAGTTGTAATAAATTGTTATTCATTGTCAATTGATGCTTGCAGTTTAGCTGGGCTTTTAGATGGCATAACACCATGGTTTCATTTTTGATATCGTTACTGTTACTGCATATCAGCAACACCAGCACCAACACCAACATCGATCTAATATCCGATATAACTACTAAGCTTTAAAATGATTGCTTTTTAATTGAAGCACAGTTAAGATGGCCATCTAAAACACACTCTCGCTAAGACAATACATACAATACTACCCTACAGGAATAAATACTGTATATAGCCATCAACAGTCAACATGATTTTCACAAAACTGCAGCTTTCTTATTTAAATAAAGTCTTTCAAATTAACAAATAAACAAAAAACATGGAGAATGTATGAACAAGACATTAAGCTGCTAGCTCAGGACTGAAGCGGAGACCCTGGAACTCTGAGGTGGCAGTGCTAGTGTGCAAAACTAGACAATTTTAAATGAAAAAATTGTATAATATTTAGTCATTTGACAAACTGTTTCTAGTTTAAAAAAAAAAACACTGTAAGACTAAAAAAAATCAATAAAATGTTCCTGTATAACATTAACAGCATATAATAACATATTATATTAGCATGTTAGCTTGTTACAGGATTCATCTTTATTTTCCTGCTGGAAAATAATTCATCCAAAAATATCAGATTGGTGCCATTTCTCCTGGACTTGTGTGATATTTGACTAATGTGAAACAGTTTCTGTTACAAGTTTCTGTTAAAACAAATGTTTTGGTTTAGCTAGAGTTTAAAAAAAGAAAAAAGTTTGTGATGATTGTCATGCTAACTGCTCAAAGAGCTAAAAGATTCCCAACAACCGGGGCACCACAAGATCCGCCTGCAAGTGGAATTGTGGTGTAATCGTGAAAAAAATGTCTCTTATCTGAGTCGCCTCATCAGTTTTACTGAATGATGGACAACCAGATGATAGGAGAAGAAAAAAACTTCAAGACGTCTTTTATTTTGGAAAGGAGAGAGAACATGAATTTTTGGAATGTAGCATTTCTACCAAGCAGGTGTGGTGCATCTCAGAGCCATTATTCACTCTTAAGTTCAGATTGCTCTTTTTCATGACCCACTGCTTCGCTACTGTTTCTGCTCATAGCCAGTATCTTTATGGTCATGGTTTCATTCAGGGTTATGTAAACATTGTAGAGGATTAGATGTATCAAAGGAAAGATGAACACTATGTTACATCATTATTTAATTAGAGTGGTTCAAGGTTGAGTGTATGTGGTGGATACAGAGGAGAGAGACTCGGTTATCGGGACTGCGTAGGAGTGAGATTCCATGGGCTTTTGTGAAGGCGAGGCAGAAAGGACATTTTTCTGTGCTCATTTTTCAGTGCTGGAAAGATGCACTTCGTTCTGTCTTTCCTATTTTTTTCTTTGATGCTTTTCTACCTGAATATTACACCAATAACAGTGCATGTTTCCGTACTGCACTTTTACAATGAGCTTTACTCACAATCATCAGCGTATTTAATAACAAAGCTAATCACTGAGCTGGTTAAAGGTGGATAATAAGTCGAAAATGTATATATTATGCATTATCAGTATGAATGATATAACATTTTATTAAACATTAAATATCATAAAAATAATAAAATGTTATGAAATCTATTACCTTTTATCAAAACATTTATGAATCTGATACCACCATATGCTATACTTGACTCGTTTATCTGCAATCACTAGCTAGCGAAATAATTATCTGTTTCCAAAGCAGTTTGGTTCAACGCATGCCAAATTAATGTATGTCAAGTTCAACTATATAAATTCACAAATCAGGGAACCAGGAGCCGCTAAAACCAAGCGGACATCTGCTACCTCTATTTCACTCATTCATTAGTGATTTATTCGCCAGGGGCCATATTCAGAGTCAGCGACTTAATTTCTTAAGTTACGTCAATATTTACATGAGGAAATAGTCGAGCCTTGGAGATTGTCTGTTTTTTTTTTTCTTGAATAGAGGTTTCTGAAAGCTTTTGAAAAAACATTAAGGAGAGGAAGCAAATATTGTTTTGTTTTTGTTGTCAAGTGTAATACAATGTAATGTAAAAGCGAAAAAGAAAAGAAAAATATCAACGAATAAAAGTCTACTATATTGCCAATATACGTATTTCTGCATGAGTGGTTCTAGTAGTAATTATTGCATTAATCACTGCAAATTTGGTTTTAATTAAATGGTATGAATTCCACCCTCATTATTTGGCAGCTTATAGAATAGCACTTAATCTAGCACATGCTATTATTTTGCATTTTATTTTTTTTATCATGCTTTTAATATTTAATATAAAGAGTAATTATAACTCTTGTGTAACTCCTGAATAGCATTTAAGTCTGTAGTTACGTCTGAGGTCTGAATACATGTGCGTAATTTTGATATTAAATCCTCACTACTCAAGCTTATCTCAGCTCTGAATACGGCCGTAAATGAATGAGTTCAATATGAAACATGCTTTCAGACACTGTTCTTTCATACCTTGATAACTACAAGCCACTTTCCAGATCATGGAAAGCTAGGAGTATTTGACCCTTTACTGGTGCTATTCTGTGATGTTATTTCTATTGGCAATGCTGGTGCTTTTCTCTATTCATTCCTGTTAAATACTTTCTGTTCATTTGACAAATTCATGGTGGTCTGAAAACTCTAGTGCTGTCCAAAGAGACATCTCTGCAATCTTACAGCCAAATGTTGCCTTTTAATTGGAGAAATGTTTTTGATCTATACTACATTAGTCACCTTAGTGCATGTTTCAATACTTGATGCTTTAAAAGAGTCTTTTCTAAACTATAAATGCTACGGCTCGGTCACTTTGCCATCAGGAGAACATCAGATAGAACATCAGATAGAACGAGCGTTAATCAAAATAAAAGAGTACATTTAATCCTGCACGCTGATTAAATGGACTATTATAATGAAAGTTACAGCAGTATAAAGTCTCACTTTATATTCAGATATGCCACAATATCATGATTGTATTTTTTCATTAATAAATATATGATCCAATAATGTGATTACATCAAATAGCTTTGTTTTGTGCAGCAGATGTGCTATAATGATGACCCTAAAAGGACAATGAAGTCATCATTACGAATTCTCTGCATTTATCCACCCCAGACCTCAAACAAACTCGTTCCTTGGTTTGTTTACTCACATTTTATTGGCTACCAGGTTCCATGATCAGAAACAGGATGAACCGATTGGAACCATGCATTTTCCCCATTTCTGTTTCAAAACTACTAGCCAGCTAGCTACACTCTGAGCATAGGGGTATTGAGGTGACAGCCGACGGAGCATAGGAGGAGAAAAAACATGGAAAGAGCGGTTTTTTTTTTATAAAGTAAAAAAAAAACGTTATTCCAACTATTCCTGGCATAATGTGAATTTCCCTTTGGGATAAATAACGTGATCTATCTATCTATCTATCTATCTATCTATCTATCTATCTATCTATCTATCTATCTTTAATCATTTTCAGTGGAACTGTCATGAAACTATTTTACTTTCTGTGCCTATTAACGTTATCAATATGGCGAGATTAATTAATGGTCATGCCTTAAATAATTCACTGATAATCTGCGAATACACCCCTGCTTCTGCTACTTTCTGGCATCAACCCAAAATGCATCAGAGATTCACACTTATCAGTTTAATTATACAGATCACTCAGTGATGTAATAGTGGTATAATTGGATATAATAAGAAATGATTATATAAAAAAGCTATTAGATCACAACCTTTTTAGATAGCAGTGTAGACACAGATGAAAAAGCTGAAGTTTCTTTCCAGTCACACATTAATTTCACTAAAGATGTTAATTGGGTCAAAACACTTTGTCCTGGGAAGACAGTAAGTATTTCAAGATGATATCTATCAAAACCTTCCTTCTTGGGCTCCTTGTGGGATTGTTGCTGATGAAATCATTAGGAAAGTGCAGTTCTTCTTTATTATTCTGTGAACAGTATTCTGCAACAACACACACCAATTTTACGACTTGTCCTGCTGTGTATCCTAATGATCAGATATTCTCTTAAAAATAACAACTATTTTAATTAACATTTTTCATTTTTTTAAAAAATATGTTTTTCTAATTTGGTATATTTGGTATATAGATGCCTGATGAGCCAAAGATGAAAGGAAAGAAAGACAGATAGAGACAGATCTCTAGTTCTAGTCACTGGTTGATGTTTTGAGCTTCAGAGGAAATTCAGACTTGCTGGATGGACGGAGGATGAATAATTAATGGAGAAAGAGCTGTGCAGGCGTTCGTTTGAACTCCCTGTCCGGCCATCCCTCTTTCCCCTCCCTTCCTCTTGTTCCCACACATTTGGACTGGGAGGCTCGTTCAGGACACCGCACGTTTAGAGTACTGACATACAAGTTTACATTTTTTTAGACCAGAAGTACATAGTCTAGAATCACAAGATTCTGTTATCAAGTTAAAAAATTATCACCAGTCATCACCAAAACAAAAAGAAAAATTTGCACATATTTCTTCAAAGATTGTTCCATCTGTCCCACCCTGTTCTGTATGTTTCTAACGCTAATCTGCATCGGGCCCTTTGCCAACCCTTGGGGCTGATGTTCTTTATACTAACAACGAAATTGGCACAGCCAGCAAAATCGAGGTTTACCGTTTTTAATGGAACTCTTATGTGTCTCCTAGGTAACATCCACAAACCTGGGGAACTTGGCGAGAGTGTGTGTGTGCGTGTGTGTGTGTGTGTGCGCGAGCACAACATGACTGTAATTGTACCATAAACTCTTGCACAATATGAAAAGAATTAAAGTATTCTGTTGTGCTCTAGAGACAGATTCATTGGTAGCCAGCTATAGACAATTCCACTGCAGATAATCAGTTAAAGAACACTGCTCTCGAGCCCGGGATCTGCAGGATGCCATAATCACTGTCATGTTTGTGACATGCGTCTTCATTGTGCATCTAGCTGCGTCTCCTTCACCAGTAATAAATTACTCCATCTTGGAAAAGCACTGCCAGTGTGTATTCTGGTGTTACTGTGTTTATTGTTCTTTAGTGTTTCCGAAGCACAGAATACATTTTTTTGGCTTACAAGAGAATTATCTGGCTGCGCTGGGCGCTTTCTGAATTCAGACTGAGATGGAAGAGGAGTGAAGGGTTTCCTCAGCCACGGAATACATTTGTGTTAAGGCCGTGGCTTAAAACGATTTTTTAAATCATGTTCTACATATTTATCCAGGTTTTTTGTAGTAAGGAATTAAAAAAAACAACTATTGCACCTTCAAGCTACACAAAAAAAAATGTTCACACTGTATGGCTTAGAGAAGTAATATTTAATGTGTGCTTGTCAAACATCTTTTTTTTGTTGGTCATTTATTGCAATAATACCCTAAGTAGTGAGCACATATCGTGAAAAGGGATTGAGCCGAACTGTGTTGGATATGCTGCAACACAAAAATCCAAGATTTTTACGTGGATCTTGGGCAGCTTAAGAAATGTGAAATGTAGCTGAATAACAGTAACAATAAAGCACTGGATAAACTAAAAAAATAAATATACAGAATAAATAAATGCATTTAATTTGATAACAAAATTATGATAATTATGACTGTTAATCAATCATTTTGTTTGTTTAAAAAAAGTTAGCATTTTCACCATAGTGTATTTCTATGACGTTGTTAACGCATAATAATTTTACACGCACATTTGACTGGTTAAATAGTGAGTAATGAAAATTACTACAAATAATTTACTACTATAATTACAAAAAAATAGCTGAAAATGTCCTTCATTAATGTATAAGAGAGGTCCAGAGATTAAATAGTTGTGATTAATCCACCTCTAAATATTATATCAGTGCTCCTGGATAGTCTGAATTGTAATCGCTTATTATTAGTCATGGTTGCTTTTTTTTTTTTTTATTCTTACACTAAAAGGTTTGTTATTTTATGAGCATTTAAAGAGGCCTGTGTTCATGTAAGTGTTTCTGCTTCTACTATTTCCCAAACCAGTCCTTGGGGACCCTGGAAAGTCCACATTTTTTCTTTCGCTCAGCTCTAACGGTTAAAACAGTCTATGAAAAACATGGAATACCTGGCTCAGGTGTGTAGGAGGCTGAGAATAAAAAGGAAAAATGCTAAATGTCAGTCAGTGTTAAGCAGATGGAAGCACTTTGTCCAACAGAGGAGCTGTCACTGCCTTCAGTGTAGCTCAGAAATGAGAGAAATACATGGTTCTTTCAAGCTCTTTCCTTTTTTGCCGGGTAGAGTATTTCAGATGAGTGCTTTTATGAGTTATGACATATGACATTTTTGTGGTGGTGAAACGCGAGATGATGAAAGGACAAGTTGATTTTGAGCTTATTATTCTTTTGAGTGCTAACACTAAGGAGTATGCACAAAGATTTCTCAAATCTCTGTGTCATTTTTCTTGCCATCTTTTTAAATAAGCTGCTTTAAGCTGGTAGTTCTGACTGTGAATCGATGAAGGTTATTCAGGGTTTCTTTCACACACACACACACACACACACACATACACATACACAGAGAGCTCTCAGAGACAGCAGCATGCTTATGTAATCCGTCTGCGGACGGCTGCTGTAAAACGCAGTCCTTACATGCTCTCTCTAACATCGATTCAAGACATAGCTTGGGTGGGAATGGAATTCAGTAAACCCTTTTATAATGCACCGAGTATGTGTTGCTGCTGTACTGCATTAGTTATGTAGACTTGCCACAACAGGCGCAGGTAGCGGTAATGGCACGGGATCTAGTTTTACATAAGATAAATATGTGTGTATCTAGCACTAATCCAAGTGGTCCTGCCTTGCACCGTAAGTGTGCGCTATTTATTTATGTATTTATTTATTTATTTATTTAAGTTTGGCTAACTCACTTCACTTTTAAAGAATGTAGTAGTGGAACTTCATGGTATGTTGCATAAGGCAGCTCCTCCTCGCGTGGTTACATAAGCCTTCTCCTTGATCAAGTTAGACGAGGACTTGTACCTCGGCCAAGAAGTTAATGTGCCGGGTGGGGGGATTTTGGAGGGGGGAATTAGAGGGAGGAGAAATGGAGACGACAGACAGAGAGAACATATGAGTCCTCTGTATAGGTGTGTTTTCATTCAAATGATAATAAATGTCCATAAAGTTGACAAAAGACTACTGTTTAACTACACTATTGAGCAGTGGTTGACAAAATGGGGTCTGGGGACTCATGGGTCCATGAATCATAGCTAGGGGGTCTGTGATTTTCACCATTATCGAAGTTGATGTAAATAGTATTGAGTTCTTATAGATGTTAGCTTGTTTGACTCACCACTCAAATTAAACGGGTTTTAATCCAAACCTTAATAACTGGCAAACCACTTGGCTTATAAATAACAGTTCCGTCACTGGAAAGTTCAGGAATAAAATGCTCTCTAGATTTTAAATAGCCAGAATATTATTGTTCAGCCTAATATTTGAATATTTCATAAAATAAATATGTGCGCAGATTTTTTTGTAACTAAAGTGGTGCCTGGCTGCAAAAGTTTGAGAACCTCTGCTGTAGAGAGACTCTCTAATCTCAGAGTTTCATGTGTCAGTGTTTTTCCAAACGTCAACTGTCCAGTTTTAGTGAGCCTTTGGCCACTGTAGCCTGAGCTTCCTGTTCTTGGTTGACGGAAGTAGAACGTGATGTGATATTCTGCTGTTGTAGCACATCTGTCTCAAGACTCGATGTGTTGGGCTTTTGGAGATACCTTTCTGCTCACCACGGTTGTAAAGAGTGCTTATTTAAAGCCTGAAAGCCAGTTTGGCCATTCTCCTTTGACCTCTCTTGTCAACAAGGCATTTCCACCCCCAGAAACACTTTTCACTTCATTCTGTACAAACTCCAGTGACTGTACTGCATGAAAGGAGATGTCCTAGAAGATTCTGAAATACTCACACTAGCCCATCTGGCACAAACAAACATGTCAAAGTCACTGAGATCACATTTTTTTCTCCATTCTGATGTTTGATGAACATTAACCTGAAGCTCTTGACCTGTATCTGTATGATTTTATGCATTGCACTGCTGTTCCATGATTGGCTGATGTACAAGTGTTCCTGTTGTAGCTGGTGAGTGTTTGTATGATGTGTCCTATAGCTAGCACATTATTTTGCATGTGCAGAAAGTACTTCCTGCATTTTTGCCTGTGTTATGATTGATAGTCCCATCAGTTCCCTCTTTCACAGCCACCTCACATCTCTACTGTTAAATCTAATCCATATGCCAAAGATCAGTTGTTCACCACAAGTGTGTTAGCTGTAGAAGCACACTTTGGTCTCATCAGGGGTTCCAAATAGGCATGTGCCTGTTATTGGATATATTATGTATCTCCATGGGTACTTCAAAATATCATCAGTATCCTGTTCCATTCAAGGTCTGTGGGGAGCGTATTTTTCGACAGTGGTTATGCAATTCAGAGAGGCAGCATAAGACAAAGTACAATATTTTGTAGAAATTTAAATACAAGTATTGCCTTTAAAGGCAATCCCATGATTCTGTACACTGGATGGGTGAAAATCTGAAACACATGGTGGGCAGAACTTTACCTCTGCCCACTTGGATTGAGAAAATACATTGTCTGTTTCATACCCAACATTTCATTATGCCTTTGATTGGCAGTCATATTTGTGTGCTGGCTGCAGAAGCAGGACCCTTGCATAATCCCTATGACTAAGCCTTTTCCAGTAGATTTAAACGACTAGTTAGAATGCTGACTAAAGTTGAATGCTTAATTTGAAGTTTAAGTTTCCATTGTGAGGAAGTTAACTAATATCCACAAGCCACTGGCACAGAAGCGGAAGTCAAGTGTAGGTCAAGTGTGGGTCAAGCAGGAGTACTGTGATGACAGAAGAACAAATCTTTCTTCATTCTTGTTAGGCTGAGGTTACACATGACATGCACATGCGGATGCAACAGCTCAGTGAGTGGCATTCTTCACATGCTCGCCTGCGTACATTTTGTACATCTGCAGGGTAAAAAGCGACAAAGCGAGACACATCCCTGTTTTTCAGGTTTCCATGCCGACTAACATGTTTTCTGACTTCATGCCAACTATTCTGGGACATGTTTGTCACTGTGCAGCAGCGTGGGGTTGTGAACAGATGTGGATGAGTTTCTTTTTAAAATCCTTTCAGCCTTCTGCATGATTGTTGTCATGATCTGCATCTCAAATAGAAACGATATCCTTATATCTAAAAGTATTTACTAATCTGCACTGCAAAAGACCGTTATCTTAGCAAGAAAAGATATCTTTGAATGAAGGACAGAATGTCTAGAAATAGGTTTAATAATCATATATTTGTTTAAAAACAATCTGAAAAAGTGGAATATTAGTTGAATTTGCCCATATTCAAGATATTTGTATTTGCTAAGATATAATTGTGTGCAGTGTAGAAGATTCAGATGATTGGTACATAAAACAGCAGGTATGTAGGCTACATGCCTTTTTTTAATGACAGTATAACATAGTGATATATTGATATAGTGATAAATTATATATTATATTGATACAGACATAGTGATAAATTATGTCACAATATGCTTTTCAGATATTGTGGATAAAATTATTTTAATATTTTAATTACGAACTGACTGGAAGTAGCTGATTTGATGTTAAAATTTGCTAAATGTTATATTTACTAAAATTTTAATATGTTAATTTTTGCAGATTTTCCTTTTTTTCTGCTTTTTAGTGTTCATTTTTTAAAGATTCTTTTTGATAAAATAAATTAAATGTCAGTTTGCAGACAGTATGTAAATCATATATATATACATAGTACATAGTGTACCATAGAAAAGCCTATGTACATGGTGGTCATATCACCCTCCTCTAATACTGAAATCAAAAACTAACATAAAACTACATAAGTATGGGATTTGAGACACAGTTCTAGGTTGTCACGTTACGCTAAAGTGCCCCCAACTATTTACAATGGCGTCGCACCACATACTTACGTCAGGTTATGTTTTGGGTTGTGTTTGTGTACTGTATGAACGTAGAATATGCACATGCGCATAGTTAAAAGCAAGTATAAACTCGTATAATCAGCAGTGCCTTAGCACAAAAAGGTTGATTTTGTGCTAATTATTCCTGTGAGAGCTAACACTGAATAGGATACCACATGCCTACCATGTTTTTTTTTTTTATTTTCTTGCTAGCACCTTTTCTTGCACACTTTTCTTCAGAAACTTTCTGGCCCACTGCTTCTAAGTGCTGTGCTGCTCTCCACGATTTAAAATCCAAGTAAGAAAGCAGAAAATGCTGCAGCTCACACATTGCATTCACAGTGTGGCTCATGTTAGTGTGGTACACACACACACACACACACACACACACACACACTTTACACACGCTATTCTAATTCTGCTATATACCAGCTTGGCGTGGGGCTCTGTTGCAGCCTGTCTAGGTGGTAAAAGAAACACTCCCAACCTCTTATCTTTTCTACTTTTAGGCCAAATAAAAGGCAACCAGATACAATCCAGTTAGGTATTTTTTTGAAAGCAAAAAACAAACAAAACCATTTTGCAAGAACAGTTTAAATAACCTTAAAATAAAATATTGAACAAAAATTAGGAATTAAAAAAAAAAGACGACAAGGCATGCATGCTGGAAAATAAAAGGCTGGAGTGGTGTGATGCGACTAGACTTACTGTTACTGTTTCCACCCAAAGGTGGTTATTTTCCAGTTTTGCCGATTCTAAATGTTTCTATTTATTAAAGAATGTCATGCCAAAGCTACAGCTGTACCTATGACGTTTACATTGGTTTTATGTTGGTTTCTCACACCATGGGTCTGAGGGAAACAAAATTTCAATCCTCTGTGTGTACTGTACATATAGCAGAATTGACAATAAAGTTGACTTTGACTTTGACTTTGACAAACCACTGGCACTGGAGACTCCTTCCAAAAATGCTAAATAAACGTCTCCTCACCATATGAATCATTACACACGTTTGTTAATCTGTTTATGTGGAGCATCAACCAGAGAAGTCTCTGTGTAAGATGTCATATGTTAGAATGAATGCATTAATATAAACCTGGAACTACTGTCCTTATGTCATGCTGTTATAAAAATTTGTACAACAGTCAGTTCCGGTCCACTAATTCGATTGATTGAGCGGCATTCCGAGGGTGCCTATATTCAGTATAACCGCACTGCGATGTTTCACTGTGTGTATCACTCCGCACGTCTGGGTTCGCCATGGAAAAATTCCACATGCTAGTTCGAAACCGTTACTGCAGTAGTGTTAGCGACATCATCTGCGGACGTGACAAATGAGCTTTTTCAGGAATATAAGTTTTTTGGCTTAAAATACGAATGCTTGTCAGATGAAGATGAAAAGAAAGAAGGGAAGCCAGTTTCACCAGAAACACCTTTAACAGGAATGTGCAAGTCAATGTGAGCTAGCTAGCCAGCTAGCTGGCGTGCTATAACGTGAGTGTGGCTTCATCAGGATCTGTTTCCTCTAGGGGATCAAAAATAAACAAAACATTTGACCATATTGTTTCCAAAATGTCAGTTACTCAATATTAATTTCTTGTTTATGGAACTGTTGAATAAAAGCAATATCGCACTCGCAATTGTGCGGTTATACTGAATATCAGCATGGCTGTGAAGTTCAGTCATTGCTCAGTATAACCGCACTCTTGCTCATCCAATATTTCTTAATTAATCAACACTCTATGACCAATTAGAATCAAGAATTCAGCAGCGCTGTAAACCCAGCTTAAGCAAGGATAAATAATACTCACACAATAACCTCTAACTTCTTACAGCTTCCAGTGTGTTGGGAAGGGCAATGTATTATATGTCTTTTAAATGTGCAGTTATTCAATAGCCATACAAACTCAGCAATAAATCTACTCACCTGTAACACAGAAATCAGGTAACAAAGCACAGATCAAGTTTCACAAACACTCACAAAGAGAGAAATCTACGTCTGCTTTCTGTGGCGGCACCTTTTGGTCTGGTCGGTGGTGATGGACACATGCCAATATTTGGTTATAGAATATATCACAATATTCATCATGCAGAATATTGTTATTGTGGATCTTATTTAACCCCTTAAACTCCCAGGACACATCAGACAGTGAATCAACAGTGAATCCAGACGTACTTTCCTTTCTGATACTTTCTGATTAGTTTAACTTTAATGATTCATAATAGTAACTGATTAATAGACATTATGATTGGTGACTAAACTAATAAGCTGAGACTTTAAAAATGGCAAGTTGTGTTTTAAGCCACTGTATGATTTTATGTTGTCGAAGGCAAAAATTATTATTTTCTTGTGAGTTGAGATTGCAGGTCTTAGAATGTGACATGCTGATTTTGTGCCATTATGAATAAAAGGCAACCTTTTGACAAAGTTCCTGCTGTGTTAGAAATTTTTTTTTTGTTGGATATTGCCTGATTGTCTGCCTAATTAAGTCTTGGCCAATTCTCAGCCACCAGTTAGGTCTCCCTTACAACATCTACCAGGCAGGGAGGGTGAACATTTTCACGTGGTGCTTCCGAGGCACGTGAAGCTAGTTAACTGCGTCTTTTCGAATGCGGCACAGGACGGCGTAACACACTTGGAGGAAAGCGCTATCCGCCCCCTTCTTCATACATGAGCTCGCAGATGTCCATGATTGGCTAGACAGTTTTGCTGTCTTTAACTCCCAGCCACGGATGACTGAAGCATAGTCCTAACTCAAACTCGCAATCTCCGGACAACAGGGCCAACACGTTTCTGTTGCGCCATTTGCGAATCCATTCTTAGAAAAATTGTTGTTATTAAAAATTTCTTTGTGAAAAGTGTCGCTGTTACGACACTTTTTTAAAACCCACCAATAAGATACAAACTTACAAATACGGTAGCAGGAAATGGTGAAACGTAAACATGCGAATGAACATATAAAGATCCTTATAAAATCAAGCTCACTTGAAAACTGTTTCTGTTTATGCAACCCTGTTTTCAGTATGAACTCGGATTAATGACGTAAGCAGAAAATAGTCATTTTCTTTGATCGCACATCTCTCTTTAGAGGATCTTCGTACTCTGTGATGACTCTGAAGAGTGTCCCGTATGTGAGCAATTAATAGACCGGGAAAAGAAACTGAATACACTCGCAGTACAATCGTGAATAGACTCCAAGACTAAACTCAAAACAGTTTATTGGAATGTTTTGCATGATGGCAAATGATTGCTTTCCTAAAAAAGGCGAAAGAAAAATCCTAAGGAAAAAAGAAAAAGCTATTTTAAACAGGTCCAAAACCCAGTTTTATTTTTCTTCCATCAAGAGCCCTCCATATTGTCTCTTAAAAAGCAGGACTAATAGCAATAAAACTGGCCTTATAGTCACTGAAAGCTATAGAAATAAATCTCGCAGTGGCCTGAAAGCTGACTACAGTGGGAACAGATAGGCTTTTGTGCTGTGTGCTGTTTTCCCTTCGCTCTTCAATCCAGAACCAATTGTGAGCTATAGCCCGAAGGCCAGTAAGGCCGGAGTTACCCCTGGAAATAGGATCCCACTTCTGTGGTCTGACATGCCATTCAATATTTGCAAGAGAAGCTAAACCATCCCTCTTGCGGTCATAAATGGAGCTCTAGGAGAAGGTGTCAGATGCTGCAGTCCTGGCGTCTGTAAGGATCAGTGTTCGCATATTTGCTTGTGTGGTTGTGTTTGTGTGTGTTTGTGTGTGTAGGCTTAGTGACAGCTCTGTTTGAAGCTGCTCCTAATCGTACATGTGTTGTGCATGTGTGTGCGTCTGTGGCTGTTATGTTAGTACAGGGTGTCGGTTAGCGTCAGATGAGAGTCGTAAGACCGAGAGACGAAGTCTCTTCGCATCTCCAGTAGACAAAGACTTCCTTCTCTTCAGCCAGCTGTTCACAAGGGCACGGTCTTTCTGCTTAACACTGATCACTCCAAGCCAGAGAGGGCCAAATGCAGAGACACACACACACAGATGCACAGAGGAATGGCTACACATGTGTGCAGTAGTGATCAGCTGCCAGACAACAAGCTTGAGGAGAAATCCCTGGGCACAATATGCACTATTCAAAAGGAGTCCACATCTGACTCGCCTTTTTCTGAGCACTGAGACTGAAGAGAGTCCTATTTCGCCATCGGCTCAATCATGGAAAGTGTGTGTGCTGTACTGTGTTTACGAGCACTGCGTCCTATTCAGGGACTCTGGTGAACCAAAAACAACTGAAAGAAATTGTAAAGGAAAACTCTTTAATAATCAGGCAAAATGTTAATAGTTTCAGTGTCAAAGATGAAGATTTTTCTGGAAGTGATTATTGCGAGTGCTTTTTTTGCTTAGTGTTTGCAAAAAAAAATAAAAAAAACAACGATGTATGCGTTACAGGAAAGATGCTGGCTCATCCCTAAAATAGGTCTTATACCACAGTGCTGTTGAATTTTTGATTCTGATTGTTCAGATTGTTGATTAAATTTCTCTAAAAGCAGTTCTGGCTAGAAGACTAATCACAAGTTTATACTGATATGCTTGTTTTAATATGTGATCATTACTATAGCAACAGCTCATTCATATTTATTTGTATAGTGTATTTTCCACATAAACACATGAAAAACGTGTGTAATTGTTGCTATGGTGAAATTTTCTGTGAGGAGACATTTATTTAGCAATTTTGGAAAGAGGCTCTGTAGGGCTTTGTAACTATAAAGCTGTAACTTTAAGTTAACTTACAGAAAGAGAAAAAAAGAGAGGCTGGCGAGGGAACGACTGTTTATAGTTTTTATAACGTAAGCGATAGCGTGTCTCTTGGATGTTCTACGACAATTAACGTAGCTTCAAACGCATAAAAAGGTGATTGTAACAGTTGGCAAATTGCGGTGTAACACTTGGGAATGAATCAAGTTTGGGGTCATAATGCATCACACGACAATCTTGTTGTTGATTATTTTCCTACAACGGTTCTCCACAATCATATTATATTTATTAATTATATTACGATTTGTCAGGTCTGTCATCTATGTAATATTTGCTACATAACTAGTTAATAGACTTGTTGTCATCATCTGCATTAATCTCTTTGGCAACAAAAAGAAAAAGAACTGAGCTCGACTGCAGTGTAGTGATATTTTGGTGACAATCTGGAGCTTTGTTTTTCCTAAGTAAATAATGCACGGAAAGGCTATTATGTCTTTAACATATTACTATAATAAAATGAGTCTTATTTGTGTTTGTTTCCACAGATTATTTACTGTAGCAGAAGAAAACACAGGCTTATCTGTGCGGAAAGAGCTTTATCATATCCTAAGTCCCACCTCTTTGCTCTCTATCATCTTCCTATTTAGTGTAGGTTGCTACAAAAATAAAATCAGCATAGGTTGCTACACTGGATGCTCCATTTCAGCATTTGGAGTCCGTCATTATATCACAGACCAGTTGACATCTAATGCATTTCTGAAGTGTTTTTAGTCATGCGTCACCCACAGTAGGTACGGATCCAGCTTTTCAATCTGCAAAAGGTCTGTGTGATGTGTCTGTTGTGTTTGTATGATGGCTGTGTGTATTGTATGGCTGGTTTATGCTTTCTGCATCATGTGTTGTACTTATAAAGACTGAACGCGTGCTCAGGCCTTGTGATCAACGCACGTTTTATACTTACATCCAGAGCGAATTACAAAAGTGTTTTGTAGATCACTAGGTCAGGGATTGAGAGTGCCATCTGTCTAAAAACCCTGTTGAGGAAGTTAGTACAGTATGGAAGTATGAAGACAAGGATTTTTTTTAATTAACAAAGTGATAATTTAAGTGTTTGGTGAAAATGTAGGTCTTATATTCAGTTCGCAACTTTTTTCTCCCCATTTTCTCTTTAATTTAGTCTTGGCCAATTCCCACCCACCACCCAGCTCTCTCATCATACGACAGTTACCACCTGGGAAGGGCGAAGGCTAACACGTGCTTCTTCCAAGACACGTAAAGCCAGACAACCAAGTCTTTTCAAACTGCTGCTCATGCTGTGTTAGGGAGCAGCAAGGCTCCCAGCTATGGATGGCTGTGGCATCATAGGGATTCAGACATTTGAGATGGGGCCACAGACTCATGAAGCGAAAAAAACTAGTATATTGGTACTGCCAAAATAATAGAGTAATGAATAAAATATTTCTTTTCAGATTTAACATATGTGACTTGGCCTGTTAGTCCTGTGACTGCGATGTACAGTAATTTATCAGGAATATTACATTTTTTATATAATTATAAAACTGTAAAATGTGAAATATTTTCTTACAGATTTTTTACAGACAGATTTTTTTTCTCTTTTTCAGTGTTGATTAAAAAATGTTATTTTATAAATATTTTTTAAAAAAAGGTATTGTTATTAACCTATTTTTTTTACTGTATTGCTGGCAGTTTGTGAGCAAACCTATATAATGCAGAATATATATATATATTGCAGAAATACCTTCCAGAGTTGTGATATGATTTTTTTGTCATATCGCACACCCCTAGTGAGTAGGTCATGTGTGTTTTTTGGCATCATGTGCATGTTTCAGGGGTACACAGTTAGAGCATTACTAATGTCTCATACACATAAGTAATATTGTAATTGCTAACAGAGAAGTCTTCCAGCTATTGGTATTAATTGGAGTCAAAGCTTCCAAAAGCCAGTGGTGGGCTCCCAGAAAAATATACAAAAATTTGGAGCTTGGGTGGAAGATTAGGGAGGTAGCCAAGTTACTAGAACTCATTCAACATTTAAATGATTAAACATTACTTCTGTGAAATATTGCTTGTAACTCACAGGGACTTCAGAAGACACCAGACATTAAGACTATTGGATTTATTGATTTTAGGTCTTCCACACCAGTCAGGGTTGGAGGGGTGAGGAGCTGGTTATGTGTGTTTATTTGGCTTTGCATGGGCAGTCGTGGATTTGTATGATTAGAGCATTTCTGATGTGTGGTTTGGAGAGCAGAAGAGAGGTGTGAGGTCTGTGGTGAGGAGCCTCCGAGACTGAAACTCAAACATCTCAGTAAAACAAACTGTGCAAGGAGCCCCGAGCCCACACACTGCTGATGTTGCGGCCGTGATTAAACAATGCATGAAACGCACTTTCAGTGTGTTAACCTCATGGTTACACCAGCAACCTCTGCTTTTGCATTTCACATGAGTTGACACATCTCGCTGCAGCTCAGTTCTTTACACATAGTGCCTTTCTGCTTCCTCCAACCTGACCCAGGGTGTTTCCCAAAACACTCATTTTTGCCTCCTTGATTCCTTGATCCTACCTCCTTCCAGCCCATGATCTGGAAATCAGTCAAAGTCTACCATCTTTAAGGATGTACCGAATGATAAGATGCAGTCAGAGGAGTCAAGGAGAGAGGAGATAGGAGACTTTGAGAGTGAGGACAAACAGGCATTTCCTATGCGAGAGTAATTTTTTTGTGTCTGCAGTGTAAATGCTCCACCTCAAATTGCAATAAATGATACAATAATACAAGCCACAAATACTCCTAATTAAAAAAAAAAAAAAAAAAAATATATATATATATATATATATATATATATATATATATATATATATATATAAAGGAAATTATAAAAACAGACTTTTCCATTATCTATTACTTTGCCATAATGCATTAAATAAACAATGGGTACAAATAAAATTCTTGCATGAAAGTCAATTATTATGCCTTGCTTTAAAATGGAGAAGTCAAACCGTGTTTAGGCTAAAACACCAGCATTTAACTGTGTGACGTGCATGTGCAGTAATGTTTTAATTAAGGATAATTTAGTGTGTAATCACTGTTCTGCATAATAATAATAACAGCTGGGAACTCAATAAGTGAATTTTCTAAACTCTCTTTAAAGTGAAGCTTCATTTGACGTCTCATTTGGTAAATACGTTTGTTCTCGATTCCCCCCTTTCTCATTTCCTTTTCTTGCATCCTTTTCCTTTAATTAGTTATTTCCTTTATTACACAGCCAAATAGTGTGAGATAATCAGGGACAAATTTGAGTCCAGGAAAAAGGGGGCATTAAAAACGTCCAATGCAAGACGAGATTCAATTTGTTTCTGCAGGTCATATTGGGTACACTTAAGGGCCTCGCATGATTTAGATTTTCCGGCTTTAAAAAATGTAATTTTCTTATTCAGTTAAAATGACTTTTTGTCATACAATGGCATACAGTCGTTTCAGAATGAGAAAGATGCAAATATTCAGAAACACTGACAAAACAGCAAAATAAAGTGCAGCATAATTAAGCAATATCTCACTCGCAATTGCGCAGTTATACAGAACATCGGCACAGCTGCGATTCGGTGTAGGTATGAAGCCGTAGGCTGAGTGCTGTAGTTAATCACAGCTGTGCTGTATAACCGTATAATTCTGTATAACCGCATAATTGCGAGTGCGGTACTGCTTTTAATCAACAGTTCTATACACAAGAAATTAATATCGAGTAAGTGACATTTCAGACAAAGTATGGGGAAATGTTCTGTTTATTTTTGCTCCGCTAGCGGAAATAGATCCTGAAGAAGCCACATTCATTTTACAGCATGTTGGCTAGCTGGCTAGCTAGCTCACATTGATTTAAAGGTGCTTCCGGTGAAATTGGCTTCCCTTCTCTCTTTTCAACTTCATCTGACAAGCTTTCATGTTTTAAGTCAAAAGTTATATTCCTGAATAGTATCATTTGCCATTTATGCTGATGATGTCGCTAACACTACTGTAGTAACCGTTTCGAACTAGGAAGTGGAATTTTTACGCGGCGAACGCAGACGGGCGCAGTGTTTCGATGAGTGGATACAAACAGAGAAACATCCCAATGCGGTTATACTACATATAGGCACTCTTGGAACGGCGCTTGACCAATCAAATTGGTGGACCGGAACTAACTGTTGTATAAAGCTGTCGTATACTTCTCCAGCTAGTACAACACGTTCACCTCACAATACATGCCGAGGACAAATTAAGACACTATCCAGACTCCTATAATAACTAATTTTATTTGTGATGTTAAGAGAAAACACCACAGCTTACATTTGGCTACAACATGCTAACTTTTTTCGACACCAACACTTGAAAAGGATAATGACTATGGCCCAGTACATGGGAATGTATATACTTGTGTCTGTTTTAATGCACTTAAATATGTTTTTCAGGCAACCAAAACAAAGGAGTGGGCTTTCATTCACATTTAATATATAATACTGCTTTACCATCTTTGCTAATTTCCTACAGATATCTTATTTCCTATCTTTACTAGCTTACTAGCTTACAGTAGCTACCTTAGCTCTGTTCTTAGCTGACTTACTATAGCTCACTATAGCTACATTTTTGAGCTGTAGCTAGCTAATCATGAGGATTAACAACATTTATTAGTTCTTGTAAACCTAATTCTATGCTATGAGCCCTTGTTCGCTAACTATAGCTAGCAACAAAAACGGAATTAATCATTATTAGATCATTGTTAGATAATCCATGCTAAGTCATTACCTCACCAAACATTTTATTCCTAATTATTACGTTGCTTTAAATTATGATTGCTACACAAAGAAGTAAGTAGTTTAATTGATATCAGCTAAGAACGGAGCTAAGGTGGCTAATTTAGCTCAGTAAGTGTTGCCAGAATGATATACGAGCGTTGAAAAGCTAAAAAAAACATCAGTAACATGTTTCAGTTCCTGCTAGCAAAGGAACAGTTTTGGCTTCACACACTCTCTTGGTGACTATTTATCAGTTCGAGGCAGGGATGTGAGGGTGTGAAGCTGAAAGTACTCCACCGCTTTGCTAGCATGTCATGTACGACATATTCTGACCAAAGCCAAGTGAAAGCTAATTCATCAGAGCTGTCTAGTTTTTCTGAGGAGAGCTGTATTTCCTTTTTCATAAGCAACAAGATAGCAAAGATGATACAGAGCAACTGTGCTGTGTGTCATCTGTTTAATTTATGCTGCAGAAATATTGTTTTATCGGGATCCTTGTAAATTTATTAGTGTTTGGATACACATATAAAAATATTATTTATTTGTCTGGTGAAGTTATGTGTTCAGGTCAGAGAAGATATTAGCTAACTCTGTGGAGGTGTCCCAAGTGGAAGATAGATAAGAGACAGAGAAAGTCTACACCATATACACCAAGATGATAAGATACGCATTAGATGACATACCAAATCCTTTGGACAATTTAGGTCAAAGATTTTAGACCTAATATAATTAATGAAGCCATTTATAAAAAAAAACTATTATAAAGGGGGAAAATATGTTTCTCTATAGCTCTGTATTCCGATTTTTTATTTATTTTTTTTTGCTGCATGCGACCCATGTGCGATATTTCTGTGGCTTTCCCCCACTTTGGATTAAAGTGTTACAAAGGCAAGTTGTCACAACTAGTTAGGGACAAGACAACGTGCCAAGCGCCTTTCCAAGTCCTCGGCGCATTCGTATGGCTCTGTGTAAAATTCAAAAGCAACCAAGGAGGTGAAATGTGAATGTATCGCTAGCCAAAAAAAGTGAGATGCATGCTGTTAGCAAGTTGGCTGGCCTTCAAGCTCCAAACGACAGAAGGAGGAAAAAACAGGGCGAGAAGGTGACAGAAAAATATTGTAATGGTACATCAGACGAGCACTTCAGGGAATAATTGGCTGTGACAGACAGCTCTCACTCTCGGCTTGCTGGGTATGCTGTGTGTTCTTCAGAAAACAGGAACTGAGCTGAATTTATCCTGCCTAAACCCAAATCCAAAATAGGAGTGTTAGTTTTCAACACACACTATATATATAGTTTTCATCGACACTTCGAAAAGTCAGTTCTCTTATGTCTTTGGACAGTGTTTGCTTAGAGGAAAGCTGTCTTCTATATTTTATTGTGGCTAAGGTTGAAGGCAGCATCTCATTGTATAATGTCACATTCATGCTACAAATTTATTCATGCTGGAGGTTATGAAGCATGACACTAAAGATTCATTTTCTGTCAAAATGCTGCTTAGGTAAACATATCAGTCTTTTATGTAAGGGATAAATCATGCTGTTATAGAAAAATAAACAATTGGGTGGTTTGTGGAGAACCATTACCCCCCTGAAGGTGTTTATTTTCAAATCACAGCTCAAGTGCTTTATTCCTCTTATACCACAGTAATTTGCCAACAATTCCAATTATTTTTTTTATTAAAGAACAGCGTGGCATACTTTTTATCCAGTTATATTTCCATTTAATGTTGTAGAATGTCCATGAAACAAGTTAAATCCTGTTACAACATACATTTTAACAGCTATAAATAGTCATTCCCTCACCAGCATCTCTTTTTTCTCTCTCTAGATGTTAAAAAGACCAAAAAAAAAAAAAAATACAGCTTGTCATGTTACCTAGAAACAAAGCACTGACACTGGAGATTCCTTTCAAAAATGTTAAATAAACATTTCCTCACAGAAAAGAATCACCACATCAACAAATACACTAGTTTTTTTTTTTCTCCCATCACCGTGTAGCTAGTATTATTGAGAGATCTGTGCTGTTATAGAAAAATTTGTCAACACCTTCTGTCCAATCAGAATTGAGAACAGCACCGTGGTATAAGTGATAATAATGTGTGAATCAATATCAGCACATGGTATTGTCTATTACATGGTCTGGTACGTAATAGACAATAATCAGCCAGGGATAAATAAAGCGCCCAAATTTTGATGGGGTAGAGGGTACTTCATGTTTGAACGGTAAACAGATCATGTGTAATGAGGAGCAGGGGGTATTGGCTGCTGTGTGGGGCTATTTTCAGCCCTCTGACAGGCTTCATGGAGAACAACAGCAGGTTCAGATGGAGGTAAAGGTCATACAAGGACACGACATCCAACCCTTTTTGCCCCTATTCTATGCCCAAGGCAGTTCTACAGTATATATTTTGATATACAATACACACGTTATTGTTGTAGATATTACTGTAGACACTTGAAACTATCATCACTGTCCATTTTGGACAGTTTTAATCAGGAGGAGGTATGTTTGAGCAGCATGTGTGCGTTAGAGATAAAGCCTGCCCCGTACACAGCAGCTCTATCAGAGAACTTATTTTGGGTGAATTTGAAGGCAGCAAGCGTGTATAAGACAATCCTATAATTCTGTTCACTGGGTGAGTTTCATGGATGTTTTCTGTAAATGTTTAGTAGTAATGTATTTTTAAATACAGTGGTGTTCATGTATCTATCTTTTAGTAACGTTGTGTGTAAATGTTTTCGTAGGCCAAACGGAACACAGATATTCCTGCCAGATTTACAAGTTTTGTTAACCCTGATTTCCTTTGTACTCACAAGTATATGTTGAAAGATCACCCTTAAATTACCACATTCATGGGAAGATCTAATTTACATCTAGTGACGGCTGCAAAATCCCCTAAAAGGCAAAGTTCACAGAGAGCTGAAAATGACAAAATGCTGACGAATGGTGAAAGAGCGCTTCCTAAGTGTGGAGTGCGCTAAAGTTTCCACCTCTGCAGCTCAGTCATTGAGGCGCATCGGCTACCGTAAACACACAATAACTCTTCCTTATTATATACAGAGCCCTTTTTTTGTCTTCATTTAATAGCTAGCCTTATTTGTTTTCATTTATGGATTTGTTTTATGAAACTAACTCATGAAATTAAACTCAATGAAACTCATGAAACTATGAGTTTTAACATTTTCACCAAATTTATGTGCGCAGTCGAAGTAAACAAACGATTTAAACTTAATGTCATATAAAAAATTTCAGTAACTCAAGCCAGTTATATGATTTGAAGCCTGTTAAGTGATCACGATGTTCATTAGTGAGTCTCCTTAAATGTAAATTTGTACAAACTTGTGTAGGATAAAAATGTTTTTCCAAACTAACTGGAATTTCATGAATACCACATTTCTTGTGTAAATACTCCTGCTGACTATTTACGAATAAATTCATTTACATCCAATGTGATAAATGAAGGCCAATGTTATGATAACATTGTAAATCTAAATATTAAAGCTAAAATATTTGGGAGTCATGGTGGTAAAGATCTAATACTCACACACGTCCTAAACTTTTCTTTGATGCACTTGTGGTTTTAACGCAAACTTACAGGCATGACTTTTTTCACTTTATTGAATTTTTTTGTGTTTTGGACATGAAGTAAAAATAAACAAAGCTACACATCTTTTGCATGGCTAATTCCGTATAAGTACATATAAATACATTAGGTAATTTGTTTACTTATTTTTTGCTAGCTAAGCTTGGATAAAAAGACTGCTAGGTTTTTTGGGGGAAATGTAGAATTACCTTCACTGAGAAGGATACATGGAAAAAATAAGGAAGCTTAGAAGTCCTTCTGGAACTGCCTTTATCTCATGAACACAAACTTTTCCTAAAAATGCTACCTACCTAATGGTAGTGACGGTATCATGAATTGCCCATGATAAAAAAATAATGCATGTTGAATAGTGTATGCCATATCACCTATAATTATACACCTAAAATGATATTATGCAAATTTGCTACAAAAAAGGTATCACGATAAAATAAAACTCCAAATAATCCGTTATTAAATAATCCCTTGGGCAAATCTTGGAGACAAAATTAGGATGGGTGGCGAGGCAGAAAGTGGCTGAAAAAGAGAGAGGAAAAAAATGAAGGTGAGGGTAGCAGCCAAGGCCAGTGGGTTACATAATAGCCTCATCAACACATATGTGCAATTGACTGTGCCAGGGCAACATGGGACAAACTCTCTTGGGATGGGGGAAGTCCAAATAACAGCCAATGAAGATGAGAGCAAGGATCATGCCAGCTTACTCTGCCTCTCCTCTACCCTCCCTTTCCTTTTGGATTGAGACACGTCCTGTTTTGTTGCTGTGGAATGTCCTGATGAGCTGTTGTACCTCTTCATCCAGGGCGATCTGATCGAGCTTGCGGTGCCTTGTTTTAGCGTGTGTGTATTCACACCATTCCACGTTTATTGTAATGGTTGTTGGTTTACTCAGATTGTGAGGTACTAAATTGGTTGAGCTTTCAGACCTTTTCAGACTCATTTAGGATCTATTTACATTGTCTGTACTCTAGGGAACAAAATGTACTTGCGCAATTCCTATTTCCAAATAGCAATTCATTGCTAAACCTGGCTTATTGTATAGTTTTCATATTCAATTTGAACTCGTTCACTTATTCATTCATTATTCTTCAGTAACTGCTGTAGCTTGTTTAGAGCTGTGGTGGATCCAGAGCCTATCCCAGGACACTGATACTGAGCAGCAATACACCTTAAATCAGATGCCAGTCTATCATAGGGCACCATACACACATTCACACTTTAGCGTAACCAGTTCACCAAATGACATGTTTTTGGGAAGTGGGAGGAAACCGAAGAACCCGGATGAAACCCATGAGGCCATGTAGAAACCAGGAACCCTGGAGCTGTGAGACAGTAAAGCAACCCACCGTGCAACTGTCCTGCCCTCATGAATTCATGTGATCTGATATCTAATGGCTAAATTCTCATGGCTTTAATGTCACCACTGGTGAAATTGGAAAAGACATGTCTGTCTTTACTCAGATGAATACCATCTGCTATGTTAAAGCTTGAAATGCCTTGTTAGACCCTAATTCACTAGTGAAACGATGATGTTAATACACTGTTTATGATGCTTTCATTCCCACAGTTCTGTTTTTATAAAGACTCTTTTGGATTTATGAATGTTTTATAGTGTGAAGGCTTCTTGAAATATGAGTGAGCTGTTGGTATATCGCATGAAAGGGTACCTTGGAGAGACCTTATAATTCCAGTTAGCAAGCTGAAATACTGAAATAGTTCAAATAACATATGTTCAGTGATGCATTTCAAAGCAGATTGATTAACTTGGTAATTAAACATTCATCCTGAACAAACCTGGTATGAACAGTTGTTTTTTTTTTTAAGTTCTCAGTAAATTACTACAGTTATTATGGGAGGTTGCACAGTAAGTAGTTCAAGGTTGCAGGCCATCATATGCAAATGTAAAAATGTTTGTAAAATGTACACCATTAAATATATCCAAAAAATAAATGAGATAGATCTATATATATATATATCCTGCACATTTGAACCTCAGCGTATTTTCATGGATTTTCTCAGTTGAAAAACTCTTAAATGTTGTGATTGTTCACGTAGGATGCATTCAGTGTATTATGTTGCTTTGCACACAGTATATTGTTTATATATAAAGAATATTCTTTACATGTTGCTTTATACTATGTAAAGAATAAAACATGAAAGGCTGTGCTGTTTTAGGAAAATAAGCAATGACAGGGTGGTGATGCGGCCCGGTGCGAAGCATGGTTACTGTTACCGCCCTAAAGTTGATCATTTTTCAATAACAGCATGTCTTGGCATGTTTTAGTCACGGCAATTTACCAAATATTAAAATTTGTAATTTATTTATGAACAATCTTGTACTTTTTATGAGTTTATAGTTACATTTATTGTTGTTGCACATACTCTAAACAAGTTCGTTCCTGCTATCGCTTATGCTTTGGCAATTATCCCCAACCACTCTTTTTTCACTCTTGAAGTTAGTAAGAGCTTTCTGAGATGCTTTTCTGCTCACCATGGTTGTAAAGAGTGAATATTTAAGTTACTAGTCTGGCCATTCTCATTTGAGGTTCCCATCAACAAGGCATTTCGACCTTCCGAACTGTTCGCTGGATGTTTTTTTGTTTTTGCTTCCCCAAAAAATCCCAATAGATCAGCAGTTTCTGAGATACTCAAACCAACCCATCTGGTACCAACAACCGTGCCACGTCACCGTCACATGTTTTCTGGTATTTGGCGTGAACATCAGCTGAAGCTCTTGACCTGAATCTGCCAGATGATTGGCTGATTGGATAATTGCAAGAATGTGCAGGTGTACATGAGTGTAATGAGGTGGTGTTTGAGTGATACGAAGGCAGATAGGCTGCAAATAACAAACAGAACTATGGCACGCATGCATGGAACATTTCAGCAGGGAGAAGTGATCTGTCATGGCACATCGATGCTCTGCATGCACACATGTGGACAGATTGTGCAGTTGCAAGGATAGACTGTTCTTCATCAGGCAGACATGAATCAGTTACTGACACTGGGTGAGGAAGTCAGAGGGAGCAGGCAGAGCATATGGACCACATATGGGTTGCATTCACTAGACCAACGCGGCTAGTGTTTGCATCCCTGGTACTGTAAACCGCTGCAAGTTGTCAGATTTCAGGGTTGTGTTACTAGTTTTGCACAGGCTGTGGAATTTTGGATATGAAAATGGTTATAGTAAATTATAGTGAAGTTCTTTAGAATAGATGAGTGCACACATGCTGTCTTATTTGGTGGTTTTGACACACCCTGGTACTTTTTTTTTTTTTTTTAAGAGCAACAGGGTGTGTCATAGTGTTTATACAAGACGCTTTGTTTTGATACATTTATTTTGTGGTAGGCTAATCACACGCATGTCCACGTTGCTTAATTTGCAAAATACCTAGCCATCAAACAAAGTATTAATGCTTTCACATCATACAGTAGTCATGAATCACACAGCTGTAGGATCACATTTTAGCAATTTCAGTTATATATTTTATATTAAAAATTGAAATTCTCTATGAGTGGCAACTAAAAGGTTGTTGTTTAACAGTCAAGGACCCCTTTAACTGTAAAATACATTCTACAGACCCACAGCTGCACTTCATGAACATTATTTAAATGTGTACAATAATATTTTTTCTGTTTGTTGGAGGCAAAGAGCTTTCAATTCCTGAATTTTTCACTGAAAAAACACATCAGGTCCAAGTTGATATTATTTTTAGCCCTACTTGTTTTTGTGTTATTGAGGTTTGGTATAAAGCCATTCAGTTTACGGGCTAGTCAAACAGGCCAAAAACTGAAAGAACTTTGATAATGTTGGGTTGAGTTCCAAGTTTAAAAAATCATGGACCCTTGGGGGTCTCCACTTTAAGAACCACTGGTCTAAATACTAATCATTTGCCATTGTTGGAAAAGGTCCATGAAGCTGCAGGATTAATAAAAGAGGCTATTAGGAGACAAGTGGATTTGATCTTCCCTGCTACATAAACTATACTCTGTCATAGAGAGCAATTATAGAAGAGAAGTTTGTAGTAATATGCACGTTATGCCTAATCAAACAAAAAAGATTTTAGAGGACCTCAATGAAAAAATTGTTAATGCGCTTACACCTGGAAACTGTTATGAAATGATTTCTAAACACTCTGATCTGTGCACACCCAAGACCAAATCCCGCCAAAAGCAAGCGTGTGTATCCTACAAGGCCAAGCTGCAGAATCCTCAAGTACATCTGCATGTACCACTTGTACTTGAAAATATATTTGTAGTCATTGATTTCCAAATGAATTCCAGTGAAGTCCAAATTTACAGTAAAGAAAAAAAATATATATATATGCAGGGCTGATTACCAGGGACAGGTTATTCCCTGAACATAGAAATGATTCAAAGCACGGATATGAATCGGAGAAAGAGTGCTTCAAAAAAGGAAAGAAATCTCTATTTCAAAATGGCTAAATCTGAGTCATATAGTAACGTTATGCCTGTTGTGTGTGTCTGTTCACGCACAGCTTTCACTCTTGTACAGGACTGAGGAGCAGCTATAAAGTCTGGTTGTAATTAGTGCCAAGGAGGTTTCACCTGTTACTAAATTTAAAGGTTTACATCATTTTCCCTCAATGACCCTGTTTATGTAAACCATTTGCTCTGTAAAGATTTGCCGCATTACATTCAGACTTCATGCAGAAATCCACAAACTTTTCCTCACAACCGAAAATGCATTATTTATGAGCAGTAAATACAGAACTTCCCCTTTACTCATTATATTATAGTAAGATTTCTGTTATTAAAGAGTCTTGACATAGGACAACTGCTAGAACAGCCTGCTTTTTTAGATGCCAGATGTAGTACATTATGAAGTAACAAGTATCTTAATAACAATTACCAAAAGCAACTAATGGATTAAACCTGCCTGAAATGTGGCAATGTTTTGCATACCACAGACTATTAAAGCATTATTGTAGTTATTAAGGTTTTATCAGTTGACACTACATTTTAACAATGGCCTTTTCAAACTATCAAATATCTTAACAGATTTTGTGCTCTACTTCAAAAAAGACGCCAAACATAACTTCACCTTCACCTCTCAATCAATCCTATGGAGTAATAGCCAAAATTCATTCCGAATGCAGCAGCAACATAACGACACCACTACTAACATTGTACTACACCAGCACCTCTACATTCATGTGCTCAACAGGAAATTCATGATTAATAAGTACAAAAACACCAGAACTCTTTTGAGTCCCAGGACGTACAAAGAGAATACAACCAACTCATTTACACTGAGTCAAATTTATGAAACAAGCTTTATGACTATTCCAAAAATTCCTACTCACACAATGAGGAGTTACTAGTTACAAATAGCAAAGAGCGACTGCAGGGTCCAAGCACCAAGGGTGCAGCAATATCTGTTTCATGAGTCACTATTGGCAAGTGGATGTTAGCATGTTTGAGCCACATTTGCCACAGTGTACAAAGAGTTTACTGTCTAGCTATTTTAAGTTGTTTTGCAATTTAGCATGATGGAGATCCTGACATCATACTGAACAAAATCGCTTCACAAAATTGGTGGGTCTGATGAAGCTTGTAGGAGGAGTGTTTAAAGGTTTGGTTCCTGTTAAAATGCACACATTCCAAAATAGCTGGAAAACAATAAAAATCCGATCTCAAAAAGAAGTGCATAATGACAGTAAAGTACTAACGAGCTTAATACAAGTGCTAATGCTCATTAAAGTTGCAGGATATTTTGGCATGTGGCTTTTTTCCCCCTTTTGTTCCCACCCACCAGTCAGATCTCCCCTATTATACGAGAGCTACCAACCAGGGAGGGTGAAGGCTAACACGTGCTTCCTCTGAGACACGTGTAGCCAGCCAACCGCATCTTTTCGAACTGCTGCTCATGCATCACTGTGCTTTGCAACACACTCAGAGGAAAGCGCTATCCTTTCCACACAGAGAGCATGGAAAGAGGTTGTGAACTCGTGATCTCCGGGCGATAGGGTGAACACTTTTCTGTTGCACCACGGCCCCTTGGCCATGGCCCCTTTAATCGGCTTGCATGAGCATGCTTTTCTGATTGATTCTGTTTTCTTTTTCCTGATAACAGGCTCTCAATGTACTGTAGATGGTATGGACATGAAGCTATACAGCCCAGACCCAAATACATTTTTGAGAGCCTCTTCCAAAGCATTCATCTTTTTGTGATCTGCCGTGTGTTTAATGTGGAAAAGCTTTTTCCCAATGCAAGAAGCAGCATATGCCTGCAGAATCACAGAGTAGTCTACCTGAAATCAGACCAACCCAGGGTTAGTAAAAGGAAAAAAAATAAAACAGCAAGTAATGTGATCTAATTTTCTAAGGGTTGGCAGGAGAAAAGCAGGCAGCCAGAAATGAAATCATGGAGTAGTGCATGCAAATGATGCAACTGGAATTGGGTCCTCATGTAAATTTAATCCTGTCTAAATAGGGCTAAAGTCTGGCTCTCTGAGGTTAATTACAACACTGCCATGGGCACCGTGTGTACCGTGTCTGCCGTCTCTTTTTCACTGTCACTCTCTCCTCCTGAGAGTCTTTCTTTCAATCTGTCTGTCTCTTTCAGACCCCATCACCATCCGCTCTTGCTTTCCATTCATCCTTTCATTTCATTTTCATCTTATCTGTGCCTGTTCTTCAGTGCTGAGTCATGCTTTACTGAGTCAGGCTTCCAACGCTGCAAATCAGTGCTACGGTAATGCGGTGTGATAGCAGTCTTGCGTGTTATTTTGAGTGTCAAATATGATAAGAGGTGTGGCTCTGTCCTGCCCTGTTTCTGCTTTTGTGATGTTCTACATTTTTCAATTATGTCAAGCTTTAAAAAATAGCTCCAACATTGTTTGTTTTGTTTTGTTTTTTTGCACAAACACTTAGCACGTGCTGCTAATCACAATATTATTATTATTGTGCACATTCTCAGATTATGGTCGCTACCTCTGCTCTATTCTTTGCAAACTGCACAGTGCCAAACGTTAAAAAAGTCATGCTGAATTACATGTTCAGTCTCTGCCTTTGTGGTTTTGCTGTTTTGCAACAGTTCTAGTCAACTCTTCTAGTCAAGTTCTTGTAAAAGTTCTGTTGAGAAAAAAAAACACTACAGTAGCTCCACTTCCAAAATGGATTGTGAAAAACAAGACCCGGTGCATAACTTCACCCCTATTTCATTCGTATTTCTTTTCATTATACTTGGGTGGAGGTTATAATCAAGTCTTGCTAAACTTATAATTGATCCTATGGAATAGTTACCAGAATTCATCTGACCTGCAGCAGCAAGTGTAATAGAACAGAAACTAGACATTAGCGTGCAACAAGAAATACAGGATTAATAGGTACAAAAATACTACAACTATTTTGCATTTGACGTATTGTAATGAGGAAACAAACAGTTTAGCACATGACCTGAATGCGTTGACTAATCTCTTAATGTGTAAACATATTAATCAGTAACTACTAATTATTCATCTTAAAGCATATTATTCAGTAACTACAAAAGGAATAAAACACAATAGGGCGTGCTGTTACAGGAAAATATTTAACGACTAGGTGGTGTTTATTAATTAACGAATGGCACGTTGTACTTTTTATTTGTTTGCAGTTACATTTAATGCAAAACAAGTTAGCTCCTTTTAGCATATATGTTATAAAAGCTGTAAACATTTGTCAGAAAAAAATGCAGAATCCACGAAGCACAAAGTTCTCCATCCTAAAGACTAGACTTTTCTGTATCAGAAAAGAAAAGAAACTTAATGTTTGACTTCACAATATCAACAATTATACACGTTTTTAAAATCTGTTTCTGTTGCATGTCCATCATACGGGTCTCCGTGTAAGTTGTTAGTATAAATGATAATGTATTAGAATGAGTGCTTTGGAAGACTAATAGGGTTTAAAAGAAAAAAAAAAAAAAAGGACCTGGTAGTTTAGGGGGTCAAATACAGGGTGCTATGGGTTTTCTTGGCCGTAGCTACATCATTTCCAATATCAAATTTACCCATCCTCAGCTGGAATAGAAAGATGGAATATTGGTAATGTAATATACATTGTCTTGCCCACATATGCTGATTCCTAATGGGCAGTTATTCCTTAGGGTCTGTGCTTTGCAAGCCATTAAATAAGCAGATTATGATGCTGTATTGCAGTATTGAAAATGAGTCCTACACTTGTGTGATTAACAGATCCAGAAAAATTGTTGAGTAATACATTGCAACATGGACACTTAAGCAATTAGCTGTAAGGATTTGGGAAAGCTTTGGGAAAGCGTTTCAGCCTTCTGTGCTCTCCTTGTTTGTGGGTGCTATTAGAAAGGGTCTTAGTTACAACTACAGACCCAATTCTGCTGTAAAGCAAATACAAATGCAATGGGGCCTTTTGTTTTAGCTTTAGGACTGACCTCTGGTTCACCTAAGCATCCATTTACTGTCCAGAGCCAACTAATGGGCATCTGGAAACCTGCACACAAAAAAAAACAGTACTTGTTAGTGCAAGGCTAAAGCCATAATTTACCAAGTCACTGTTGGTTCTTTTAAGTTTGCAAGATATTGTTTTCCAGTTTATTCATCTTAAATATTGTCGTATAAATTGTTCAGAGGAACTAATAATCTATTTAACCCTTGCATGCATCATATCCACGCTAATGGACAGTTGGTTTAAATGAAACTATGTTATAAATCACCTCCAAATCACTTTAGACCATTAATGTAATTTAACATTAACCATGTTGCAGATTTCTGCTGTTAAAATTCCAAGTTAAGTAAACAAAATTATTTTTGTACCAGATTCCAAAGCCATAGGTTTTTAAAAACTCGTTATGTTGTTTGTTTGTTTTTTTTTTGTAATTTTATGAAGTTTTTTTTTACATCCAAAATCAACTGTATCGTGCAACAGTACTAATCTGTATAAAAATCTTGCTATGTTTTGTCGAAGATATTTTCTATAATTTTGGTCATCACTATTAAATATTTCAAACCTTAACATTAACAATGTTTCTAAACACATTAGGATATTTATTTTTTATTGTTATTTTTTGTACTCATGCCATCAGAAAATTTACAGCATAAAGACATGTTTTAAGTCAGGAATCATATCCACCAGTGTGGCAGACCAGTCCATATGGCCTGAATGTTTTTTCCCTGTAGACTATCGCAAAGTATTTGCATCTGTAAATGACATGCAAATACATTGAATTATGCACAGTGGGTTTGACATTACACTGAAAAAATACTGGAGCGAGATTTACTCAAGCACAGTATGGCAACAATTTCGACATATAAAGTCGTAGTAAATTTAACTAAGCATATTTTAAGCAAGGTTAACATGGCACCAAGGATTATTCATATAAATGTAAGTAAATTTAACTAGCTATGTTATTGTTTTATAAGTAATTTGTACTTAAACTTGAGTGAAATTGCTCAAATAAAACAAGTAAATCAAACACACCAACCATACACCTGACTGAGAAACACAAAGAGAGTGAACCAAGAAAACTTTACCGAAATCCTCGATCTTTCAAAACGTTTCGTAAATGCAGTGACTTAAATCCAACACAGAACAAAAAAATACTGAAAACAACCCATCCGTAACGCTCAAAATTAAATCAGTTTAAAGTGCAAACACATATGCAAATCGAGTTCAAAACCCACTTTAGTGTGCAAGCGATTCAGATAAACGTTACTTCCTGTTTTCTAGTTTTGTGAGCACTTGCAAGTTAAGATTAAATTTAATCCAGAAAAGTAAGTAAAATATACACTTTGGGTTTTAGCCACATATTTACATGAATGAATTTTGTAGAAATTTAAGCAATTCAGTAATTCTAATCATTTGATTTTTTTTGTGTAAAAATCAGAAATTTGTTTTTGTCATATTTTCTAAACCACTGAATTTTCAGAGTATAGTAGGTATACGTGTAAATAGCGGTTGGTAATATCCTATCCATTCTGTCAGTATACCGGATTAATGATGTTTCTACCACAGCGCTGTTGAATTCATGTTCAATATATGTTCTACAGCAGCACCTCTCTACCAGCTGTAATTCAAATCACAGGTTTATATTAATGTGCTCTTTATTATCTGTTATTTGTTTATAGTAATACATAATTCACAGGGACGTGTATGGTGGATGCGCCACATAATTAATCTAAGCCTAATAATAAATGGATTTTAAAAATGCGTTGTTAATTAACAAAGAAAAAGGGCTAATCATTGAGTTTTATTGAGTCTCCTGTGTCTGTGCTTTATAACAGTCAGAGTCAAAGCTGTTCCTTTAAGGTTTAAATGGACATTTTGAATTTTTTTTGCAACCCCAAGCCTTGACCAATCTACATTTTATTATTCTGGATTTATAATTCAGACTTCACATTCAAAAAATGTTTTATATTTATATTTTATATTTAGATTTTTGTCTTTGTTTTCTTGGGTGCTGTTGTTCCAGTGAGTCAGAATCACTTGAGGGACTAGCAGAGGTGGATTGATGGAGAAATTTGTCCAATTTGTCCAACTCCTACGCTAGTGCAGCGAGTCAGGATAGACTAGAATAGCTCTTCATTTAAATGTGCCTTGTTTGACTGTACCTCGCAGCAACATTTCAGAATAGTAACACATTAAATCTGTCTTCATAGTTAGACCAATATTCCTAATATTCATTTGTAAAATAAATGAATAAAACAAAACAGTTGACTACGAGTTTCTCTCATGGCCCCATTTGTGAATCAAGGGGTCACGACCCCTAATTTGGGAACCACTGGTCTAAGGACAGAGGAGTTTGCACGTTGTAGTTTCTTGGTAACATGACAGGGTACATTTGATTATTATTATTATTATTACCTTTAAAAGAAAGTGAGGGAACATCCATTTACAGCTGCTGTAAAGTAAGTGATAACAGGAACTAACGTAACTATAAATGGATAAAAAAATGTCTTGTCAAGGAGAAAAGTGTGATGTATAGGAAAATAATCAACTTCAGCGTAGTACATCACAGTACCATAGAGTAGTCATATTGCCCATTGCAAACATCCATGCCATGCACTGCCAGTTTAAAATCTGCAGGATTCCCAGAATGAACCGTGTTTGGGTATTAAAGTATGAATTAAAATGTTCAGGTTCAAACCTTTGCGACTAAGATTTTCACACAAAGAGGAATCAAAACTGAACCAAAGTTGTACTTTTGCCATCTTAGTGTCTTATATGACTGCAAATGACTCTCTTTTTTCTTTTTTGAATATTACCCTGATTTGAAGCCTGCATGACACTTCCATACCTGATCTGAGGCGCTCTCTACTGTTTTTGCAGCATTTCAGGACGTAATCTTGGTTTAAACATTCCTCCCCAGTGCCCACCCAACAGCACAGCTCGGTACAGTATGCGGCACAGTGGTTAGGGCGAGGTCTCATTAACAGACTCCAGTCACTCTGGGATTTACTGACGATTCTCCAGAGCTTCAACTACAAGCATATGTTTTTTTAATGGAAAGTTTTTGCTTCCAGGAACAGACGTGTGTTGCTGTGCTATGTATAGCCCTGTACACAAACATACATTAAACTGAAAGCAAATTGAGTTTTTTTAATTTTATTTTAGTCCTAATGGTACACACTTAGTTATTATCAGTAGAAGGCAGTTTGTATGATTCCATCCTAACATTTTAAATTGTAAGACACTGTCTGAAAAGGCAACAAAAGAAAATGTAAACCATGTCTTGGACAGACTAGATCCACATTTGCTTCTTCTTACTAACTTATTTCCCAAAAATCTGTTTTCCTGACCCCCTACCACATAGGGCTGTGCGATAGGGCGATACATATCACAGAACGCCAGTGTCACAAAAACTACGTTTCGTGTTGTGTTGTGTGCTCTGAGATGCGTTTCTGTTCACCATAGTTGTAAAGAGTGATTATTTGAGTTACTATAGGCTTCCTGTCAACTCAAACCAGTCTGGCCATTCTCTTATCTCTCTCATCAACAAGGTGTTTCAGCCTGCAGACCCCCTGCACTCAAGATGTGTTTTGTTTTTCGCGCCATTCTGTGTAAACTCTAGAGACTGTTGCGTGTGAAAATCCCAGGAGATCAGCAGTTTCTGAAATATCTCAAACCAGCCCATCTGGCACCACAACCATGCCACGGTTAAAGTCACAGAGATCACACTTTTCCCCCAATCTGATGTTTGATGTGAACATTAACCGAAGCTCTTGACCTGTATGTGCATGATTGTATGTATTGTGCTGCTGCCACGTGATTGGCTGATTAGATAACTGCAATAAAGGGCAGGCATACAGATGTTCCTTTTAAAGTGGGCAGTGAATGTACATCCATATCATGATATAAGATTTTTTCCATGTCGCCCAGTCCTACTACCACAGTATATTTAGCAAATGCTAATTTAAAAAAAAAAAAAGTGTTTTTGTATTTATAGTGTTTTCATTCAGGTCTTCATCTACACAACTCTAAATACTCTGATTCCACAATTGCCATTTAGCTCATGGAACTCTTAAAAATTCTTTAAAAAAAAAATGTTGTCAGACACTATAATGAATCATTTTCATAACCTATAATGGATGACTTATTGAAATGGATGTTTCAAGCATGAGATGTTAAATGAATTCACACATTAATGCAAAAAATCACCAATTTTGGTAGTATTTTAATGATTATAATTCAAGGAAAAGTGTAGTTACGGTGGGACGGAACACACAGAAATGCTTTTTTCCCAATGCGGTAGATAGTTTTAAGTTATTTATCTTCAATATACACACAGGTTGTTGTAAAAGACGCTGTGTACCTTTACTTGATGTACATCTTTGTAAATGTAGTATCAGTGAGACTCAGACTGCACCGTAACCACCTGAATTATAAAATGTTGATTGAGGCAGTTTTACAATCTACGAAGCACACTCACTCGGCATTGAGATTAAGATCCCACTTCTTAAAACAATGTTTTAAATATGCCTGTAGATCTATAGACTTCCAACTGCAACATTCGACACTACTTTCTTCATGCCTCACTTTCACCGGCTCAAAGTACTAATGAGTTCATGAGCAAAGCGCCACCACATATTGTGTTCAGCCTTCCAGATATAACTCGATCACCATGGAAACTGCTGGCGAGGAGAGGAGAAAGACTGGCAAAGCGGTGCTGAGACACCCACGGGCCCCCACTCAAACAGCGGGCATCTCAGTTCAAACCAATTACAAAAGCACCTCGGAGACTGGCATCGACCGTGAGGAATACTGAATAGAGTGACATGAAATGAGTGCAAGTCTGAGCTGCACCTCTCAGCACTATCAGAATTTTGAATGAGTCCCTCTGTATTTGAATTGAATTGATAAAAAATGTTAGGTTTTTTTTTTGTACTTTTTTTTTTTTGGCCTTGATTCACAGTGAGGGGAAATAAGTATTCGGACTTTTTATTTATTTATTTATTTTTTTTAGTATATTTCCAGTGTGTGTATCCACATCAAAGTTATACATGTAATGTCTTTGACTTTGTTCTTATAAATATGAAAAAAGGGGTGTATTCATAAGCATATTCAAAGATATTTGTTTGCACAACACCCACACCCCCTACATTCCTGTTAATATATGCGTATTATGCGGTATTTTTATTATATATGTTAGCTTTTTCAGCCTGATGTTGCGCAGAATTGTATTGCACATACTCCACATACCTACACTTTATTCCATATATAATGGATATTTTTTCTGCCATCTGTCTTTTATATCATTTACATATTTTTATATTTATCTTTTTCTACTTCTATGCAAAAAAATATGTTTTTATGTCACCAGACAGCCATAAAAAGCATTTATCTGCACGTTGTACTAGATATGGTTGTGTGTGTGTGTGTGACCAATAACATTTGAGATATTTTTTTTTAAAAAACTAATAGGGGAAAAATGTATTCAGAAACTCACCTACCTTGTTGCTAAGCTGTTGTTTTACAATTGAGACATCTAATAATTCCTGCCTTGTTGAGTTATTTTTGCTGAGTTATTTTTGGGATAATTCTCTTGTTGAAACATTCATATTCTCCCCAGATTCAGTTTCTTGGAAAGTGAGATCAAATTCTCCCCTAATATGTCTTGGATCATCGCTCCATTCATGTTTTCTCAGTGACGAGTAATGCCCCAGATGCTTCCATCTCCATACTTCACTGTGTGTGTGTTGTGCTCTTAGGCTCCTACAAGCAACCCGTCTTTTTTTCCAAACATGACGAGCTGAATTATTGTCAGACAGCTTTGTTTCATCCAACCGGTGTGTACTGTTCCAAAACAGTTCTGATTCATCGAAATGCTTTCGGGAATCTCTGCGCATCTCTTTTCAGGTGCGGTTTATTGCTTATTTTTCTCCATGATCCTGCTGCTTTCAGGTCGTCCTGCAACTCTTTTCAAGTGGCTTCTCTCTCTTACCTTCCTTATCATTAATCTGAGAGCACATTATGAAATCTACCCGGAGGGAGGATCCATGAACTTTCCACCTGCATATTATCGAACCAGTTGTTCTGACAGGGATGTTTATGGTCTTTGCCATGACTGTGTAGCTTTTTCCACTTGAGCGGTTTGTATTAAAATAATGCTGTACTTGAGAACTCAGGAGAAGCTCGTTTACCTTCGCCATGATTCCCAACCAATGGCAACATCTATTGTTATAAATCTTTTGTCCATATTTATAAGTACAAAGTCGAAGGCATTATAATTCCATACACTGGAAATATATTAAATAATAAAAACAAAAGAGTCTGAATACTTATTTCCCCTCGCTGTGTGCAGTCATCAGTCGGTGATTATGTTACTTTGCTTTAAATAATTCTGCATAGTGGTAGATTTTTACTTAATGGTTAGTTATCGCAAGCTTCAGCCGACCGTGTGATATTTTTGGTCCACCAATCAACTGGAACTTCCTAATGGTCATGGTGCTTTTGATATTTGTGAAAGCCAGTTTCTTCTCTTTTTATTTTCAGACAGTTGTGTGCCCTGGTCTCAATAACCTTGGGTGTCCACACCGTTAGATTTTCATGAGTCGTCCATTATAGGTTATGAAAAATATACATTTTAATGTCCCACAACATTCAACCCTATGAAATATTTGGAACATTCCACAAGTCACATGTTCAACAGAATGATCTGCATTTTTCCTGAAGATCATGGGAAGAAGAAAGGTCAATTCTCTCTCATTTCTTTCTTTATTTGATTACGTCACTTGAAATTAAAGTAGTAGTGTAAAAAATACTAATAGTATAGAATGCCCTTAATGTCCTTATGCCACTGATTTTAGATCAAACCGCAAACAAAGGAACATCATAAAAAGGGAGATATTGCTGTCCGAGATGGGTTACCGCGTTTTTTGAATGTATGCTTGAATGAATGTTAAATTCATGTTTCACTCGTTTTTTTAAAAGGGTACATTTTTAAGTTATAAGAGCAAAATGGCACCACACTCGGAGAATCCACTCTCTACATTTAACAATTAAATCAGACAATATGAAATCTGTTCTGTAATGCAAGAGACACAGTTAGTTCCTAGATATGTATTAGTTAGTCGTGCTAACTTGATTAAATGAAAGATAGCAGGATATGTACATGCTAAATTTAATGTCCAGTATTGGTCAGTTATCAGCATGAGAATCTGAATTTTTACTGTTGAACCTCTGTGTTAACCGTGACCTCATTTATCCGCTCAGTTTACACAACCAAGAGCTGAGGTGCTGCTGAGTTTAGCGTTGTGTTACACCCTCAGCTGTTTCCTCTAGTAGCAAAGGCATCTTTGCGCACTTGAGCGTGCCAAGTGGAGTCATCGGCTTAAGTCCCTGCTGCGGTTAGAAAGCTTAAAGTGTTAGGAGAGATTCTTGCATGACATCAGTCTTTCAGTTAGAAGAAATTACCATCATGTGAAGTCAGGACAAGCCTTAACAGACACTGATGCAGTGTATGTTTGTGTGTACATGGTGCCATGATGCAATACACACACAGAGTGGGTGTCTTCATGCCACTACAGGCTGCAGTACTAAGAACATTATGTTTCCATATCTTAACAGTCTTCTAACGATTTCTGTGTTTAAGTTTCTAAGTTGCTGGTGAGGAATAAAACACAGGGAGGTGGCTGATTACATGCTGAAGTGTTGTACAAAGGTTTGCCAAAGATTACCATTTTTAATTTGACGGGTGTTTTTTTAAACCTTTTATAGTTACATGTTGTGGAACGTCCACAAGACATTCCATTATTATTACTTTCATTACAGAAGCTATAAACAGCCCAGCTTTTTTCCTCCCTGCTGAAGTTAATAAGACAAAAAAAATGCCATGTTACTGAGAAACCAGAAGTCATCTTTCCCGAAAGCTTTCCCGCAGTGGGAAACCTACTGACCGTTACTGAGCGCTGACACTGGAGACTCCTTCCATAAATGTAAAATAAGCAAGTCCTTACAGAAAACCTCACATCAACAGTTATAGGTTTTTCTTTGGTAATTAGCAAATTTTCTAATCTGATTATTATTATTATTAGTGTTAGATTATGCTGAGCATCCACCATAACATGTCCATCTGCCATAACACGTCCATGTGAGTTACTATAGAACTGATAATATACTAGAGCAAGAGTATTAATATACACCTGTGATTCGAATTACAGCCAGAACCGAACTACTGTCCGAGTTTCATGCTAAACTGTATATGTCTCTCTCTTTTTTGTAGATTTTTATGCATACAGTGATCAGTGCTCGTTAATCCTGGCAGGACGGAAGGATCCCAGCTCTGTCTGGTAAGAACAGTTTGCCTTGCATACATTCATTTCCATGCGAATCATTACAGACTGTTTATGTTCCACTGCATGACTGAATCATTACTCTGCATTGAGAATGTACACAAACACTTAACACTTGCTGCTAAATCTCAAACATATGAAGAGTGGCGCTGATCTTGGATCCGTTTGTCTAAGATTCATTGTCATGTAAATATTTAGAAGCGTAAAAGATATACAGACCCTGAGTCAGGACGGAGAATGACGCAGTAGTGTCACACAGGCCGTCAGCTGCTCGCTTCAGTCTGTTGGAATAATTCGGCATGAGTCATTGCCCGGAGGCACGCGGTGCCATGGAGATCCCAAACATGGCCGCCAGCAGCATCAGTGTAGGAAAACATCTTTTTTTTTTTTTAAATCTTGCCACTAATATTTTTTTATATTACTATAGCTGAGATTGTTTACGAATAGACAGCTGAGACAAGAGAACAGAGTTTGAACTAAATTTAGCTTCATAACCATATCACACATCTGTATCCAGCTGTTGAACAGAGTTGATGATTTTAGCAACCGCTCAATTCTGGTTTGTGTGTTATCTCTTTATAATCGAAATTCACAATGTCTGCCAAAACTAATCACCCAGATTGCATTAGGGTTCAGAAAGATATCACTGTAATCAATTTATGCCTTGTGTCTTTTGTATATTAAATTCATCAAAAGTCATGTCTTAGTGTTCTCAATGACGCAAACTATCGGGCGTCTCACTGCACTGGCTTTTTTTTTTTTGTTTGTTTGTGCATGTTTGTCCTCAGTGGCATGAGCAAACAGTGTAATGTGATAAGTGCAGTGAGGGCATGCAAGCAAAGTCAGTTGATTTATTCCCCCGTCAGACAGACCCTTGTAATGAAAACACCATCTGCCGTCCCACGTCCCCGTGCCCTGTCGCCATGTGAGTGTTCCATATTAAATAACAGGATTTAATCCTGCCACAAGAAGAACGAAATGCATGGAGATGGTCAGAGGATGAATGCTCACTCGTTCACTGGTGCAGCGTGTCACTGGTGCAAATGAGTTAGTGAAAGTAGCTAGCAGGCTTAGCTAAGGGCCCTGTGGAGTGCAGTTAATTATTTTCCCTAAATTTCTATTTAATTTTTTCTTTATTTTTCATATTAGTTTTTCTGATTTGATTTTTCCCCCCATTTATACCCCAAATATTACCTAAATATTTTTGTTTTATTATATTTTATTTTAAAAATTATATTGCTTTTTATTGTGTAAATGATACAAATTATTAAAGTGTATTTCAGTAGTGCTATTGCAAGAAAAAACTTCAAGTTCAAAGTAAACATTGGTAAGTAAACACTAGGCAAAATAAGGCAAATTGTATGCAGGTTGACACAGTGATCCTGGAGCTCAGGTCCCTCAGGTTACTGTTTGTACAGAGTTTAGCATATTCTTCACGTGTCCATGTGGGGTTCCTCTGGGTTCTCTGGTTTCCTCCGATCTCACAAAAAGACACCGACTCTAAATTGTCCCTAGGTGTGCATCAGCATGTGAATGTTTAGTGCATGTGCGTGTAGGTGTGTGTGTGTGTGTGTGTGTGTGTGTGTTCTGTCATGTGATGGACTGGCAACCCATCTAGGCTGTATCATTGACTTAACACCCATAGTTCCTTGGATAGGCTCTGGATTCACGACAACCCTGACCAGGATAAAACAGTTCCTGAAGATGGAAAATTGAATGACACTTCTGTGTAATTCTGCAATGCAAAAACTCAGTTTCCCTATATTCGAGTTTCTTGAAATTCTCTGTGATTCTGTGGAAGTAAAATCAACAAGCTTGAGCACAGCTGAGGAGGCAAATTCGATGGGTATGACAGCCACAATGAGTTGAAAGGGAAGTGGGTGAAGTGTGCAAAGATTCCTGATGGCATCATCACTTTAATGGACATTGTTCTCTTGCTATATATGGCTTAAATCTGTGTGTGTGTGTGTGTGTGTGTGTGTGTGTGTTTTTTGTGGTTGTTTGGTTTGTTGTTGAACAAGAATAATGCAATCCAGTTACACAGAGAATTATTCATTCAGTAAGCTTTGTTCTTTTTTTGCGGTCTTCTGAATTGCAAACTGCTTCATTGCCTCCCGCCAGCTTGTATCTATTTTTAATAATTATATGGCCACTTCAAATGCAGAATTTGTAGTGTTATGGTAAATTCTTCCAAGCTTACAAAAGTCTTGCCTGATTTTCACCTTTCTGAGTGATTCCACAAAGCTTCAGCTATGCTTAGCTCTGCCATTTCAAGTAAGTGGGTTTGGGTTAGAGCAGCAACAATTAGTCAACATGTCAGTTATGAAAAATTATCAATGTGGATTTTTATATGTGACACAGCATTTACTTAACCGACAACAGGAGTGTGTTATAATATACTTAGCGCACAGGCCTCTGTTACAGGGTAGAGTAATACCATAGTGAAGCCAGCACTTGTACTATTGCACCACATAGCACTGTGTGCAAAACTGTTTTCTCAAGCCCCAACACTGCTGAGGCAGTTTTCCCCTCATTTTCTCCCTAATGTGGTCTTGGCTAATTCCAACCCACCAGCCTTCAACAGCTACCAGCCAGAGAGGGTGAATACTAATACATGCGTCCTCGAAGATATATGAAGCCAACCAACTAAATCTTTTCAGACTGCTGCTCATGCTGCATCACAAGGCAATGTAACACACTTAGAGGAAAGCACTATCCATCCTCTTTCACGTACATAAACTCACACACACCCATGATTAACTGGTGTCATTGTGATTGACAAGAGAGAGAGTTAGTATTCCATCCCTCCCACCCAGACAGCACAGCCAATTTTGCGTCATTGGCCCCCGGATGGCTGCCGCGTCATCGGGATACGAACCTGTGATGTCTGTTAAGCAGTTTTAAAGACAAAAGAACAGAAAAACCGATTTCATACAGGCATCTTGCTTAGATAACAAGAAGCCTAATGAAGTGGGGGGGAAAAGGTTTACTGTCATTTTGAGTGCAAATTTTGCGACCAGTGAAAGCATGACTTATAGTTATAGTATTGAAAAACAAAAAAGCTCTGTAGTACAGCCGTTCTCATGTATAAGCCACATTTATGGTGATTAGTCAATTAATTCACATGAATATTTGACTGTTAATTGTTAGATTTACCTGCAGGTTTACTCACTGTTCTTCTCATGAGTTCTCCTTCAGACATACAGTGCTAGTACTTCTGTCTCTGCTGCTCTCTAATGCAATGTTTTTCATTAAATTTCAAATAAAAAAAAAGCTGAAGTTCAATTTAATGTACTGTGTATCTTTGCAGTTTGTCATCATGGCTCCTCTGAAGCAATCCACATGTGGACTTGACATTCTGCTTGGCTGTTTTTTTAAAAACAATATTTGAAGTAAATTTACTGTAATCCAGATATAGATCTAGATCAATAACGAGCAAACCAGAGGCGACAGTGACATAGAAAACTCCCTGAGACTACATGAAGAAACTTTGAGAGGAACTAGACAAATATTTACAATTAAAAATTGAGTCCACAAGTTTAAGAGTAAATGTAATGTTAATTTTAGAATCTATCAGGCCCAGTATGTGTGTGTGTGTTTTTTGTTTTGTTTTTTTTTGGCATTTCAGAGACTCGCACATATGCCTGGGATTTCACTCAAAGGCTTTAGTGTTGTACAAAATCTTCTGTGTTTCCTTTCTAGAAGAAAAGCTACTTAGCTGCTGAGCAAACTCTTATAAAACTATTTCTTAACAGGCTTCATATCCCAGTTGAAGCAGCGATTCTGGTGCCAGATGCTGAGTAAGCAGCTTCGGAGAGCTATTTCTTGTTGACAGTTTCATCCTTGTTGATACAAACCTACAGTGATGTGTCTGTCCCAGTGCCAGTGTGTGCCATCTTCATACCTTTCCTCGAGGCATCCCACTATTTGTAATAACACGCAGACTCTCCAGGGTTGAATTAACACCTGCACTGTTGGATTAACTGTCACAAGTCCCACAAAGCGCGCTTGTTTTGCCTAGTCAGTGTGTAGTTATGCTGAGTCAGGTGTGCTGGGGCTGGAATAGCCCAGCTGCCTTGAGGAGAGGATTTGTAACCAAACCTGTGTTCTTGTAGACTAAATATCACAAGGTATGATGTGTTTGGGGGGAAAACGTTAATTTGATAGCAGTGATATTCATTTGTATTTCATGTAATGTGATACATTGTTCACAAATATACAAACACTGCCCTGATAAATTGCTTTAAGTATAATTGTAATGGATGGCTTAAGACTTTCGTACACTACTGTACATCTGAAAACCATCTCTCTCTCTCTATGTCTCTCTGTAGCTCTTTGTCTGTGTCTGTTTCTTCTTTTGTGTGTCTCACTCCATCTTTCTCTCTTCTTTTGTATCTCTCTCTCTCTCTCTCTTTCCATATCTCTGTTTCGCTTTCTCTATCTCTTCGGTCTGTCTCTGTGTCTCGCTCTGTCTATCTATGTCTATATTTTCCTTTCTCTCTCTCTCTCTCTCTCTCTCTCTACCTCTTTTGGTCTGTCTGTCTCTACTTCTCTCTAGATGTCGCTTTCTCTCTGTCTCTCTATCACTTTCTGTCTGTCTGTCTCTGTTTCTGTCTCTCTCTACCACTCTTTCTCTGTCTGTCGCACTCTCACTGTCACTCTCTCCATGTCTCTCTGCTTTAATTGGTCACATTTGGGGCCAACAGCTGGCACAGTTTTCAAGAGTATCTGGAAAATGGGGGTGTGTGCGCGCGCATGTGTGTGTGTGTGTGTGTGCACGTGCATGCACTTTGCCTTTTCTGCTTTTTTGAACACTTTGATCTCCCTCCCTGTGGGACTCCCACATTTCGGCTAAGATGCTCATATCACCATTACTCCCAAGAACTCTGCCCATTTGAGTCACCCAACCCTAACCCAGCTCTGATCATATTAATCAATAATGCATGTTCTACCTGTGTACATCAGCTGAATAATGGAAGCGACAGGGCCATTATTGAGTTTTTATGGTCTGTCATGGGTTAGCTGTAGTTTTTTTAGCTTCCTTCTGTTATCTCTAGAGTAAAGTGCTCAGTGCTGAATAATGTATCATAGTGTACACTACCGCACCACTCCCTTCAGCATTTAACACGAGTCCATTTCTGTTTGAGGCTGAAATGACATTGGGCCGCATTTTTCAAGCCGGATACAAATGGAAGAAATGTGGTAAAACTGTGGTAAAAGCTGTAATGTGGGAAAACGTACATATCCCAATCATGCTCCTGAGTGTGTGTAAATTTATGCATAAGAAGACTAGCCAAAGTATACACTTACTTGATCGACTTCAAATAATATCCTTTGCATGGATTACTGCACTTTCGTTTATGGAATATACTGCTGAGTTTAAATTGCTTATTTTTATTATGTTTGCACCCTTTAACAGATGCCCTTATCCAGAACGACTTATAGAAGTGCTCTCTATAAGAGTCTCTATCAAAAACACATCCTCATGCTAGTTCACTCGGTCAGGGACTAAGAGTACCACTGAGATGCTCTTTGAAATATAAACCATTAGACCACTGAGAAAATATAAAAAAGAATATAAAAAAATAAAGAAAGCAAGCTCATAAATAAGCTCATCAATCATGACAGAAGAAGTGTCAGCGTATAAACGTAGGATGGGCCGGTCTGTCTGCACAGAGCCAGAAGCCGTAAACGAATGCCTCAGATGATGGAAGATTTAGCGCTCACTAATTAATAATATATAAAATACTAATACGTATTTTTATTGCCACAGAAGAGAGTTAAAATCATTTCCACTTCTGTTTTTCAACCTTTACCCTGCTTGTTCATTTCGTGCTCCCAGCTGTCTGTGCACTTGACCTTTTATGGAGTTTTGTGGGCGTCACTAAATGCAAATGAGCTGTGTTGGGAAAGAGCTTTGCACATTACAGTTGATCAACATGCCTTTCCGAAAGGTTTGCAAATCTGTCAGAAAACTTTCGTTTTAGCCTATGCAAACATTTACACACAACTTTACTCAGCGCCTGATACATCAGGCCCACTGTCTGTAGATGAGCCGTTGAAACTGCACTTTCATTAAGTTTTAAATATGTGTGTGATTTCATTAATATCAGTCTACACGGTTTAAATCTAATGGTTTTATATGATCACAGTAGGATGAAAGAAAAGTGCGGAAGTACTGAAAGGTCAGTCTTGGTCTATAAAATTACATCTCTATGTCATGTACTCAGTAGCAAACATTACTCACATATGCAAAGCCACTGTTTTTTAGTGCGGCAACATTTCCATACACTGTTTTTTTTTCCAAAGAACTAGCAGCATGTTCATTTCACAATATAAGAATCTGTAGCAGCCTAAAGCATTGCACAGCTAATCAGTTAAATGCGTGGAAATGTCAAAAACCAGGAACCCCCTTGAGATCTGTACTGGTAGGAAATCCCCTCCGGAAGGGGCCCCGTTTTGCTGTAGCGTGTCTGTAAATTAGTTTAAATCATTGTGCATGTGGCGCTGTCAAATGAAGAGAATTTTCCGAAGAATTATCAGAAAGATAAAGAAAGAAAGAGGAACAAACAGAGGAGGAAAGGCGGAATGAGGACAGTGGTACGTGGTGGAGATGATGAATGAATTCATGAATGACTCACTTCATTATTGTGAAGCAAGCAGGTAGGAAAACTGGGTCATGTTTTGGAGTTTAGAAATTAGTTTTCTTGGTAGAATGTGATATATTTCCCCAAATTAGCTCAGTCTCTTGGAATATCAGGTATGGACAAATGATTCATTAGCAAGCCCACTAGACAGATAAAAGCTGCCTGGAAACTTGATTGACTGGACTAAAAAATGGTAGCTAACAATTTAATAACATATGGCGAGCTAGTTAAATTGTTAATTGCATTAATACAGACTAAGGGAAACAATCATGTTTAAGATCATCTCTATCTAATGTAGCACATCATATTTTCTGCCTTGACAAAAAGTCAGTGAGACATTGTCCAAAGTTTTAAGTATGAGATGTGGTAGTGTGTCCTCTGACCCCATAAATATTATTCGCACCTAGCTGGAATGTTCAAGTTCTGTTGACCGTGAGGTGACTGCATGTGGTAAGCAGGAGAGTTATATAGTATGCCAGCTTTGCTCCAAACTTTATTGTTTCCACATGCCTGTGTGTTCCTGATTCAGAAGAGTTTGTCCGCCTAGTAAAGCCGTTGTACCAGCAGCCAGATTGTGGCTCGGCCGATGTGTGTAGTGCAGCAGGCGGTGGGATTCAGAAGCGAGCGCTATAGTTGCAGCATTGAGGTGCATCACACCACATGATGCGGATTACATTTAAGCATTTATATAAAATGACAGCTTTTGTTTTGCGAAAGTCTGTAAGGTTTTTTTCTTTATTTTCTTTAAGTTGCTAAAGCTACTTGTCTGCCAGGCAACTACGGATTTAAAAAATTATAGCCTGGACACAAAATCTGTTTGTCCCAGACGCCTAGGCTATTTATCTTTCAACCCCAATTATGTACCACATGGCAGTAAAAGCTAACATGTTAGCAAAGGTGCTATTTTTGAACTAATAAAGTGCAGTTGTGCCCCTGAACTATGCAATCTATATGTAGCGAGCTGACAGAATGTAACACGTCATTTGCAAGCATTTACCCTGTGTTCACGCTAGAAGGCTACAGACTTCGGTCATTTTCTATGTACATGCATGACATGGAGCTGGGATTTTAGCAACAGTGGTAAGCAACAAAGCCACAGCACAACAAACCAAATGTGAGTTGAGATTTCCTCAACTTTATGCAAAGCGACAAATAAAAATAATTGGCTCGAATGATGCTTTGGGCAAATTGTACAGCACGTGTGAAATGTCTTTTTTTCCCCATCATTTCCCTACTTACAATTTTAGTTCCTACCTGCAATTAGGTCCTATGTCCTACTCAAGAAATGGTAGAAAAACTTAGAACTGTGGTTTCATCTTATTCTGTCATGTATGACCTTTCATTAAATGTGTATAGAGACATTATGAAAAAAAATAAAGCTTGGAAGGAAGTAGCAGAGACCGCTGTCTCTGTAGAGTGTTTGTAGCTAGGACAGTTAGCTTGCTCGGCTAATCTGCTAATAGTGAATACGAAGCTGACATGTAGCATGTAAAGCAAACAAAAACCTTCACACTTTTTTCCACCTTTAAATTTGTTTTATAAAACAAATTAAATAGAATTCAAAAGTGGAAAAAAGTGTGAAGGTTTTGAAAAGTAAGTCGACACGAGAGCACCAACTGAAACATTAAGCTACTAATGTGAGACCAGGCGAAGTGGGCGGAGCTTTCTTGGGTCGGTTAATATCAGTGAGTTCAAAACACCTACGCAGCTGTCAGTCACTCCAGATTCAAATGCAATCGAGCGTATTTCTGAGTGAAAACTCGTAATAGCGTACTCCTACGCAAAAAACACTCCGATGCAGAATGTATAACTATTTTAAATTATCTCTAGTCAAGAAAAGTTAAGACACACACTTTTAAAAACTAGTATTATTCCTAATTCATAGTATAGGCCATAGTCCTGCGTTTGCACTAGCGAGCGACGAGTCATTTTTGCGTAGGAGTACGCTTTTACGAGTTTTCACTCAGAAATACGCTCGATTGCATTTGAATCTGGAGTGACTGACAGCTGCGTAGGTGTTTTGAACTCACTGATATTAGCTGACCCAAGAAAGCTCCGCCCACTTCGCCTGGTCTCACATTAGTAGCGGTTTAACGATTCGGTTGGTGCTCTCGTGTCGACTTACTTTTCTTGTTGTCGTTGCTTTCTTTCAAGATAAATGGAGAATGTTTAGTGTTCGTTAATGTGAAATAAAATCTATCAATCAACGAAGCTAACATTAAACAAGTATATATTTTAATGTCAGTTAACTATATTTATTAGGGATGAAACCACTGAAACCAAAATGTTTGGCTGGTAAAAAAAAAAAAAAAAAAAGGCACGTCAAATTTACTGCCTTTTTCATTTAGTGAAAGAAAACTTTAATGACTGCCTGCTCTTATTGTTCATCCAGTTTCAGCGCTGCATGCTCTCAGAGAGGAAGGAAGTGGCAGGAGATGATTTATTTATTTATTCAGTTTATTCTAAAGAGCACAACCTGAACCAGTCTGTGATATACTCCTCAGCTACAGTCATTCTGCAATTATGATTTAGTCTTGATTGCCAGGACGTTGTGGTTTGGAGATAAGCACGGTTTCCTCTCGCCTTTGTGCTTTCTGTTCCACTGGATGTTGCCACAGTATTTCATCATCTGAAATAACGGAAATCCTGAAGTTCTGCCCTTAATGACCTCATTACAAATAAAGGTGCTGCTCAAGACAGTTGCAGACACACACACACACACACACACACATTAAAAATGGACCATTGCCCTGGAAGACATGTTTAATCTTTTTTTTTTTACCAGCAGGGGAGCTATGGGAATGTGCCAAGGCAACCTTTATATAGAAGAGAGAGAAATCCATTATGACTGAACACACATTTTTACAAATGAAAAAATTCACATTCAAATATCTGTAAAGCTCCAAAGATTTATGTCTAATTAATATACTAGAGTGTCAGACATTTAAAAAAAAACATCTCAAAAGATCCAGCGAAATATCCAGAGGCACAGGAGCCTTTATTATGGTGCCTGAAATGTCGCGTCAGTAATACAGATCTTCATTTAAAGGTGTGTTAGTTAAGATTAGCCATGACTGGAGCTCTAGTGGTTCAGTAGGTGAAGTACAACAACACGGGAACCTTTTTTTAACTCCTCGAACCAGCCTTCCGTTTCCGCCCGTGTACACAAAGCCACGCCCCCAGACTTGATGGTTCAGTTAGAGCTAGCATTACTAAGAAACATCATCAACGATGTCACTTTTACGCAGTGAGAAAGGCTGTTTATTAAGGGTATTGCCTTACTTTGTTATAGAAGATAACATGAGAGAAGATTTGATTAGCTCACAAGTAGACAAACACCTACTGTAGCTGGCAAGCTTATATTGTACTTGGCCATTTTTGACATACCGTTACATTTCGCTTAGCAAATGATCATCTGACCATGTTACCCAAGTACTCAAGTGCCCAGGCCATGCGATAGATGGCATGATAGCCAAGTTATAACTCTATAAACACATGAATTTCAGCTCGTAATGATTTGCTGATGTGAGAATGGTCAAGAGTGCCTTCGCCGGCCTGTTTTTCTTCGTAAGGAGCGTGCATGAGTTGCTGTCGCTACTAGTGTTAGCTAGTTAGCATTGTTAGCTGCATGGGAGTTAGCTAGCATTATATAGGCTTCTATGAAGGTGCTTCATCCAAAGCATTAACCTACCTGGCTCTCTAAGCGATCAACTTGATTTATTATGTAAAAACCGAGTTTACTTGCCTGTCCAGGAGCAACGTCATTAATTCTGTGTCCAGCTTCATTTCCTTCACCAGTAAAACATTTTGGAAAACCTTGCAGAAGTTACAATACTACATGTAGTGTAATTAGTTTTTTTTTTTTTTTTTTTTTGGAAGCACTGTATGGTTTTTGCTCACAGTAAAAGTATTCAGGTGCTTACTGGATTTCTCCATGTTTTGCTTTCCGAGCTCAGATGGGGGTGGAGTTTATGGGTGTCTGTAAAACTACTGACTAAGGATACTAAGGAGTCCCATGTAAACACAGACAAGCAGTCTGGATCAGGTTTTCTCAGCCACATAATACACTCATGCTAATGCCATTGTTTAAACAATTATTTCAGATCATGTGCTACATATTTCTCCCGAGCTAGTAAGAAATAAAAAAAGAACCTATTGCACCTTTAATCTTTTGCTCCACTCATGGAGCTTACTGATTACTTCCTTGTGAGTGTCAGTGTGAGGAGAATTGTTGCATATAGTATAGTTCGCTCCATTAGACCCTGACGTCTGAATTACACGTAGTGAATTATACATCATCTTTTTTTTTTTTTGTCCCTGTTTAAAAATTCAATTAGCTCACAATTCTCTCTGCCTGCTGAGAATATTCCACTGAAGTTGGTTACAGTGTACGTGCAGCTGTTTGTTAACGTTTTTGGCCAGTGACGCATGAACTCTGAGCTCGGTTTTGCCCTTTTTGATCAAATTTAGATTGGCATAAGTCACTGATCGTTCTGCCGGCTTGTTCCAGGAAAATCAAAATCGGACGCTTAAAACATTTCTGTTATCGAGGGCTGGAGATGTGACTGCATGGACCACGAGGTTTTAAATGCAAAACCACACACACACCTCTCTGCCTCTCTTGATGCTGAAAGATAAATGTAGACTCACTTCTCCACTAACTCATTAGTCTAGTGTTGAGTGTGCATGTTTAGGCGGTGAGACTGATAGTATTACAGCAGGTAAGAGCTTTGTATACATGTTCTTTTGTTTCTCACATGGTCGAGGGCAACTCTGGAAACATGGTCCATTTAATATGTATTTGTTTATTCAATTATTCATTCAGCCTCAGCAGCGAATCATTGTTAGCTCTCTCTCTCTCTCTCTCTCTCTCTCTCTGTGTGTGTGTGTGTGTGTGTGTGTGTGTGTGTGTGCGTGCAAACATTCCAACAGTTTTTGTTGTGCATGACGTAATTCCTGACACATTAAAAGAAAACAAGTCTGCCATCATGTTTATGGGTTGTTAGGCTTGGATTCGGTTGCGTTTCCTGTTAATATGTAGTGCAGTGAAAATTAATTTAATATTAAGGAAGTGAGAACAAAGTGGTAAACATAATGAAACGAGTCTGGAGCCTAGTGTGTGTGTTACTACCAAGAGAATGTCATTTTGATATGTTTAAAGAGGAGAATAGAGTTGAGAGAGAGAGAGAGAGAGAGAGAGAGATGGAAGAATCCTGTGTATACACACCAGCCTAGGCAATCTTTGGGCAGATGTTCAAACCCATTAGACAGAGATGATGATTTAAAACTGGCCTTAAAAGTGGCTGAGGCTGAATCTTTCCTCCCTCTCTCAGTAAAAGGAAGCCTTGCATTACAGCATAGTTTTCTGCTGCTGAGCTCAACCGCCTGCTGGACTCCTTTCTCATGATCTAATCTGACTAACTGGACATGCACAATTCAGCTCAGTGTATAAGGCAACAGAAAGGACCTGGGTTTATTAATCAAGGCCTAAATAACAACTGCGTGGACCTCACCAGTGTCAACAAACACATAACCTCAGGTGACAACAACAACAACAACAAAAACACAACAGATTTCAACAGATGTCATTTTTTCTGAAAGGTAAACCTGAAAACCTGAACTGAAACCAGTGTCTGAATGTTGGTTTACTTTTTGGGAAAAATAGACTGCATATTGAAATCTGTTGTGTATTTGTTGTTGTTGTTGTCGTTGTCACCTGAGGTTATTTGTTTGTTTATAGAAGTTGCTGAGAACCATACAATTGCTATTTAGGCCCTGATGAATGAAAATATAGAAATGAAGGAGGGTGTACTTTCTTTTTTCCCGTGACCGTAAGAGGAATTGGACTTACCGAGTGTTCACACATTTTTCACGCATATTTATTCAATTCAATTCAATTCAATTTTATTTGTGTAGCGCTTTTAACAGTAGACATTGTCACAAAGCAGCTTTACATAAATAGATACATTCAGATTAAATTAAATCAGATTAAATTGTAAATGTGTGAAGTTATCCCTAATGAGCGAGCCAGAGGCGACAGTGGCAAGGGAAAACTCCCTGAGACTTCATGAGGAAGAAACCTTGAGAGGAACCAGGCTCAAAAGGGAACCCATCCTCATCTGGGTGCAGCGGATAGTGCGATTATAAATAAATCTTTTCTGTCATTGTGTACCACATGGACAAATAGTGCATTTGTGCAACCAGTAAATTCATTACAGTTTTCACATGAAGTCCTGTTTGTTGAAACTATACGCTGTCCCCTGATGCAGACCTGAGTGCAAAACGGCTCGCGGCATCCGCAGCCTCAAGGCCACCACAGCGATCGCAGTCCCAAGCCATCACTGTACAGCTCCCCATATGAGATCCCCAAGCCATCTCCACAGCCCCCAGGTGGTATCATCCCCAGCAATCCCAATGATGTATTATATATCATTAAGATATAAAGATATAAAAATCTGTAGTTTATGGTGCATTTCTGTGAATTTAGTGCAAGCACTGCGTAAGATGTATCTGAACTGTACTGCATTACAGCAGTTTAATACACACCGCTGACAGATTGTTTAATACACACCGCTGACAGATTAAAGGAGAAGCTGCTGGCTCTGTTAGGCCTTTATTTTGCTGCCATGGAGAAGAGCGACTGCAAATCAACACAATGTTCTTCTGACTGATCACCGGCATCCTCTAATGAAACATTTCTACCCTGATGGGAGTGGTGTCTTACAAGATGACTCCGTCCCCATGGTTTGATGAGGATGCAAATGATGTCAGTATAAATCATATCCTATGGCCTGATTCCCCATGGGAACAGCGTTCAGCACTCCAGTACAGATCCAGAGGCTTGTAGAATCTATACCAAGGTGCACGGCAGCTCATGGTGGCCCAGCAGCTTATATTTTTGTGCTGTTTTTTCCTTTAATTTGTCACTTGTCTGTACATCCTGCTCATTTCACAGCAGTATGGTGCGTTTTGGAAGAGCCAAAGCCTTATCGGTATTGTATTTTAGGCATGTACTATTGATCGCTGCTATTATATACACTACAATATACTATATCATCGACTTCAGAACATCATCAGTGAAGGGAATGTGAGTTTATACATTTATATTTACTTCCACGCTATAAATACTGCATTTCATTTAAATTTAAATTTAGTCAGAAGGTGTCGAATCATTTTCTATAACAGCAACTCTGACTGTAGTGCCAGCTGTAATTCAGATCACAGGTTCATATCCATTAATGTTTCTGTAATAACTATAGTCTCTATCGTTTTTTGTTTGTCTTATTAACGTCGAAATAAAAAAAAAAAGAGGCTGGGGAGGGAATGACTATTTATAGCTATAAGTGATAACAGGAATTAATGACATTTCACAGCATTACCCTAAGGCATGTAGCTATAAACAGATTAAAAAAAAATAGATGGATGGATTGACTTTATTTGGGAAAGTATGATGTTGGTTATTAATAAATGAAAAATTGTAATTGTTGGCAAATAAGAGGAATAATACACATCAGGACATGCTGTTATTGGAAATAATCAACTTCAGGGTCAGGCTTTGTTGATTGATTTCCTAAAACAGCACGCACCGAAGTGTTTTATTCTTTACATGATAAATAATTTTTTTTTTCGTTAGGATTTGGACAGCATTATACATGCCCTTATTTTGTGAACAACCAGTAACACATTTCTTGTATTTAATTCGTATTCGTTCAGTCATTTAAGGGCTTTTTTGTTTTTTCAGAAAGTGTTTTTATGTAGGAACATACATGTCCATAACAGTGGACATTTTCTTTTCTTTAAACAGGTTGTGATTTTTAATGCAATATGGACAGAATGTCATAAACCACGTGTGTCAAACTTGGATCCTAGAGAGCCACAACTCCACAGATATTTGTGTTTGTCCTTTCTAACACACCAAACTCAGTTATGTAAGTAAGGTATAACGTGCTGCGGTTCTCCAGGACTGGACACTGACACCCTTGTTGTCGCAAGACATGATAAAAAAGTTAAGCGGTGAAAATGTTTACATCCAAGAAGAGTTCATTTACACCAGACTCATCTCAGTAAAACGTAGTCATTTTAATGAGTGATTTTCTTCATCATATTCCTGCTGCAGGTTCATACGGTAAAGTGTGCTATAACTTTTGGGATCAATTTTGACCAGCAAATGTTGTCCTTTTTATATGCAGCCTCTTTAAATCCATTTTCGAGTCCACCTGGCAGCTTGCCCAGTTCCACCGCTGCTGTGTAATTTTTGAAGCCTAAATTGCCCGAAGCTTAGCGTAACTGCTTATACTGGCGGCATGGCAGAGCCTGTTTTACACCTGACGAAAAACATCACAGCGAGATTAGAGCAAGGTGTTCTCACATTTCTGGTGTTTTGAGTACCTGCCAAAAGCCTAAAAACCTCAAAACCTGTTACCAACTTGGGCATGAGTCGTATTTGTTCGTGTTTATTTATTCATCTTTATTCGGCAGTCTGGGATTTGAACTCGCAACCAATTCCAGTATCAGTTTGAATCATTGCATTTGAATAGCATTACTTAATTCATGGCGTTATATAAAACTAGTGTGTGTGTGTGTGTGTGTGTGTGTGTGTGTGTGGCAACTGGTCTGTGGAGGATGTTTTTCTTTTCATGTGGAGTTTTTTTTTCCCCGTTTCAGAAAAGGGTTTATGCTATTTTTTGCTTTCTCGTTCTGAAGCGAAGGTCCTCTGTACTTTTTTGAAAAAAAAAAAAAAACTTCTTTGAAGTGTGTGTGTGTGTGTGTGTGTGTGTGTGTGTGTGTGTGTGTGTGTGTGTGTGTGTCGATTCACTTCTGCAGCAGCTCACACGCTGAATGACGCACACTGATGAATGAATGGGGACAAAGAAAAATCCAATATTCTGTTGTTAACTATTTAAATGAGTGAACTGCAAAGAGTGGCTGTGATATAGTACATCGCAGTTAGCTCCATAATTATTGGCACCCTTGGGATTTAAAAAAAAAAAAGTTACGTAAACTGTTTTCCTGGCTATTTAGCTGAAATTATCTATCCTTTAACTGAAATAAATTCATTCAATAGCATGGTTGTTGGTGCCAGATGTGTTGGTTTGAGTATTTCAGAAACTGCTGATCTCCTGGAATTTCCACGCACAGCGGTTTAGTCTAGAGTTTACGCGGAATGGTGTGGAAAAACAAAAAACACCCAGAGCGTAGCCGGTCCATGGGTGGAGAAGAGAAGTCAGAGGAGAATGGCCAGACTGGTTCAAGCTGGCAGGAAAGCTATGGTAGCTCAAATAACCACATTTTACAAGCATGGTGAGCTGAAAAGCATCTCAAAACATGTCGAACCTTGAGGTGGATGGGCTACAAGAGCAGAATAGCACATTAGGGTCCACTCCTGTCAGCCAAGAAGAGGAATCTGAGGCTGCAGTGGACACAGGCTCAACCCAAACTGGACAGCTGAAGATTGGGAAAAGATCAGGTGATGTTCAGCTTAATCTTCAACTGCCCAGGTTCAGTGAACCAGTTTTTGTTTTTTGCACCATTAATTCAACGTATCAATACAGACTGGTGTAAAAGTATGAAAAACATGGATGGCAGAAACATCACCATGACCGAGTGATATATTTACAAATGTAAATGTCTTATAGCTGAAGATTTTTTAATCTGATACCCACCCAAGGAACGTCATCATTTTTAAAATCCCTTGTTGTGATAATGTTGTAATCCTCAATAAAACATTACACAGTTATCGTGATATGAAATCTGAACCTCAGCACATGTCTACTTTAGACAGCAGAGCGTGAGGGGAAGGTGCCAAGGAGACAACGTGGCACTTCAAAATGTATCAAATATGAATATCATGTCTCTGATACGAAGCCATTTCCTGGTAATAACAGCCAAAATCATCGGCACATGCTTCCTTATATTACCTCCTCTTTTCACTTCATCTCTCTCTCCGTCTCTGCCTTTCTCTTTCTTTCTCTTTATGTCTGTGTTCTACTGGAAACTGAAATCTTGCTCCTAATTTTTCTGCTGTGATTAGAAGAGACTAAAACAAGAAAAGGAAAAAGAACCCCATCCATGCAATATGAGTGTGCCCACACACACACACACACACACACACACACACACACACACTATATTGTTTGTCTTGCTACACTTTTCCCCCACAAGGTTAAAACCTTTAGATATTCCTTTCCTCCATCTTTTGCCTATCAAGATGTAAAAATATGTCGCCCCCACACACACACTCACACACACACTCACACTCACAGACACACGTAATTCTATCTTTGGGGTTTATTTAAATTTATCTGTGATCTGTGGATTACTCTAGCTAAAATACTTTGCTGCATGCGAAGTAAAAATAAAAATAAAAAAAAAAAGAAAAATAAGGCACCTGTTTAACGGCATGAATGCATTAGAAAAAGGATTTCCTTCCCTTTCTATCACTTTTGTTTTTCTTTTTCCTCCTTTCCGTCTTTCACCGTGCACCTCTTTTCTTTCTTCCTCTCTTTCTCTCTCCCTCCTTTTCCAAGTTTCTTTTCTTTGTGGGTGTGTCTGGTGTGTGTGTGTGTGTGTGTGTGTGTGTGTGGTTTGTGTGTGTGGTGTGTTTATGAAACTCTAATGAGTAAGACAGAAAAACAGTCCAAAAGACAATTCCACACGCTTTAATTCAATATTAACAAAAATGCGGCTCGTTTTTAATCTCTGGTGCTGGAACTGAAATTGGCCGAGGGTCGAGTGGTCACCTGATCGTCAGAGGCTCCGTGTTCGTCTCAGTTTGAAGCGGAAAAGAAAACAGTGTGGGAATTTTCTGTGGTTCCGGATGAGTTTGGATGAGAGAACGTATATCGATATCGCTCGCTTTCACTTGGGGTATGTTTTTATATCTTAGTGGGGACTAAATGGTTCTAATAAACTGCAAAAACTGTCTTGAATATAGTCCAATGTATCTAGTATTTCTTATTATAAGATTATAATAAACCAAATATAAAATGAATAAACCTATTGTGAGACATTTGTATTCTACTGGCAGATAAATTTGCTTCTTTCTAGAAATAAATGCTTAGAATTAGCAAAATCATCCGCTAATAGAAGAAGAATATTTCGATATAATAATCGTATATTTGGTTTGTGGTAATCTTATAATAGGAAATACTAGATAAATTGGGCTTTATTCAAGATATCTTCACATGCCGAGATGTCGTTTTGGCAGTGTAGGATAAGAATATCTGATAGTTTTGAGCTTGTGGTGACATTCGGCTGGTCCCCTGAGGAATTTCTTTTACAGCAAATTTTATTTAAAAAGAATTATTATTTTTTAAAAATCAACTGTTCCTTTTCGGGTACTGAGGCTAGGCTTAGGGTTAAGAGTAGGCATAGCATTAATTACCTGCGTTAATAATTATGTCACTGCACAGTGCTTATAAGGAGAGTATGACAAACGTGTGTGTGTGTGTGTGTGTGTGTGTGTGCGTGTGTGTGTCCTTCCTGGCTGAACTTGTACTCTTTGGCCTGCAGGCAGGACCTTTTCCTCAGTGCCAAAAATTCAGCCTGTAACAACAGCAGGGCAGAGAGTTCAGCCCCGGGGAAAAAAAACGAAACAGTCTTTCGCTCTGCCTCCTGACACTCCTCCACGTCTATTTGTCTGTCTTGGCCTTTTTCTTTTTTCCTCTCCTTTCTTTCTTTGCGCTTTCTTCTGTCCTCTCCCATTCCCTCTCTCTTTCTCTCTCTCTCTCTCTGCCTTTTTCTTATTCATCCTTCCTTGCTCAATCCCTTCGTTTCTCTCTCTTGCCCCCTCTCTATTTCTTACTTTCTCTTTTGTTCGTCTCTTGCTCATGTGCTATATTTCTTCCCAATCTGTCACTTTTTTTTTCCACAGTCCCCTTGCTGTCATTTGTGTGTCATTTTTTCTTCCTCTCTTGTTTTTCCCCGTTTTTTTGCTCCCTCTCTCTCCCTCGCTCTTTTCCACCGTCTGTCCCCAGTTTGTCTTTTTCTTCTTTCTTCTTTCTTTGCCCAAATCGCTTATCCTTTTCTCTTTAATTGTTTCTTTCTTCGTTTTTGCATTCCCTCACTCATTTCACTCTTTCTGTTATTTCTCACTCCTTATCTTTCTTCTCCTGAGGGGTGACACTGTTTGATTTTTTTTTTATTATTATTATTATTTTTTTTTTTTTGGTAGAGTCACAATTTTATGACCCTTTTAATCATGGTTACTTTAAACTTCGACAAACATTTATAATGCAGCACTGGTCACACATTTCCTCTTTAATGTGCGAATCAATCACTTTAAGCACCTTGTCTGCTTCTGTTTTTTGCTTTTTTCAGTTGCTGCTGAGAATTGGGCCATGTTTTCAAGCATGACAGAACATGATGCCAAACACACCATCTTCAACAGCTCTTAATTATTTTTTACACACACACTAACACACACACACACATACGCATGTTTGTCTTAGTAACTTTGTGAGGACCTTCCACTGACATAATTATTAATGAGCTAATTAATGCTATGCTACCCTAACCTTAAAATCAGTAGCCTAAAGGAAAAGTTTATTTTGTTTAAATAAAAGCTGTAGTTTTTGTAAAAAGGCATCAGCATCAGAAATTCATACCCATGTGAGGACATTTGGTCTCCACCAGGATATAAAAACATGCTCCTTTAATGCAGATGTTATATGTATATGTATGCATGTATGCATGTATGTATGTATGTAGTAGTATAGTGTGTAAATTTCAGATAATATGAGCTTTATATACAACTTAGTGTAATGTTTAATGCAGTGAATGTGAAAGGTACTGTATACACAATCCACTGCAGGAAGCAGTAATTGTCACCTGTAGCTTCCATCCAATCTGAACGCATTAGCATGCATTAATCTAACATATAATTTGGAGCCGAAGGCACACGAGTGCCAGCGCCGTGTGCAACAGTTTACTGACAAGCCGTGAATGTTTACACTGGCGAAAGTGCCTGTGTGGTTGAGTCACTCTTCGTTCAGTTTTATAAAGTATAATAAAACAATAAATGTTGCGATGATTGAAGAATACCGTTCATGCGGTATCATGGCCTAGATCCTGAACAATCATTACAGGAAATGATAAGGAAATATCTAAGAGCGTTGAAAAAATCACTCTCTCTCACTCACTCAGTCAGTAACCGCTTTATTCTGGTTAGGTTCGAGGTCGAGTCTATCCCGGGAACACTGGACGTGAGGCAGGAATACACCATGCACACACATTCACACACTCATTCGCACCCAGGGGCAATTATCTTAGCCAGTCCACCTGCTGGCATGTTGTTGGCAGGTTGGAGGAAACTGGAGTACCTTGAAGGAATTTCTGCAGACACAAGGAGAACATGTGTGACTCCACACTGAAAATAACCCAAGCTCAGAATTGAGCTAGGGACCCTTGGATACTGGATACAGGTTCACTTAAAAAAAAAAAAAAAAGACATTTTCCTAGTCTTCAACTGCCCAGTTTCGGTGATCCACTGTAGCCTCAGATTCCTGTTTTTGGCTGACAGGAGTGGAACCCGATGTGGTCTTCTGCCATTGTAGCTCATCTGCCTCAAAGTTTGGCATTTTGTGCATCCTGAGATGCTTTTCTGCTCACCATAGTTGTAAAGAGTGGTTAGACAGCTCGAACCAGTCTGGCCATCCTCCTCTGATCTCTCTCCTCAACAAGGCGTTTCCGCAGAACTGCCACTCACTGGATGTTTCTCGCACCATTCCATGTAAACTCTATAGATTGCTGCGTGTGAAATTTCCAGGAGATCAGCCATTTCAAACTCAAACCAGCCCATCTGATAACAACAACCATACCACATTTAAAGTCACTGCGATCACATTTTTACTCCATTCTGATGTTTAATGTAAAAATGTAATATAATGAATAATTTTATGCATTCTGCATGATGCCACATGATTGGATGATTGGGTAATTGTATGAATGGGCAGGTGTACTATAGTCCATAGTTTTCAGAGCTTCTGAACTGGCCTGTCCATTACTCTTTCCGGTCTGTGTTTTACAGGCTACACTGGTGTGAACCTCATTGGAGAGGACCCAGATATCAGGTGAGCAGAGGTCGTACTTATCTTCTCTCTCAAACACAATATCACCTACTTTGTCTCATGATTGGAAATATGCCTTTTGATATTTGATTATCTATCAGTCTAATTCAGATTTAAACCTTCACATCTATAATAGTTATGATTTCTGAGTGACCATATCTTACTCTGTTTCGTTTATCAGATATCGAGGAGTCCGTAAGCAACGTGAGAATGATGTTTAGGCCCTGATCCGGAGCAGTATGTCAGGTAAGCACTCCATCAGCTCCATCTTCTTAGTCTAGTCCTCAGGGACTGTTTGAAATGAAATGTAGTCTGTAGTGTGGTTACGTTAAAGGCCTTGACACATGTCAGCATTTAATAGAACTTGGACAGAACTCAATTGTATCCCATAGTGCAGGGGTATTTAATTAATAGGGGTGTAATGATACACTCTTTTCATGGTTTGAATCAATTGACGGTACTGGAATACTGTCAGAATAATTTGAACAAAATTTGAATGATGATTAAAAAGACTCCTTTTTTATTTCTGAATCATAAACAAAGCAAAACAATGCACATTTTTTCTGTATAAAACTAAATAAATCAAAATAATTGCTACGAAGAGGTTTAATATTGTAAACAAAATGTACTACAGGTTCAGCTTATGATAAAAATAAATAAATAAATGTATAAATTTGATTGAATAAACAAAGTCTCTGGCCTGGGGAAAATGATTGATTGAAACATAACGAGCTCCTTAGCAGGGCCTGAGGCAACATTTTAACTGAAAACAGAGCTCCAAAGTTGGTTAAAATGCCAACTTTTATCTGTACTTTTACACTTATAATACTTTAACTCTGTGGCTTGCACAGATTGGGACCTCTGCTGTTCAAACTCTGCAAATCTGTGAAAACTCTTTTCTCAACGAACCGCCTTTAGCTAAATAATTTACATAAATTCATGCATTGAACAAACTGGAGTTGCTTAACTATAGCAGCTTTTTTCATTTGTCTGATTCGATCTGGTGGAAGAAATCCAGATCACGGTCTGCCCGTTTACAAACCATGCTGCAGAATATCGTTATCAGCACTCAGTGAACGCTGACCCACATTAACATGTTAAACTGTTGGCTTATAATTCATGCATTTCCCTAAAAGCACATTACTCGATAACTACTTTGAATTAGAAAAGCAGGCACTTATGAGAATGAGGAATGTAAATCTGTACCCATTGACTGGTCCTGTGGTTAATATTTGTGAAAAGGATTTCCTGTCCTGGTTCAGTAAAAGCTGTGTTTCACACACATAACATTATCCACTGGCAGTGTTTTGGATAATAACTGGTTTTACAGTCCTGCTTTGACAATCTTTTCTATTTATTTCATTGTTTCTATCTACAGGCTTTAATGGCATGGTTTAGATTCAGCTTGTAATCTTAATTCTGACCACTAATTTTAATGCTTAGCTAAACAAATACACTAATACGAAACATCCCACACAAAACACACTACCTGCAATTAGAGCTAAATACTGTATTTGTTGAATTTTCAATTTGGTGAATTAGCAATTTTCAAAAGTGGCTAAAGGGGACTTTCTTAAAGAAACACTCACACACGCTCGCACACGCTCAGCACACACACTGCGGCTTTTGATCACTCATTCTGTGGTCTGCGTGATGACAGTTTTAGACTGCAATTAGTGCCTGAATTTTATTATGACTCTGTGTGATCATTCTGACCACGTGATTTGGATGATGATGTGTATAATGGTTAATAGGCTCAGTGACGAGCAAAGGAAATGAGTAAAGCTAGTCATCTTCTCATGCGGTGACAGCAGGCTGTGATATGCGATAGGAGGAAAATCTAATGTCTATCAATAGTTCGACAATGAACCTATTAGATTTGAGCAATGTGTTCTATGAGCAAACTATTCCCCACACACACACACACACACACACACACACACACACACACACACTCAGACACACTTACGACCAGCTGCATTTGTGATTTCCAAACTAAAGTGTTTCAAGTCCGTAATGCTTGACATCAGAGATAATAAACAGAAAATTTAACTCTTTCGTTCAAACCAAGAAACACTAAGTGATTGTGTCATCTGTCATTTTGTGTCATTTGTATCTTGATTAGACAACGTGTGCTTAGTCTACTTTCAGTTTCTCCCTCAAAGGCAATACATGGAAAAAAAAATAATGATAAAGTAAATAATCCACCTTGTTTTTGTGGATCATACCCGCCATTGTATTTCACCTGCGTCTTCTCAGTCACCGCTGATCATGTGCTATGGATGTGGTTGAGAAACATCAGGAGAATAAATCTAGGCAGTGTTTCACTGTGTAATCACCTGACACGACACCGGTCGGCTGCATGAATCTACAATCTGGGCTAGAAAGAAATCAGCCCGAGCGTTGCTTCTTCATACCATTCTGTGTATTTGGATTACAATGTTGTTGCACTTGGGTCTGCAAAAGCACAGAATGATCTGTCTTAAAACAGCAAATAATCTGTGGATGGTTGATCTTGGATCGATCTTATATCTATATCATCTGCAGACAGGAGGGCGTGGCTTAACCACTCTACGCTAGCCTAGAAATACAAGCCGCTCCTGCAGATTGTTTTTTTTCTTTTCTTTAATGCACACACACCCACTTCCCTTCCTGTCTGCACTCTCGTTTTCTGCACTTTACTGTAATGAAGTTTTTGAAAGCAGACAAATGCACCCCCCGCTGGTAACACAAGATCATGCAGAGTGGTGCAGTAATTCTGTCCTTCTCTGTTTCTCTTTCTATTTAAAGTGAGGCAGATCACTCTCCCTCCCTCTCTCTCTGTCTCTCACACACACACACACACACACACACACACACACACACACTCTGGCATACTCTCTTTCCTTCATTTCCTCTTTCTCCCTCTGCTCTCTGGAGTGTCCATCATGGTCAGCAGCTTATGAGTGGAAAAAAACAGTGTGTCAGTTTAGAGAGAGAGCCAGAGAAAGAAAATCACACTGTTTCTCATGCATGCATTTTATATTACTAATTCATGTTGCATAGATCTCATTAACTTGCCTAATAAAAGTCTATTACAGTGAGAACTTTTGCGAACGTAACTGATGTGGTTTCCAGTAAAAGGATTAAAGGAGTCTTGGAGGCGTTCTTCCCGTAGGGAATTACAATCGGCACTGTTTTAGAGAGAGAGATAACAAGACTAGTGAATATCAACTGCAGACATTTTTAATAGTTAGATTCTTCTGATAAAGAGAAGACCCAGAGATCAGGATATCACATTTTTTCCATTAAAATTTGCTGGAGGTACAAGTGTTATTGGGAAAGAGATGGATTGTTGTGTAATGATGTGCTTTCACCATCATATGACTGAGCATTTGCTGAGTGAAGTATTACTCTAGTGGGCTCCAGTAGTAGTAGTTCATAACTTATTTGCAGAGGCCAGCCCTGCTCATGTCTGGAAATCATTATGCTTTTTATGGATGGAAAAAACCCACTGACCTTTTTATGAGGTTTCGGGTACTTCTAGGAACTCACCTCTAGAGGGTGCTAGAAGCACAAAGTGCCTCTGCTTTATGTACTGAGACTATTAGGAGATCATCAGCAGGTTTTAGGACAAGGTCCTCGAAAGCGCTGTGTGACAGTACCAAATAAATGTTTCTTTAGGTCACCGAGACAATGAAAAATGATGTATATGACCCTGTATTGAGGATTACAAAGTTATAAAGTCGTGCTGCGGTCAAGCGTGTATCCCCAGTGTTCCTGGAATATGCTCCAGATCCACCACAACCCTGATCAGCGTTAAAATTAGGATTAAAGTCGCTTAAAAAACACATTAAAATGTTTGTACCTGGGAACCAACTTAATTGTCATAATAAATTCCACAGATCCCCTTGGTACAGATTTATTTTATGAAAATAATTCAACTAAATATTGGGGTTATTATTTCAATGAATTATTTTGGCAATTTATTGGATCCATAGAGGTTTTTATTCCTGAACTGTACACTCACAGAACACAGCTTGTCGTTAGAGGTATTGGCATTTCAATTAATTAAATTCAAGTGACAAGCCAATAACGTATAGATGATAAAATATAAAACCTTGAGAAACACTGGGATAAAGAAGAGCAGGGTACTGAAGATGAACGAGAAATAAGTCTTTTTGAAAATGGTAAACAGGTTTGAAAGCCTCTGATGAACACTCAGTAATCACATGCTGATGAGGGCATATTTATGATTTAAGAAAGGAGGAATTTCTGTGAACGGTTCTTAAGCTGGCAAAGATTTAAAGAAGAGCATTTAGAGAATGTTAGTAACCCTAACATTCCAAACGTATTGGCGGCACAGAATTTAAAAAAATATATATCTTGCTTGTTTCAAGGGAGCCGGTGTTGCGGAAAGCATCAAAAGAAGTTTATAGTCAGAAATTTATTTTGGCTTCAGGTTTTGTATGAAATGGAATACAGCAAACTCATTACATGGTGCAGTAGGTCGTTGAAGCCGTGCATGGGATGTGTGCATGCTGGTAAAGTGTCATTATCTAAATGTGAGAAAAATTTGGGAAGTAAGAATTTCACAAATAATGTTAAAGCGAGGTGACATCCTTTTACCCCTGAAGGCTGGGACAATTAATATATATATTTTTTTACATTTCTTTTTTAAAGCATGTTTTTAGTAATTCTAATGTTTAGGAACAGAAAGAATATGCACAAGTTGAAAAAAGAAAATGTAAAGGTTAAAGCAGTAAGGCCATGACGAGAAATGTAGATGTTTGTGTAGAAAAGGTGGAACGATCATATATTGTTAGGATGGATGAAAGAAAAGTAAAGACAGCTGGATGTAAGCAAATACAATTCATAATACACTCACCAGCCACTTTAATAGGAACACCTGGATACCTGCCCATTCATGCAATTTTCCATTCATGTGGCAACAGTGCAATTCATAAACTCATGCAGATGCAGGTCATGAGCTTCAGGTAATGTTCACATCAAACATCAGAATGTGGAAAAAGTGTGATCTCAGTGACTTTTACTGTGGAGTGGTTGTTGGTGCCAGACAGGCTCGTTTGAGTATTTCAGAAACTGCTGATCTCGTGAGATTTTCACACAAAACAGTCTCTAGAGTTTATACAGAATGGCGTGACAAGCAAAAAACATCCAGTGAGCGGCAGTTCTGTGGGCAGAAACACCTTGTTGATGAGGAGAATGGGCAGACTGGTTCAACCTGACCAGATGGTTATTTGTAACTCAAATAACCACTCTTTACAACCGTGGTGAGCAGAAAAGCATCTCAGAATGCACAACAATGCTGAACCTTGAGTTAGGTAGGCTACAACAGTAGAAGACCATATTGGATTCCACTCCTGTCAGCCAAGAACAGAAATCTGAATCTATAGTGGGTACAGGATCATCAAGACCATTACTGGTTTCACTTCCTACAATCTCAGAAGCTTGCAGCTGATGAAGCACTTTTGTCAGAAACATTATGTTTCTCTGGAAACTTAGCGTACTATAATGAACTTCTACACTACAGTGAACTCCCTGGATTCTTCCTCAGAATTATATAGCTGACAAATTAAAGGGAAAAAAACGGAAACAGCGTTCTTGAAATATTCTGTAATCCTCTAGAATTGAACTGGGGTGATGAACACCATTCTTCAAAAAGGTTTTCCCTCAGTTGGTGTTTTAGTGTTAGCGATGGTGGTCGAGACACTGTCTAACACATTGCTCCAAAATCTCTCCTAGTGTTGTCAGGTTGAGATCTGGTGACTGTGAAGGCCATAGCATGTAATTTATATCATTTTCATCCTCAGCAAACTATTTGGTGAGTCCTCATCCCTGTGAATGGGGGCGGGGTCATTCTGATAGGAATCTTTCAGCAGCGGATAAAGGTGATCAGTCAGAAGAACTTATTCATTTGCAGTCCTGCAAGAGGAGAACAGTGTCGCAGAGTCACTAGCTTTTCCTTTAATTTGTCACCCGTCTGTATGTGCCTGATGCTAAACCACCATGAACTCTTAAACCACATCACTGTGTGTGTATTTATTATTACTCAAGCCAGGAGGTTTCACTCTGAGTCTCGACACATGGTGCCTGACTGTTACAGCAACATCGTGCTTTCCTGCGCGGTTTATTTTGTTAATAATGTTCTTGTTTCTGCCACAAGTTTAGTTTCACTTGGCTGTTCTGAGACATTTTATGAAGACTCAAATAACAGCCAAGCAGCCAGCTAACTTTCACCGACTACGCTAAAAACAACAAATTTACAACAAAATTACATTTCCGTTTCCCAATCCCAAGTTCTACAGATGTCAAAATATAGAGGTTATGAAAAATATTGTGGAAAGCCCTCAAATCAGATTCACAGCCTTGGCTGGCAAGTAGCCTGCTTATAAAACCATATCCTGATATTTATAATCAGTCCTCGTGAAGTGACGCAGAGTCGACTTAGTTTGTGGATTTTTGTTGTTGTTGGAAATGACAATGAAGACTGAAAAATCCCTCCATGTTATTTATGTTCAAATGCGCTATGATAATCATTTGAACTGCTGAATAATGTAGAATGATCATAAAGTGTTTGAAAAATTCTCAACAGAAGCAATCAGAGGCCGTTTTTAGGCTATATTTATTTTTTTAAATAGTCTTGATGAAATGATTGTTGGTTAGTATAATTACTACTGCCATTGCAATTACTGACAGATAGCAAAGAAAAAGGAGGCAGTTGGTTTTTATATGTGTGTGAAGCCCTGCAGCTTTAGAACTTGTACATTTATTTATTTAGTTGCTAATTTATTTATGTATTTATTTATTCATTTATTTATTTATTTGGGTGTTTTGTTGTTTGTTTGTTCATTCTTTTGTTTATTTATCCATTTATTTATTTATTCATTCAGCCATTTATTTATTTACTCATTCATTGTTTGTTGCTTTTCTTTATTCGATTGTTTCTTTATCCATTTATTTATTTATTCATGTATTTATTTATATAGCCGTTTGTTTTGTTTGCTGATAATTATTTATTTATTTGCTCATTTGCTTATTTTTGTTTGCAAGCACTATAGCCTTTCTTTACAGGAATAGCTATTATTAAGCTATTTCCTTAATATTTGTTTAATATGTGGAGGAGATCATGAGATTTAATCCAACTGTGCTAGCATATCTGAGCAGAAATAGCTTAAAGCCTAAATTTATTAGGCAAATTGTGTCTGAACTTACGGTTGATGTTAGGGCTTGGGGAAGGTTTTGCAGTTGTCACTCTTCTTGTGACCTAAATGCTATGAAATGTAGTAAAATGATGTGGATGCTTATTCCTTGCTTTAACTTTATCATTCGTACTATCTGTCTTAGAGGTAATATATAATACTAGTTATGGGATAATATCTGATATTAGTGTCTGAGAATTAATAGCGGAGCCAGTATTACAGTACTGCTCCTCAAAGGCAACACTTTTTTGGGTTTATGGTGTAGATTTTGCCGCAGCAGGTGGGACGTGAGCTCTGTCCATCCAAACATAAACTAAGTGCTGAGCAGAGGTCTAGTTTTCTTGCTGAAGTGTGGGTGGGTTTGTTCTGCTCTGGTCCGTCAGTCGTGTCAGCCGCTTAGAGCAATGCGATATGTTATATAAGCATTTACGTAGTAAGTAAACATAAGTACAGTATATATAAAAAGGTGTGTAAATGAAGTTAAATGGAAAGCTGCAGAGAGGATAATGTATAATCTATAGTGCACCATACTAACTGACTCGGCTGTTAGTGAGCAGTGTGTATTAGGAGTGTAAAATATCAAACGTAATATAATATAATTTCATTTTACAAAATTGTATTTTTGAAGATTCTTTTCGAAATTTATTTGTAAGACTAAGATACAGATAACTACTAAAAGACTAAATTTTATAGAGATATTAGACCTCCAGGGTAGGATCAGGGAGTCTGGTGTGTGTGTGTGTATGTGTGTGTGTGTGTGCATACATACTGTATGTGTATATGAGGCCTAGTTCACAGTAACACAGGTAAATTTGAAAACCTTTTTTTCACCAAACAAAAATTTCAGTCAGTTTTCCAGAAATTTCCAATCCACAATGAAACATGAAAACGGCAGAAAACAGCATCCTGAAAACGGCATGCACAGTGGGTGTCTGACCCTTGACCCTTCTTTTGTCATTTCCACCATCCACTTTCTTGCACACTCCCAGCTTTTGCGTGTATACTATACACAGCAGTCAATTAAAACACCTAATACAGAAAACAGCATGAGGTGTGTGTGTGACAGCAAGTGACTGGGATGTATAGGATTATGACAGCGTTCTTACGTAAGTAGTATTGACACAAAAGAAAGAATCAGTGTGATGCTTCTAAACATGAGTGCCATCTGCTCCCAGCAGAGACGCAGACGTCCTCGTGCTCGTCCACATGTTTTTGTTTTATTGGACTTGATAAGTCCTGCTCTTACAGCACACCATTACGATGCTTATTTTGTCGAGGTTTCAGAGCTGAATGCCATGTTAATCTACAGAAACCATTTGTTTTCTCACACGTTAATTTTTAGGGCTTAGAGCAGAAGAGCATCTATTCTTTGGATGTTTCAGTATTTCAGTGTCTGTGCTGTATAGCACCGTGTACACACACAGCCTCAATGGCTTACACTGTAAACAACTGCTCTCGTTTTTATAGCAAAACATGAACATTCACATCCCATATGAACAATTTACAATAAACTGCAGTCCTATTGTAATGCATTCTGATACCATTTAGTCATTTCCAGTGAAGTACAGCAATCCGGCTTGTCCTGAAGAAATCGATCATCTTTAACTGTTTTTTTATCTCGTCTTCACTAATGGACATACTTCATTACAAGACGTGGTATGAGATACAGTAATATATAATTACATAGGCTTGATTAATGACTTTAGTGTATGTTTTTGTAGAATCAGAATGAGCTTTTATTGCCACGGGTTTTGACTTGGTATGAAGCTTCCAGAACACACATACCAATAAGATGGAAAGACATATAATAAAAAAATTTACAAATAATAATAATATGAAAGAATATCATTTTGAACACTGAACAGTAGACACAATAGGCTTAAACAGAATAGATATATGTACAGATATAATACAGCTATGTGCAAGGTGAAGGCAATGGCAGAAGCATTTTTGTTACTAATGCTAGTTGAATTATATTTAGATGTGAGGTGAAGCTAATGTACAGTATAGTATAGTTAGTGCAGTACTAGTATAGCACAGAGTACATTTTTATAGTTAAAGTTATAGTAGCTTGTCATTTTTGCAGAATATTACTGGCAAGTTGTTATAGTGTATGAATATCCACTAACAATATTAATTGGTTATTAAGAAATCTAAATTAGCTGCCGGACCAGAAAACATCACAAAGCTAGGCTAGTTAAATCAAGCTGGATAAAAATGGATTTAAAAAACTTGAAAGCAGCACTGAAAATGTCAGTTAATTTTTATTTTATTTATTTTTTTTTTTTATTTTGTCATTAAAAATAGCACTCTGACACTTTGATTGATTGAAATTAAAATGCAGGATTTGTGTGTGCCAGCTAAAAGGCACTCAGCTATATGACATCTGAGCGAATACACCTGTACAAATAAAATGACCTGATTGGCTGCTGAGTCCAAATTCAAATAAACTAATGGGAGATTCATGCAAAATTCAGAAGCGCCTGAGAGACTTAGCACAGACTTTGCTTGTATGTATTGGAGAACAAAAGCTGATGGGTTAAAAGCCCAGCAGTAATTTTCAGCACGTACAGGAGTGGGATGTAATCAGGTTTATTCAACTGAAACACAGATAGAGAAGAATAAAAGGAAAAAAAATATTCTAGAGTGGTATTTTTTTCTTTTTTTCATATGAACGTTTCGCTGGCCCTGAGAGTTAGTCCGTGGATAATGCATACTTGTGCATGGACTCAACATCCCCCACTCCACTCGTTTTAAGTGTTGGATCAGAGGTAATATATTTCTTGCAATTAGAGAAGATTAAACACACTCTCAGAGCCACAAAAAAGAGGCCCAGCCTAGACTGCTATGACGTAGTTTTACGAGCTGATAACCCTAGCCAGATGAAATAGCGGACCACGTTAACGCGGGTACACAAAAAAATTCAAGTATTTACAAAGTCTGTGTCTGGAGCTTTACAGTGAAAGTTGAAAATGTTAAACATTAAACAATCATAACAAAAAGATACAGTCCAGCCAAATAATGTCACTTGCAGCATTAGACAGTAAAGGGGAAAAAACACTTGGGGGCATGCTATTATCGAAAAATAATCAATGACAGGGTGATGTGATGAGCTATTCTTTTCACCCCAAAGTTGATTATTTTCCAGTAACATCACATCCTGAAGCATATTATTCGTCCTATACTACAGTGATTTGCTAGCAATTACTTTTATTTAACTAATTAAAGAATTCTATCCATTTATAGTTACTTTTAATGTTGTTGAACATCCATGCTAACAATGTCTTTATTCGTTAACTAAAGTCTCTTTTTTCTCCTTTTTTTAACCATTGATAGTAGCATTCAATGTATTGGAACATTCGTGAAACAAGTTAGTTACTGATATTACTTGAGTTATGGCAGCTGTAAACATTCGTTCCTTGCATTTGTTTTCCATTTGTTTATTATTAGGCTTAGTTTATGTGGCATGTCTGGCATACAAGTCCCTGTGAACTAGCTGTTACTATAGAAACGATAGCATATCAGAACGCACGCATTAATATTAACCTATGATTTTAATTGCAGAGCAAAATTAATTAACACCTTCTGACCAATCAGATTGGAGAATTCAACAGAGCTGTGGTTTAATAATATATCACATCCATGATAATGTTATGGTGGATGATGTGAACCGTTGTCACTACCTCTGTTTTCGAGGAGGCTGTCTGTTTAGGCAGCATTTTGTCTGGCTTTTTCTTCCTGAAACGAAGTCTGTGCCATTATTATGGCCGAATTTATAAGAGCCACTAGTTCTCAAATGCCACAATAATCTATTTACCTGCTATTTAATAGTAACTAAACATAACAGTAAAAACAGGAATGCCCTATTATTGCTTAATTTTAAAATTTTAAATAATAATTTTTTTTATATTCATTTCCATTTTCATATGTTATTAATAAAAATAGTTTTTAATCCTCTTTATTTTGCTATTTTTGTCTGTTAATGTAATTCAAATCTCTACCAGTCAGATCTTATATGTGTTGTTGGACAAATCTGCTACCTGTTTTTCTTCTAGAGGCCCCAAATCTGTTATTGCATCATTGACGTGTAACTTTTACATGCGATGTAATCCAAATTAAGCCCTGATTCACCAACAGTATGGTCCCCATTGTCCTGAGTTGTTTTGAACCTTTTTGGTGTGTTTGTCATTAGCATGGTTGGGGATAGGTATGCTTTTTAGGAAGCAATAAGCAGGAAAGTGCTATTAAATCTCCTCGCTTGGTCTTCTGTGAGGCACCAACTATAAAGAGACAAAAGATGCTGTCTCTGTTGGTAAATGACTTCCCAGAATCTGATGTATAAGCCAGCTGGGGGCTGACTCACACAAAATCTGCTTCACCATTTGTTTGTGATCATGTGCAATACTTGTTGCGTTTGTTTTTGTAGATGTACATTCATTCATGCATGACGTTATCACTGTTATTGTGATTGTAATGAAAGACGTATGTTGGATTTAAACATTAAAACAATAGTTAGGTTTAACGTAAATGATACATACATATAGGAAGTGCTTATTCCTGACATTTTTAACTTCAGATTTTTAATAGACCTTTGTCATCAAGAAATAAGTCACAGTCATTCAAATATGCCCTTTCAAAGACGGAAAAAGGCTTTTTTGGCCACAGAGTGGCATATTATACATATACAGTTTAATACATGTTATATAAACATCGCCTGGTCTGACCTCTCTCATCAACAAGGCATTTCTGTACACAGAACTGCAGCTCACTGGATGTTTTTTTGTTTTTTGCGTCATTCTGTATAAATTCTAAAGACAGTCGTGAATGAAAATCCCAGGAAATCAGCCATTTCTGAAATACTCACGTCTAGCATGTGAAAATGCTGTTTCTGAGGATGTTTTTACATATTTCATATGCACCAGTGTGTTTTTTTGTTTGTTTGTTTTCTGCGATATTCAGTTGGTTTCACGTTATAATGAATTTCAAGTGCACCAGAATTGTTTGTACATGTGAGAGGAATTTCGCGGCATGTGCTTTGATGGCCACTTAATGGTTCTCATTTTCCTCTGCAGGTCATGCAGGTGTATTTTTATTGTCAGAAAAGTAATGAAAAAAAGAAAACGAAAAGTGTAACTAGCAGTTAATAACGTGCCAGTATTAATATTGATTGTACTTGCACTTACAGACCTATTTTAGACCGGTACGCGTAGTCAATAACAAGTTCTAATATTATGACTTGCTTATGGAGATTGCAGACCCATTATTTAAGCCAAACAAAAGAATGTGCACTGATTTACATATGCTCAATAAATAATACATGTTCTATGGGGAGAGGTGGTCATTTTTTTAAAATTATTTATTCACATTAAGAGTTAGGCTGTCATATTCATCGTTCCGTGTGCTTGTTCTGTTGAAACGTGTCCAAATGGGCAGGAGATGAGGGTCCAGCAACATAAACCTGTTCTCACCAGGAACAGACTGAACCAGGGTGCTTTTAGATGAGGATGGAGAACGCAGCTGTTTTTTTTTTGTTTTGTTTTTTTGGACCGGGGTTCAGTTTTTTTTGGTGCGTACTCGAGTACAGGTGTGTGTGTGATCTCATCTGTCAAGAGTGATCTCATCTGTCAAAATGAGATCACTCCACCTGTCTCCTCCAAAACACTAAGTTTAAAAAAATAATAAAAAATTTAAAAAAAAAAAAAAAAAAAAAAAGGTTTAATAGGTCCAGACCAACACATCCTAAATATATTTTTCTGGCTAAACCAGTGACCCCTCCAATAAAAATACAGTCAATATGATTTTGTATTCTGGTTTATATCTCCACATTTTACACATGGCTTTGCTAATGAACAGTAATGCATTATCAGTCCAAAGAATGTAATGCATTTTGAAGAATAATCTCTGCACACAGTGGTCTTTAATCTCGATTTAGACATTTTATTTGAGTAAAAAAATGCTGATAATAATTAGCAGTAATCTGAGACTTGCCAATAAGCGATGTGTTAAGGAAGGATTTAGCAGGACAGTTAAGTAGATTAGAGTATATGTTTTTGTGCCAGAAGACTGCACATATGATTATGATTCTCCGATGCTTACTGTCAGATGATAAATCATCCCACCCCACTGATCAATACCAAAAGCTTCTTCCGGCTGTTGTGTACTGACACTTGACTCAATGAGTCGTACCTTATGTTGACCATTCCTTTGAGCAGTATGCAGAGTCTAATCTGTGTCCAATTATGACTAGGTGGGGTTTTGGAGACTCTCCGGGACGAGCCCGTGTTTTGTTTGCTTTCCCTTGACTCACCCTTAGGCCTTCAATGCAAAGTGGCCCAAGCAGCATGTTCTTTTCAGGTAACACCTTGTCCCTGGGGACATCTGGCTAAGGAAGCCATGTCAAACCAGGCCCTATCCCCAACGCCGTGAGGGCCTGCTGTCCAAAAACTGTACATGACCAGCTTTGAACCCCTGAGACCTTAAGTGATCGATTAAAGAGGGAATAAATGGGTGGAAAAGCTCACTTGTAGGTCCACTGCCGAAGCGAGCACTCAGATCGCATCTTGCCTACAGAGCTGTGGGATTATTCAGTTGCTTGTTGAAATTAGAAGGGTCACTTGTTTAACCTTCAGGATCCTTTTTGAGTGTGATCAGTAGGTCTGAGACGAAGGTAAGAGTATGTTTTGTGTATTGTGAATTGACGCATTGCCATTTTTTAGTCCATCGAACATTAGATTTTCTAGACTACGTTATATAAATGATCAGTTCATGATTGGTACTGGATCATTTCAATAAATTATTGGTGAATTAAGCAATGAAATAATCAGCCATCAAGGAGGCTGGTTGGAAAGACCTTCATTCCATCTGACCATTGGTCCATCACTGCTAATCTTAGAGTTTAGCTGATAGTTATTACACTTTCGGCTCACGGTTTCTGGCCTGGAATTGCTGCGTTAAGATTTGTCGAGTATTTGCTGTGAATTGTGACCCATGCTCTAACAACACCTTTCATTTTATCTCTTCTTTTATAAGCTAACGCGCATTTATTTGTTGAACTTTGAATACAAGAGTCTCCCTTAAAAACTTGGCAGTATTTGATGAGGCTACAGGTATTTCATGAGGACCGAATAAAGACAGTGTCGTGTAGCATCATTGCGTGTCTGAAGTTGTTTATCGGTTGAAGTACTTGTAGAAATACCCTGTACATGTGAGGACATCACCTCATCAAAACGTTAAACCTGAGTTAAGCTTGTGATCAGGAGCAGATTTGCCTCAGAGGCCCCTGCTGTAAACAGCTGTTCCGTGCTTATCACTTAATTGTCTTAGCCATAGCTGTCTGCATCCATGATCGTTGTTTTTTTTTTTGTTGTTTTTGCTGTTGGTGTTGTTTTTTTGTAGTTGTTATTGTTGAACCAATGGATTGCGTTTTTTTCAATGATGATGTCAATGTTTCTTCTCTTTCAGAATTATATATAACTCCAAAATTCAAGAAGATTCAAGTGCATTACTGACATGTATTGAAAGCAAATAAAAATTACTGTACAACACTGTCTGATTTTTTTGTACTAAAAACAGTTGCATTTCAGTCTATTCATATCACTACATTAGTAATTTTCATAATTGTATATCATATTATATTCTATTATATTATTCTTAATTACAGTGAAACTTTACTGAAAGATTTATAGCGTCTGCTGACAACTCCTAAGACTTATAAGAGTGTGAAAAGAGTAAAAGGAGTGAAATATTTACATTTTACCTGTCAGTACAGCAAATTATCAATGGTATTCTCTCTTCACGCTCATGTTAACGAAAGAAAACACAAGTCACTGAACTGTGAACAAGCTCTTGCTTTATACACCAGTTTGATTAAAGACTGAGCTTCTTGTCAGTGACAGCAGATAAGCTGACATTAAAAAAGCAATAAGTGGTTGTCACAAGTATCCCCTCAGAACCATTTATTGATATCCAGAATAATATCAATATGGATTAGCCCAGATTCACATCATATGAGATCATGGAGTGTAACTAGGCACTTTGGCTTTCAGGAGGATTGACTGTGAGCGTTTGTAGGAGTTTGTTCATTACAGTTATTAATATAAATAATAAAACACTCATCCTTCTCGTTGATTGCACCGTCAAGATGCTGGTGACGAACGTTACACTTGGCTCTAATCTGAGCAAGCTTTTGTGTCCAGAGTCAGATTAGAAGAACACATTGTCATAAATCTGCCTCCCAATTTGGCCGGACGAGGGGCAGGTGGGGTGGGTCATCCGTCATATATAAAGCCGCGTGTCCTCTGGGTATTTTTCACACCATTGGCTTTTGCCCGACCTTTTTGCTGATACATATCCAAGAGTTTGTACCTGTTGAAGCTCAGAACACTTAATGTTTTGTTTTTTGTTTTTTTTTCAGAAGTATAGTGTATGTAAGGAATAGTTCTTATGCACGTCTGCCAACAAACTTTTTGTCGGACCTCAAAGACTTAACGTTATGTTTTTTGGTGATACAGTATTCCCATTGAATAGTTCAGCACTAATAACAGTACACATTTGTTTGTACGCGTCGATCCGTGATCCATTTCTCAAACCTTAGAACCTATGAGCTTTAGGTGGTAATAACTACACAGCCGTTGTTATTGTTGTGCCTTAAAAGAGCGTAGTGATGAATTACTGTATGCCAGACATGTATGAGATGCCACATGGCATGGTCGGAGGCTACACGGTACCCGGCGGAGGTGAATATTGTATGTACGGTGGCGACGGATCCACTTTTGGCCATTGCGAGTCGCAGCCGCTACACCACAACCCTCCTTGCGTGGAGCAGGCCTGGCCGCCCAGCCAGCCATACCCTGCCATGTACCCAGGCACTTATCCAGGCAGCAGCCCAGCGTTTAAGAGCGAGTTCTGCACCATGGATGTACCACTTAGCCACTACCAGCAGCCTGATTACTTCTCTGATGGCAGGCCAGACTTTTCTCAGATGCAGTGGATACAGGTGCCGCATAAGAAAGGTATTGAGGAAGCACTTCTAGATTGTGACGCACGCACATAGTAGTGGGTAGAGGTGAAAAAAATTACATTGTGATAACTGCAAACCCAATATCGTGCTTTTTTTTGGCGTAAAAATGAAATATATCACGGCAGTTTAAAATGAATTTTAAAAATACTTGAAAATGTATTCACTTATTTGGTTAGAGAAACAGATACTCAGAATTTTTTAACATTTAGAAATACAGTTTTCTTAATTGTTCTAAGAAATAGGCTGTTTTTCCCCAGTACCCTTGTAATTTATTTTGTGCTTTTATTTATCTATTCATTTATTTATTTATTTATTTATTTATTTATTTATTTAGTATATGGGGGATTTAGCACAGCATACCATTAACAGTATTACATCTCCCATTTCTTTATTGTTGTATATTGTTACATCCTTAGCAGTGGATGTATTATTATTATTATTATTATTATTATTATTATTATTATTATTATTATTATTATTATTATTATTATTATTATAGCAGATCCTCATTTAAATTAAAGGTAATGAATTAAAGTGTTGTGGCTTGTGTGAGATGCACCAAAAAAGATAAAGTAGTGTTTGTCTTTGACATTTGTGGGTTTTTCTAGTTTGTAATTTTTTTTTTATTAATAATTCTAAGCATCATAAAATGTGACTCCCAAAAGGCTTGCTTGTGTTATTATTTTTTGCTTATTATATGTACTCTCAATGCTTGCAAAAAAACAAAAAAAAAATCATTCATTAAAAGTAATTATTTGCCATTTAGAGTGAAGTTGGACAGCCTGGGGACAAGAACATAATTTTCTTTCTCCAGCTCAAATTTATCGGCCTATAATTAAGGTTTTAAAGCACTACCAGATCCACAGTGTATATGTGTTTATATTTGTGCTGGACATGTTGTTAGATAATAATTTTTTTATGGTTTGTATTGTACGCATTGTATAATGTATTGATTTCCCAGCATGCCAGCTGGGGCACATGTAGAAGAGCAGATGGCCTGGCCTTACTGGGGCAATGACCTTATGTGCTCTTATTGATCATAAGCATTATTGATTCATGTTCTGGAGCTCCCGTGAAGTTGTGCCTCAAAACCACCCGCTGCCTGAGCGTTGAGGATTTAGCTTAGCCTGTTTTACACCACTTCATTGATCTGTACTTTATGTGGTACTTGAATCACAATTAGATTTTGTTTTCCTGTTAAGGCTCAGTCTTCCTGTGTTACATATATTCCTAATAACAATGGCTTTTTTTTATTGTCACTTTTGAACTATTTTTTACTTTTTTTGGTCTGCTCTTAAATTATTCCGCATTTCTTATTTATATTTAAAGCATCTTTAATTCCTTTTGGGAAAAAGAGGCTTAAGAAGACCGCTTTGTTTGAATGAGTTTAACTTTACTGCATGCTGATATTTTTTCAGTACCACATGTGTGAATTCCTTATTCCTAATGTAGAGGTTTGCTATTTGTGTTTCCTTTTCAGGGTACATACCAAGTTACCTGGACAAGGACGAACTTTGTGTAGTGTGTGGAGACAAAGCGACAGGATACCATTACCGGTGTATCACCTGTGAGGGCTGCAAGGTAAGAAACAGAAGTGTACAAAAGTGTTTTATTCCTCCCTTACCACAGCAGTTTGCCAGCGCTGAACTTTTTTTTTTTTTTTTTTTTTTTATGGAACGACGTCTTTTTATCCACTTCTGTGAAAAACAAGTCAGTTCCTGTTATAACTTACATTATAGCAGCTATGAACAGTTGTTCCCTCACCAGTCCCTCTTTTTTTTCTCTCTTGGAGTTAATAAGACAAAAAAAAATGCTGTTTGTCATGTTACAAAGAAACCGCAAAGCTCTGTGTCCTGAAGACTTAAAGTCAAACATACTTTACTTCTAACTGTTAGGAGGCTTCTTCCAAAAATGTTAAATAAACATGTCCTCACACCAAAACCTCACTATATCAGCAATTACACATTTTAATTTGTTTATGAGGAGCGTTCGTCATATAAGTCCCTGTGTAATGTGTTACTACACGACTAACATATTAGAACAAGCGCATTGATCTAAACCTTGCAGTTAGAGCTGCTGTTACAGATAACCATCTCCTGACTAATCAGAATCAAGCATTAAGAGCATTAATACACCTCTAGACTGGTCTTACTATCTTGCATATTTATCAGACAGTTTATTTATATGACAGTTTATGCACTGATTTGCTAAGAAATGCAGCCAGAATACATGATATTTATGTTTTCCCTTTTTCCAGGGTTTTTTCAGGCGTACGATCCAGAAGAACCTGAACCCGACCTATGCGTGTAAATACGAGGGGAAATGTGTAATCGACAAAGTCACGCGGAACCAGTGCCAGGAATGCCGTTTCAAGAAATGCATTGCTGTAGGAATGGCGACCGACTGTGAGTGTTCTCTGTGTACTTACTACGTGAAGCATACATATAGTGTAATACATAAAAATGTTTGCATATATTACAGAGATGGAAACTCGGGATAGGGACTCGACTCTGGACTAAAGACTCGTGAAATTTCTGGCTGGCTGGAAACAAAACATTACACTAGGAGCGTAAAAAAAACAACTCATTGAGTGAATTAACCTGTGGTAATTTGCAGCAGTGTTATTCATGTGCAGCTATCAGCAGTAATTTAGGGCATCAACTTTTTTTTTTTTTTTAAGTGGAGTTGGAAGCAGAGTGCTGCTGAGAGTCAGAACAAAGAGGCATGTAAAGAGCCTCTGAGATGACCGTGTGGTTATTTTTTTTAATAACCTGTGACCACGAATGAATATATTGCAGCAACAAATTACGTTTCTCATAGCAACTATTGTATTTTAAAATGAGTGAAGCACAGGGACATCAACTGAATTAGACCATTGTGGCAACAGGAACCAAAGTATGGAGACGATTAATAATATTAGACTATATTTCAGCCTTGGAATGACGCATAAAGACATAGTGACGTCTCTCGTGCTGGAACATGAATATACCATTAGCCCACGTCACCTTAAGCAAATTCTCGGCTGGTTGTGCCATATAATTACCTGGAGGCCATGTATTATGGAATCAAGTTATACAATTCATGTCCACAACTTTGGTACCTTGTGGTCATAAAATAATAATCCGTGATCATGAGAGTAGATTGAAGCCCTGAAATATGACTTTTGGATTCTTTTTTAAAAGAAGATAAGGAAGGCTAACTAAAAAAATAGCCAATTTCTGAAACTGAAACTGTATCCAAAACGCAAAGACAGAGAATAATTCTGTTTCTTTCACATGATAGATAGAATGGATTCACATACAGTACAGTACATCACCGTGCTGATGTTGGTCTTGGACCATGATAAAAACCTGACCAGTCAATCCACTACACAAATATTTGATAGTTGCAGACTTGTATATGCTGCGGTGCATCAATTGGTTTTTGTGCTTGTTTGATATTGTTTTATCATGCATCAAGTCTTGAGATTATCAAAAGGAACATTTAGCCTCGTCCATTTAAAATCGTATAATATAATCAATCGTTCCACCTTCTCCTTCCTTCAGTGGTGCTGGATGACAGCAAGCGTCTGGCCAAACGGAAGCTGATTGAGGAGAACCGCGAGCGGCGGAAGCGTGAGGAGCTGCAGAAGATGGTGTGGGAGCGACCTGAGCCGTCGCAGGAGGAATGGGAGCTGATCCGCATCGTCACTGAGGCCCACATGGCCACCAACGCCCAGGGCAACCACTGGAAACAGAAGCGCAAATTCCTGGTGAGAATTCACCTCCTCCCCCAAATCAGCATCACAGTCGTGTTTTGTGCCTTGTTTGGTCCTCCATCCAGTTCCTACAGTACATTCTGTCCCCAATTCCCAGTTCCCTGCCACTACTTTCCACTTCCAACCATCCCAGCCCCAGTGCCAACTCTTCATTTCCTGACTCCCTGTCTCTAACTCCATTTCTTATATCCCAGTCCCTAACAAACAATTTTCCGCATCCCAATTGATTCTCCCTATTTCCCACCTGCCAAACCATGCTTCTCAGTTCATTCTTCATACCAGCCAGACCCTTCTTCCCAATTCCCACTAGCCAGACCATGCTTTCCAGTTCATTCCTCCCATTTCCCACCTGTCAGACACCTCTTCCCAGTTCCCCATATCTTATTTCTCCCTTTCCAGCTCCCAGCTGCCAGTTCCCTTTCCCCAGTTATTACACCCCTTACACTTGTCACATATTTCCCAATTCCTGTCCTCACTGTTTTCCCTGTATTAATATGTCCATGTTTTTGTATCTTGTAGAGTGGGGGAGTGTTAGCTGGATGCTGGAGACTGTTCCACAAAGGCAGCAGCACTAACTTTAATGGAACATCTTTTTACAGTTTTATCTGCCTCTTTTGCTTTATCTCAAACTCAGTTTTCCTCAGTCAGTTCAACCAAATAAATCTACTGAAGTGCTCAATTCTTTTTCTGCCTTCCTCTGATTTTCCGTTTCCTCTTGTCCTCATGTTTTTCGGTCTCTAACCAGTTTGCTTTTCCCGCGTTTTCTTTGAACTCTAACTGTCCTCTACAGATTGATGTCTGTCTCAGGACTTTGCTGTGGGTTTCCATGCCAGATCTACTAACAAACCCATACGCTTTCAAATTTCAGTATATTTCGGACATTATTTTGATAAAGTAGAATTACAGCGACAGTAGGACACGAACATTTTGTGTTAACAAACCAGCTTGAGAAATAAGGTAGAAATCTGAAATGGGTTGATCTTATCCGTGACTATTGCCCTTATTTGGCCATTGTGTATCTGACAACGGCGCCTAACATCCTAAACTCCATGGAAACACCACGCAATCCCATGACCTCACTTTGTTTCTGTCTGCACTGTCTCATCTGTCCTCAGTTTCAACTTGTTTTTCTTTTAGTTGGCTTGACTCGGGTTCTTCATTGAAACTTCACGATCCCTGTTGATTGCCCAACAGGTCGAGGAAGCAATGCTACTTAATGAAATAACTTGTAATTTATTCTATACTTCTGACCAGAGTGCAGTGGGGGTGAAGGAATCCAAGGTAAGAACCAATAGACCAAACACATTTGAGCTGTTGTGATTTTTATTTTTATTTTACTTTTTTACCCAAAAAGGCGCTCTATGAAATTGTCAGCTGCTTCCATTCTGTCTTTTTTTTTTTTGTTTTTTGTTTATTTCATTTTTATTTTTGTGAATAGATTGATGTGCTAATTGCTTGAAGCATCTGTTTGCCATGTTTGTGTAGTGCTGTGCTCGCTGTGTCAGACTGAGGGTGTACACAGGAGAGGAAAGCTTAAGGGATAGCTGTACTGAGCGCATTATACTGATGGAACGGGGAAAAAATAAGGCCAAAAGAGAAAGAAAGAGGTCAAAGGCTGGGTTTTTGCGCTGTACTCAGCACCCGTCTGCTCTTTCCTCAATCTGGGCCTTTCCATGCTTCATCTTTCACGTTATTCCTGGTCAGAAGGGCATAATGTATATTTACCAAGAAAAAAAAAAACAAAAACTCTCGCTATATCAGTGAATAACCCTAGTCAAAGACACCACTATAACAGAGGGATCTATAAGCAACAGCTCTGCTCCCACTTCCTCTGGTCGTCCTATCTTTTAAGTTTCCTTCTTCTTCTCCTCCTCCTTTTCTTCTGAATAACTTGGGCACCTCAAACCTTTTTTTTTTTTTTTTTTTGCAATGTGCTTTGTGATTCTGTGTCCTTTTCACATGCTATTTAGAAGGGAGTGAGGACTTAATGTGTCCGATGTGGTAAATGTCCAAGTGGAAATGGTGCATTAGCTGCCAGTCACGCTGTTGCTAAGCACCCTGCTCCTCCCATTTCCTGTCATTTCAGGCTGAAGACATAGGTCAGGGGACGATCGTCAGCACACCGGAGGGCAGTAAGGTGGACATCGAAGCCTTCAGTCAGTTTACAAAAATCATCACCCCGGCCATCACCCGAGTGGTGGACTTCGCCAAAAAGCTGCCTATGTTCTGTGAGGTGAGTTGACTACTTTTTAGTTCTTGTAGCTACAAATTCTCATACTGATACCAAAATTAGTAACCTACTTAGTATTAATCAGTCAGGGGTGTCATGGGAAATGTTGGCTGCTGCTGTGTGCTGTTAACAATGAACTCCCCATGCTGAGTTGGACGTTTAAGATGTGCGTAAGCTGCTGCGAATTGCACCTTGACTCACAAGCAAATTGTAGACCCTGGCGAAAGAAACCTCCGTGTGCTCGCAGAACCCAAGAGTTTCTCTGCTCCACACTCAAGATCTGAATACCTTTGTATGTATGCAATACATGGTGCCTTGCGCTCATTTTAAAAGACCTCGCTGATACTGCTCTGCACACTCATGACAGCCGTCCTATTAAATCCTATTACACTCTATTAAAGATACAACGTGTTAAGATGTTTTTCGGGGTACTTGTGTTGTAGGTCCTGTAGTTGCTGTAGTTCCTCCTCCTGATATTTGAGGTCTGATTTGCATTATTTAATTACCATCAATCGTGAAATATGTGCACATTGCTGTCATTTAGCTTGTCACTTAGTGTCACATTGTATCAGATCTTAGTATTGGAGCATTTTTTACAAGTGAAAGATAACAGTATCCGTATTGATGTATCCATAGTTGTTGGATTTTTACTTTTTACTATTCATTAAGTAGTGGAGGCGCAAAAATGTTGCAGTCAGTAAAGCATTATCTAAATTTGTCTAGATTGTACAATTCTGGGAAGTTGTTTGTCCTTTTTTTTTTTATGAAAAATTAAACAATAGTAGTTTTGTGTAGCATGTGACTTATCACTCACAAAACTCCACTGGAGCTAAAACTCACAAACGTTTGTGTTCATGCAAAATATTTAATACCAGTGAATTGCAGAGGAAGAAAAAAAATTGCAGTAGCTTTTTGATTTTCAAAATGGAAAAAAAAATTACGTTGATACATTCCCTGTCAGCTCATGAACGGTGTCCCTGCTAACAATGGAAAGCCAAAATAAATAAGGATTTTTTTTTAGTAGTGTGGGATTGATCTATTAAATGTTAGAATACACTCGTATAATGGAATGGGAACTAAATTAGGACTTGGGAATTAAATTCAATTAAATTAAATGGAGGATTAAAAATGTTGCAACATGCAGTTTCTGGGAGCTAACTTCTGAAAAATAATATTTGGTATTAATTAATTTACTTTAATTTAATTTAGAAAAAAAAGCCACAAGGCTTAATGGGTGGTGGATCTAATGTGTGGCAAACGCATTTAATGCTGGTTTTGTGCTCCAGCTGCCTTGTGAAGATCAGATCATCCTGCTGAAAGGCTGCTGTATGGAGATCATGTCTCTGCGTGCAGCCGTGCGTTATGACGCCGAGAGCGAGACGCTCACTCTCAATGGCGAGATGGCAGTGACACGTGGCCAACTAAAGAATGGTGGCCTAGGTGTGGTCTCGGATGCCATCTTTGATCTTGGGGTTTCTCTGTCCTCCTTCAACCTAGACGACTCGGAGGTGGCGCTGCTACAAGCTGTCATTCTGCTCTCTTCAGGTATGTATTCAACCAAGTTAATTAAAAAAAAACAGCTCACTGGCACTCACTGAGCATTGGAGAGGTAAAGAAGTGAACATGCATGAACATGAGCATGAACAAAACTGAAACTTGTATTGAGTGTTCTAGACCGCTTCAGGGGGTCATCATTTCCAGTCGTGGAGGGACAGAGTACCAGAAAGTTTGATAAACATGTTTTTACTAAATCTGGTAATTAACTGGCAAGTTGAATCAAGTGTCATTGAGTTAGGAAATCACCCAACTGATGACCCATGATTTAACAACGCTTTTAATTACACTCCGAACACACTTGAATCTTTAAATCCCTAAAAGTCCCTACCTAGACCTATTATAATCATATCATTTCAAAGGTACCATTAAAAAAGACTGATTCATAATATTGTCACGCAGTGTGTTTTGGTAGTTGCTTTGTTTCTGATTTTTCTGGCCCTGAAATTAGCTCCACCCCCAACCATAGCATAGCAGACCAACTAATGAGGCATGTGTAGTTTGATTGGTGGGGTCGGGTGGAGAAAGGGGATTCCTGTCAGTGTTTTCATTGTGATTGCTTCAAGCAGTAGAGGGACTGAAAATTCTAAATTCCCACTTGAATTTGAAAATTTAATTTAAAAAAATATTGAATAAAAAGTAATCAAATGAAAACTAAAAATACTTGAATTGTGAATGCAAATAGTATATCACGTAATGCCTTCACACAGGACCAGATTAGCTGTGTATGAGGACACTAAATGTTAGTCTCTCCAACCTTCTGGCACAAGTGTATAATCCCTGTTCTTCCATATAGCTTTTGATTTGTACTGGGAATGTATTTAAGAGGCATTAAATCAGCTATGGCAGACCTTCCCAGCAGCGATTACCCAGGATTACACAGGCAACTCAAGGGAAACCACTCAGCGACTTAGATTAAAACGTGATTACACTTCAGCTGTGATAATCACACTGAGTAGTTAAAGACTGCAGCGTCAGTCTCTCTCTCACAGTTAGCTGCTATTGTATCTAGTCCACGTGAACAGATATGTCCCATGTGGCTCCGTAAAACCCAATCAGTGACTATCAAGTTACTTGGTATCAACTGAGAATTAAACGCTGCTCTGATTTTGTAAAGTACTTTACAAATTATCTTTCTTCGCTAATTGTGGTGCTTATATCCTTCTGTACTGCTTACAGTCAGCTCAACTCCAGAATCACTGGGACCCTTAATGAACATGAGCAAAATGAATATATAAATTACATGAAATGAGTTATATTTTGCAGTTAAACAAACTGCTCTGTGGTGTGTATAAAACACCGACTGGATCTAGTTGACCTCGATTTTGGATCAGGGGAAAAGATCGAAATAACTTTGAAGGAAGGTTTGAGCACAGTAACAAAGAACGCTCAACTGGCTATGTTTCAGTAGAAACCCTGACATCTGTATTTAGGTCTATGGGAAAGTTATCAGTCAGAAGAGTTGGAAGTTATAGTCCAAAGCACACATTCAATGGCAGTAATATTCGTGCATTAGTGCAACATGTAAAGAAAAACAGAACAGCAGGCCTTCTTCAGGTGACTGAGAATGTCAATGCAGGACAAACAGTCTTTAGCCAGGGATATTATAGTAGGGCTGTAGTGCATAACCCTCTCATTAACAAAGATCACTGCACAGTTCAGTGCAAACAGCATAGGCACTGGTTTACAGAGATGTGAAAAAATCGATATGGTCATGAATCATCCTTCCCCATAATCTCGCCAATTGGGCAAGTGCATGCCGTACACCAAGAGGATAGTTTTCATTCCTAGAGAATTGTACAATTGATTCCAAGCCACATTGATGCTGTTCTGGCAGCTTGTCCTGACCCAATGCACTTTATATTGGTTTTTCCTATAATTTGTCATCTGTCTGTATTATTACTTAGGTAGTGCATTTTTGTGCAAAAAACTGTTTAAGCATTATTGGCTACTCGCAGTTTGTGAGAGAATGACAACACTGAGACACTGAGTAAGGAGGATTGATGAGAGAGGAAAACAAGACCCCGAAGCTCCCAGTTTCACATTTAAAGTTTATTTGATTTTTGGAATTGTCAAGCTTTAAAATAAATTATTAGATACTACCCTTGTACCAAAGTGTTTGGAAGCATTTCAAGAAAGAATGCACCTCCAAACATCATTGGAACTACAACTGGAATGTTAAGTGCCAATAATTCTCAAACCAGCTTTGCAGAATTAAGCTGCAAATTTGTAGTGTAAAATGTAAAATGTACTGTGTTAAAATAAATCTTAAAATGCTAAAGTGTTCGCCCCATTCAGCCAGAGATCGCAAGTTTGAAACCCGATGATGATGCCACAGCCATCACCAGCGGCAAAATTGGCTCTCTGGGTGGGAGGGATGGCGTGCTCCCTGCCCTCGTCAATCACAGCCGCACTAGTCAGTCATGGGCGTCCATGAGCTCATGCATGTGGAAGGGGGCGGATAGTGCTTTCTGCCTAGTATGTTACACTGCCTAGGCATGAAAAATGCGGTTGGCTGGCTTCACGTGTCTCGGAGGAAGCACGTGTTAGCCTTCACTCTCCCGAGTTGGTAGCTGTCGTATGATAGGGGAGAGCTAACTGGTGGGTTGGCGAAGATGAAATTATTGAGAAAATCAGGGGAAAATCCAGAAAAATGGTATGTTACTCATTTTTTATATTGTTTTGCTCATTTCTAATGAAGGGTGGCAACAATTCTGGAGTTGACCACGTAAGCACATGCAAATGATTCCGCACCCAGCTGGATTCCATATTTTCAGATTGTTAATGTTCTATGCAGATCGTCCGGGACTGACAAGCATGGACCGGATCGAGCGCTGCCAGGAGGAGTTCCTGCTGGCCTTCGAGCACTACGTCAACTATCGCAAGCACAAGGTGGCGCACTTCTGGCCCAAGCTGCTGATGAAGGTGACAGACCTGCGCATGATCGGTGCTTGCCACGCCAGCCGCTTCCTGCACATGAAGGTCGAGTGTCCCACCGAGCTGTTTCCTCCCCTCTTCCTTGAGGTGTTTGAGGACTGACCAAACCCGCCCATCATCATGTGACACCATACGCCAGTGGCTCTTGACCACACTCAGCCCCCTTTGGACGTGTTCAATGAACTCCGTTTTCTCACTACTGAGTGCCGTTGCATTCCACAGATGTAAAAGTAGCTCTCGGCCCTCATTTCTAGACGGACCATTTACGATGCGGGTACATGTGAATAGCATTTTTTTCTTTCTCTTTCTCTCTCTCTCTCTCTGTCTTGTACATTGTTGTTCTCAGTTACGCGAGGTGTATTTTTGTTGTACAGTTTGGTGAGTGAGTATATCTACTAGTCGCTGGCGTTGGCTCATCACGCACTCGGTTGTGTGATCTATGCATTTGTATCATGCAACATTCCACATCTAGTAGAAATCAAATCTGTCTCCCACTTAGGGAAAGATGAAAAACCTGCACACAAGATGAACCTCTGCTCCTTAAGATTTTCACACTACCTACATGAACTGAGAAAATAGTTTCATTCATTCACAAGTTTACACACACAAAGATGGGCTCTCTTGCACTGTTCACAAAACAGCAGAACAGAAAGGATGTAATGTAAGAGGTAATGAGTGCAATTTCCCACAAAACTATGACAGATCAAAGCACACAGGAGCTTATCTAGACGCCAAAATCTGCTTTCATTGAAGATTGCCACTGTATAGGTGCCAAAAGAAATTGAGGATTACTACATGTGTTCCCGAAGGCATGTTTGTCCCGTTCTATGCCCATCCAACTTCAGATCCTTCACTCTGCCGGACCGTCTGTGACTGTCTCTTTACCTCGTAGGAACTCTTATCCCTTTTATATATTTTCACAAGTTAGGCAAAGGTGATGTATCCGCTCGGACTTGTTGGTGCTATGAGTTTGTCTATTTATACCTCTTTTCAGTCAGCCTCAGAATTTGGATGATTCACACACACACACACACACACACACACACACACACACACACACACACACACACAGAGCAGTGAGTGGTGAGGCATGAACGGCCCACTGCTTCATAACACAATGTGACCTCTGAGGTATAGAGGATATGTCGAGGAGACACTTTCAGTTTGTCTTTTTTGTTATGTTCTTTTTTTTCCCTACGTGACATCATCCTCTGACGTCATCCTCTGACATCATATTGTACTGCGAAACATTTTTCACATCACATACCTCTACCGTTCATTAGGAAATAATGATAACTGGTCATTTTGTATAAAAAAAAAAAACAACCGCAACAATTTGCCTCAAGCTTGATTTTCTCTGTAAAAAGTGATGCCTTTCGTAAGCAATAGATTTGCTCCAGTGTTTCGGCTTATTTATGACTACACACACACACACACACACACACACTAGTATGTGCACACCAAGCACAGACTCAGAGGAAATGCACAGACAATCAGGATGCGAGGTGAGGGACAGAGAGAAAGGTGCAACAGAAATGTTCAGCTGGTATTCAATGAATAGTTCAGTCAGAAATACTAGTACTGCTAACTGTGAATGCACTCGAGTAGCCACCTGCTAGCATTATGCAAGTGACATCATGCTAATAGGTTGCGACCATTCACCGTTAGCTATGTTAACATGATTGTATGAACACTTCCATTAAGGTCATGTATTAAACTCTCATGCTCCACATAGTACTATACTATATAGTGTGTCAAAACAGACAGAGAACACGGGCAGGTTACTAGTTTTACTCACTATTAAGTATGGTAGTATGTGGGTTGAGACAGAGCCAAATGTCATCCCAGGTTTTTAAGATCCACCCATCTGGATGTACAGAGAGAGCTGTCCATTTACAGTTACAGTGAAGAGGTGAAAATGCATTATTTTACAGTATAAAAGTTGTATATTTTCTGCAGATATTTTTACAGATTTGCATATAATGATAAATTTCCCCATTTCACCAACAATGATAATAAAGTTCTATTCTCAGAAGCCTAGCAAAATCTCTTACTGTCGATAAGGTGGTTAAATATGTTAGACAGAGTTATTTGTGAATTCTTTCCAGTGTTACTTCTCACCATTCCAAAAAGAATGAGCCGGTTAGTGTCAGAAAGCAACTCATCCTGAATGAATGCCCCAGAATAGAGGTGTGTATTGGGACTGGGTTCCCACGGGGCCCAACAAAAAAGTAGCAGGCAGTCTGATATGAAGCTCGTAGAACAAATAAAGGCCACGTTCTTTAGCATGGAAGTGTATTTTTTATCACAGTTATTGCATTCATTCATCCATCTTTCAGTAACTGTTTTATTCTGGACAGGGTCATGGTGTTTAAACAAATATTTAAACAGTTTAAAAATATCATGACGCAGACGGCATTGGTCCAAATTTCTGCAGGAAGGGCCAGGATTGGTCAAACCTACTGTATGAGTGAGTAGGATTGGTCAGGCTTTCTGCAGAAGAGTGGGATTAAGTAGGATTAGTCGAACTTTCTGTGAAAGCAGGTGTGATTGGTCCAACTTTCCACAAGAACAGGTGCAGTTAGTCAAACTGTCTGCTGGAGCAGGTGGGATTAGTCAAAATTTCCGTGGGAGTATATGTGATCGGTCAAAGTTTCTGCAGGAGCTGGTGGGGTCAGTCAAAGTTTCTGTAGGAGCAAGTGGGATTAATCAAACATTCTCTAGGAGCAAGTGGGATTAGTCAAGCTTTCTGCAGGAGCAGGCAGGATTAGTCAAAGTTTCTGGAGGAACAGGTGCAACTAATCAAACTTTCTGCAGGAGTAGATGGGATTAACTTTATGCATGAGCAGGTGGGGCTGGTCAAACTTTCTGCGCATGAGTGGGATTAGTCAAAGTTTCTACAGAAGCAGGCAGAATTGGTCACACACTGCAGGAGCAGGTGGGATTAGTCAAACTTTCTGCGAGAGCTGGTGGCATTACTCAAACATTCTGCAGGTGCTGGGGGATTGGTCAGATGTTTTGTGGGAGCAACTGGAATTGGTAAAACGTTCTGGGGAAGTGGGTGGGATTAGTCAAACTTCCTATAGGAGCACACAGGATTGGTCAAGCTTTCTGCAGGAGCAGGTGGGATTAGTCATACTTACTGAGAGAGCAGGCAGGATTGGTGAAACTTTCCACAGGAGCAGGCTGGATTAATCAAACTTTCTGTAGGAGCAGGCAGGATTCGTCAAACTTTCTGTAGGAGCAGGCAGGATTCGTCAAACTTTCTGTAGGAGCAGGCAGGATTCGTCAAACTTTCTGTAGGAGCAGGCAGGATTCGTCAGACTTTCTGTGGGAGTGAGCAGGATTGGTCAGAATTCGTTTGGGTTGGGATTAACAACAGTCCCACACACACACCTCTACCCCAATAATCCCAAGGCCTTTATAAGTAAAATATAGCACTTACCTCCCTCTTCAACTGTCTAAAATAAATTCAGGTGAGGTACATTTAAGAACAGTCTCAGATAATGCATTCTGTTTATCCTATGTCGTATTGTTTAGGCAACAATTTTTATGTGATATCATGCAGGGTGTACATGATATCTCGCAGGGTGTACATGATATCTCGCAGGGTGTACAGTGAGGCTGGTTTACACGGTGAATGAGCTAACTGTGGATTCATTTTAAAGGAGTGCTAAACTAAGCTGAGCAATGTAACCTAAATGAGTGTTCAGTGTGATCCTGGGTATTTTTTCCTAAAGTGTCTGTTAGCTCACAAACCCACAGACCTGTAGCTTCACGGTAAATCCTCCTGTCCTACTGTGAAGATGAGTGAGAAAAAAAAGGTGAGTCTAAATGTAAAAGGTTGAGATTTTTAAACTGCATTTAATATGTTGCACAAGGCCACTGTGAGACAGTGAAGCCTGGAATTAAAGTTAAATTCTGCAGATTTAAGCCATATTGCAATTTGGATACCCTGGAAGAAAAGTTGCACTAAAGAACTCAATCCTGTATCTGATGACTGATGGTGAATGTAAAAATAACAGCGAAAGAACTGATGACAAATGAGAACGATGACGATGGTAATGTTTGTATTTAAAATAAACTGGCTCTGGGAATAAAGATGGTTTGAGAAATGCTTGGAAGATGTGTTGTTTGTATAGACCTGGCTGCCTGCTTACATGTCATCCATCTCTCTGACATTTAGCAGGCTAAAGAATCTCCACAAGAGGTCACTACAGGCAAGAAAACTTCTATAAAACAGTTTTGACATTTGACATTTGACATATTGACTTCTTGTTGCTGATGTCAGTTCTGAGGCCTTTTATTGTACAGTGTTTATAGCAAACACTGCCAAATAATTTGTAACAGTCAGTAGTCCATATTTGCTGTCATTATTTGCGCTTAAACAATTACATATTGTTATCGAGAGCAAATGCACATTTATATCCAAATGGGCAGGCAGTGGACAAAACCAGAAAATAACAGACACACATGTATCTTAAGAATACATCTTTGGAAATGGACCTTAACAGATACTCTGTTTGGTCAAAAGTATGTGGACACCTGACTATCACATCCATATGTGGTTCTTCCCCAAGCTGTTGCCACAAAGTTGGAAGCACACGATTGTATAGGATGTATTTGTATGCTGTAGGATTACAGTTTCCTTTCACTGGAACTAAGGGGCCCAAATCTGTTCCAGCATGATAATGCCCCTGTGCACAAAGCGAGCTCCATGAAGACACAGTTTGCGAAGGTTGAAGTGGAAGAACTTGAGTGGCCTGCACAGAAACCTGACCTCAACCCCACTTGACAACTTTGGGATGAACTGGAACGCTGACTGCACCCCAGGTCTTTTCACCCAACATCAGTGCCTGACCTCACTAATGCTCCTGTAGCTGAATGATGTTCAATAAGAATATGTGTGTGTGACTGAAGAGGTATCCACATATATGTGAGGTCAGGTGCATACTTAACAGAATGTAATTTCATGAGCGGGAACCAGTGTCTTTATAGCAAATCAGCTGAACGTTGCGTATGCTGAAGTCCCTCTGGGCTAAACAGTTTAATATAACCAAGCTATCTCTGACAAGGCAGTCCAAACCACAGGTTCTTTCCTAAAGCAACATTCCGTTTGTTTTCCCTCTGATCCTTATCTGGTTAATAATGTAATCACGAATTAGAAATATTACATCATGTAAATTATGAGGAATAAATTTAAAATAATGTAGCAAGACATCTAGCAAGCGTGATCTCATTTTTTGCTGACTGTAATGTCTTTGCAAAATCTTGTTTATAGTTGTAAAAAACATGTACAAAAAATTTAAAAAGTATTTGACCAATAAAACTCACTATATTTTTATTAGTTTTTACTCAGAAAGGAGTCGTTTTTGTTTCTGTGCTTTTTTCTGTGGACAGACTGGATCTGGCTGAGTAGCTGACCTCATTTCACACAAACAACTGGTTTGTTAACACTGTTTATACACTGCCGACATCTTATGGTCACACATGGCAATTGCATATTTCTGTAATGCAGTGAACATTACAGTCCTCGGAAACTTGCAGTTTACACTGGCCACGATAATGGCCACCCCAGAAATGGTAGGTTATTCTTCAAGTGGAATGTTGGAGAACAGGCACTATTCAATCATGAAGTCATGGTCAACAATTAAAGAGATTCTTGGCAACTTGCTCATAAATAAGCCAGTCCTTACATTTTCCATTTTACACTTTCCAGAAAAGGAAGCAGAGTATAAGTTTAGGTGGGAAACGGGAGGATATATAAGTATATAAACATATATATATATATATATATATACAACGGATGACTTCATAGTGCAATAAAACATTATTTACCTCATACAAATTGACTTACCTCATTTTGTATCCTAATTCATGTTTCTTTAAATAAAAACGCCTCACACAATAAGATATCCAGGGGACCCAGTTTTCCTGTGCATCTTGTCCATAAGGGCCCCATAACTTTCCACATCATTATAGTAATATAAGGGGGCTATGTGGGGCTAGGGCTGGTGGCCCACTTGTAGCCTACCAAGGCCTCACTAGTGGCCCACACACTGTCTGACAAAATTGGGGTTCATATAGAGCCCACGGTCAAATTTTTTTTGGGTGGCCTAGTTGGAGCCAAAAGCCATATGGAGCCCACATGGACATGTTGGCTAGGAACATAAACAATGACAAATCTACTCTAATTCATTCCATATCTAAGATCTACACACAGTTACAGCACTAATGGTCAAGTAGAAATCAGGGTCGCCAGAATGACTTGACTGTTCAAGCAAATCAAATTAAATCTTTCTCGTTTGACAGAAAACCATCTCTAATGCGGCCACTTCCAAACCAATTATCAGCATAGTAATACGTTTTCCAGATCAGTTAGATGAAGAAAACTGTCCCATACTTGTGAGATATGATCTGGCAATCTTGATAGAAACACACAATTTCTATCAGTAATGCAGTCCTTAATGGCTCAGCATGGCAACTTCAACCTTCAAAGACTGTAAAGCAAACAGACACTCATAGGCCACTTTATTATGAACACCTGTACACTCTTGCAATTATCCAATCAGCCAATCATATGGCAGAAGCACAATGCATAAAATCTTGTTTCAGTTAAACATCAGAATGGGGAAAATGTTTTGCTGATCAGTGAGGTCAAAGGAGAATGAGAAGACCAAGAATGAGGTCAGGAACCAACTAAAAGTAACTCAAATGGGAATAACCAAACTGTTGGGATTGCTGGGGATGGTGCCACCTGGGGGCTGTGGAGATGGCTTGGGGATCTCATATGGGGAGCTGTACTGTGATGGCTTGGGACTGCGATTGCTGTGGTGGCTTTGGGGCTGCGGTTGCCACGAGCAGCTTCATACTCAGGACTCCATCAGTGGACAGTGGATAGATTTTAACCAACTGGACTTCTTGTGAAAACTGTGATGAATTTACTGGTTGCACAAATGCACTATTTGTCCATATAGTACACAATAATAGAAGGGATTTATTTATAATTGCACTATCTGTTGCACCCAGATAAGGATGGGTTCCCTTTTGAGCCTGGTTCCTCTCAAGGTTTCTTCCTCATATCGTCTCAGGGAGTTTTTCCTCACCACCGTCGCCTCTGGCTCGCTCATTAGGGATAAATTCACATATTTACAATATATTTTTTTGAAACCATTATTTCTGTAAAGCTGCTTTGTGACAATGTCCATTGTTAAAAGAGCTATACAAATTAAATCGAATTGAATTGAATTGATTTGGAAAGGGATAAAGTCATTCTGATATATTTCACTGAACTGGTCTCAGATGATTGTAAATGGGGCAGCTTCCAGCAATCCTGCTGTTCCGAGAGCCTGACTCAGCTCACTGTGTTCTCGCATAGCTCTAGGCAGCCATCTGCCACCAGCTTTCACAAAAGATTAGTGCTCCAGCCTTGCAGCCTATTTGACTTTGCTGCTTAGAAATGGTTTTTAAGGATTTTATGAGTTTTAAGATGCTTTCATAGAAAAAAAAAAACTACTTTAATTTTAGAAATTATCTGTATTTTATTTTTTGACACCCTAGCTGTACAGCCGTTTTAATTGAAAAAGTGATGTAAATATAAAAGCACTAAATTTTTGGTCGAGTTTAATAAAAACTGCTAAAAATGACAACATTAGCTACAAAACTTAGACCAAATAAAAAATAAAATACCCTAAAATGCTTTGATAAGGTGTCCTAAAACCTGCACTAATTGTTGAAGGTTTAACCTACGAACATTGATGTATTTTGTTTTTGAAATCTGCAGTTCTTATATCAAGATGCTGCACAGTTTACCAGACTCTTAAGTGATGCTCTAGATTCAAAATTCTGCTGAAAGCCAACACTGCCTTCAAATCAGGTTATACCACAGCATACAGTGCCACAAGGGCCAAGACCACTTACAGGCAGCAGATTGAGGATCACTTCAAGAATACAGACACATGACACATACTGCAAGGCGTTTAGGTCATTACAGATGGCAGAAGGAAAGATGCCTCCCCACCCAGCATGGACGCCTCACTCACCAACAAACTCAACAGTTGCTTTGCTTGCTTAGAACAACATGGAAACACCAACAAAAGGCCCATCTCAGATTGATTACCAAATACTCACAATATGCCCCCAATCAGTCCAGCAGTCGCAGCTGCATTACGACTTCAGCAAACAGTCCAGTGGTCAGCGCTGCATTAGGACTTCAGCAAACAGTCCAGCACATGGTGTTGTTTTAGACCTTCAGCAAACAGTCCAGCACATGGCCCTGGATTAGGACTTTGGGAAACAGCCCAGCAGTCAGTGCTGTATAATCTATCATCAAATTATTTTACCTGAAAATAAAATAAAACATTGTTAATAATAGCAGAACATGATAAGACCTTTTTCCTATACATGTCATATTATAGGCCTACTGTAGTTTCAGAGCCTAGGTTACTGGCGTTACGTGGTAGAATAGATAATAATACTTTAAAAACGAACAGCTTTCAAGTCCTTCAAGCGCTCACAAAAATGTTGACGTAGCCCTGCGTGCACTTAGGTCTATTAAACAGAATTTGGAGAAAAACTGTTTACAATGTTTACATTTTACTAGCATCACAAGCATTGATTATAAAAGTGCACTCACCTAAACTGGACAGTTGAAGGTTAGGAAAAAAAACACCTCGTCTTTTTGCAGTCTTCACCTGTCCAGTTTCAGTGAGTCTGTGCCCATGATAGCCTCAGATTCGTGTTCTTGGCTGACGGGTGTGAAACCTGATTTGGTTCTACTGTTGTAAACCATCCACTTCAAGGTCTGTTGTGTTGTGAGTTCTGAGATGTTTTTCCGCTCACCACGGTTGTAAAAGGTGCTTATTTGTGTTACTATAGACTTCCTGTCAGCTCAAACCAGTCTGGTCTTCCTCCTCCGATCTCTCTCATCAGCAAGGAGTTTCATCCTTCAGACCCTCTGCTCACAGGATGTTTTTTGTTTTTCACACCATTCTGTGTAAACTCTAGAGACTGTTGTGTGTGAAAATTCCAGGAGATCAGCAGTTTATGAAATATTCAAACCAGCCCATCAACCATGCCACAGTAAAAGTCACTGAGATCACACGTTTTCCTAATTCTGATGTTTGATGTGAATATTCCCTGAGCTCGTGTGTATGTTACTATGTTAAATAGTGAACGTGCTATTTATTCAATTCTGTGTTCTGTTGTGTTCTATTCTATTTTAAATTAATTTCTAGTTACTGAGCTCCATCTGTAAAGGTGGGGGTTACGTGTGACATGTATGGCGTCGCCTAATGAATAATCATTAATCACCTTTTGAGATTTATGGTTAACAATGCCTCAGGCTCAACTTCTTCATTACATATGCCTTAATTGTGAAGTGAGAATGTAAGTACTTGGGCAAAACCTTTTGTGCTTTCTTAGTCCTGTCTTTTATTTAAATTTATTTATCAGTTCACTTTGTCAATGAACCAATGTAGTTTAGTATTCTCAATGAATCTAGCCTCATGCTAGCCCAATATATTGTGGATAATATTATGTTTGGCAATCAGATTTTGCCAGCCCCACATGTGCAGTATTGGCATGTGTTGAGAAAACTAGGACTGACAGCAGTGATCCCGATAAGCTTGCTGGCGCTATGGGCATTTCAGAAGTGGGTTATCATTGTACAGCTGGACCCCAAATGCTGTGTGCAAAAACTTGTGAATGAAGCGAATACATCAGAAGGAAGAGTTTTATTTATAGTTTTTATTTTATAGGTAATATATATTATCTGTATATATATCTTACACATATAAATCTAGGTATTTTGCAACATTTTCACAAATAAAAACCAGTACAGACCAGCTTTTGGCAATCCAGTGCTGACAGATGCTCAAGATGGATACTGAGAGGAAGCTTAAATGCAGTCAGTACCTCAGGACACAAACTACAAGGAAATTTAAACGTAATCAACACTACTATGACTGAAAACTACATCTTCACTGCCACTGCTATTCTCTTCACTGCAAATACAATCAAGTGTCAACAACACTACAATCATTATGAGGTAAGTTTGATATTTCAGTCAAACCAAAAAATCAGATTAAAACATTTCCAGCTTACACAGTCTTATCCCTCTTCAAGTGATAGCACGAGTCAGAAATTGGAATACGTGCTCAAGTACCTTGTTTGTCTCCTGTGATTGCGCCAAGCTCCCTCTCGGTCTGTCTTGTGATATGCTTGTATGTTGCACAACCAATTGAAAACTGAGCCAAAAAATAACTCTACAAGGACTTGTACTGAACAGACTTGACCAGGAAAAAAAAAAGAAAAATAAGATAACAAAACTGAAATACCGGAAGGTGACAAATTAAAGGAAAAACAACAAAGTGCCTTTGGTGCCGGGCCGCCACAAGCTGCCAGAACAGCTTCAGTAAACCTGGACATAGATTGTTCGAGTCTCTGGAACTGTACTGGAAGGATGAACACCATTCTTCCAACAGGTTCCCCCCGAATTGGCGTTTTGATGTTGGCTGTGGAGATGTTTCATCATAGCATTATGGTGATCAGTCAGAAAAAAGTTTGTATTGATTGGAAATGATCATTCCCTCCCAGTGGACATGTGGACCCAGCCATCAAAATGCCCCAATAGCATAACAGAGCCACCGGTTTTTCCTTTAATTTGTCACCCAACTGTCCAGAATTGAAATCACTACTCAAATAAGTAAAAAACATCAGCCAGGACTAATGTCTCACTCTAGTTTTCATACCTAACCCCTCAGCAAAAGAGACAAAAATGTTTTCTAATTTTTAGCATTGATAAATCCTGCCCTTATATATACAATCCGATAGTGTCAGCCATCAGGGAGTGTTTGACTTTAAAAGGGTTTTCAGAATGATTTGACTGGGACCCACTGATAATCATTGGACAGTGCATGCAGGCTACTAACTTAATCAAGTTTGTTTCTAAATCCCTGTAACTTAGAAACACTGCCAGAGCGGTTTTTTTTATTATTCAATTCTACCAAATAAAGTCCTATTGTTCACAAAACATATACATAGCTGCACCATTATGCTAAACTATTAATGAACGTCCTTTTACTCATCTAGAAGTACTCAACTAGGAAAAATACATATATATATATATAATCTGTTAAACATTCTTATCTCTTTCTGTAGGTAAAAACAGTGACACTGCACCATTTTACAACCCATTATAATAAAAAGCTTGAATTTAGCAGCTTCTTCCACATTCATCTTATTCATCTTATCTCTGGTGCTAGCTTTCCTTTACTTGTGTTTAGCGTAACAAAGCATGTTTGGAAATATCCCGCCATTACCAAACTCCAGAAAAATATATAGGTTTGTGTTAGGCACCAACTACTTAAGTGAAAGAAACATTTTCCTATGGTACCCACATCCACCATCATACAGAGCATCGCAGTATGTAGACAGCAGCATCTCTCGAACCATAAAAAGACCAAAGCATGAACAGTAAACATGGGTCACATATTGCACAGACAGTTAAACAGTTTAAGTCTAAAATGAAGTTCAAGAAGGTTCCTCTCCCAAGGCAATAGTCTCTCCCAAGAATCACAGCCCCTCTGTATTCTGTTTCCTTTTCAGTTCTGCTTTACCACAAAACTCACACCTCTGTAGTACACTGAGCTCAACCTGTTGCTCCGTTCCACCTCTACATCAGGCCTCCATTTTTGAGGTGGAAAGATCTGATTTGATAAAAGTACAGAATCTGGAGGTTCTGGTGGTGAAAGGACAACACAGTTACAGAAGGAGAAGAACTGCGTTTCATGGCTGGACCTTGAAGGCCAGGAGCTGCTCCGAGTGCATGTTGTTGAGCGAGCGGAGCTCAGGCAGTTTGAGAAGCAGCTTGGTAAAGATGGCACTCTCGTTCGGGTGGCTCTGCGTGATGAGGCTGCGCAAGGCGCGGATCAGCGACTCCTGTAGCACTTCTACTGACTTTGCACTCTCCAGGCCTGAACGGTCTGAGGAAACACCAGCGTGTTGGGATCAGTTTCTTAAATCTTTGCAAGTAATGATACTGTATCTTGTATATAGCCAAATCCAACTAATATTCCTATTTATTAGTTCATAAAGTTACTAAGCCTATTTTAAATCTTTGTACTCATTTCAAGCTTAAAATGGTAATATCCTTTTGGCAGATATTTTTGCTTATTTTAAGTGCTTATTTCTAGAAAGAAGAAAAAATGATCTGCCTATAGATTAAAACAGTTTTAAGCCTGAAATTAGTAAATGTGTCTACAAATATCATCAATGATGTTATCTTTGTTACATAATAATCTCGTAAAGAAAAAAATATTAGATATCTTCACTTGCATCGTTTTTGCAGTGTATATACTATAACTTTTTTTTTTTTTTTGCTGTTTTTATTTTCTCTAATTGTATTTACTGTGTTAAATATGTATTGCATTTATTTCCTTTTTAAAGTGGCATTTATTTATTTCCTGGAGGGCTGAAGTCCAGGACAGCTTGGTGATTTCTCTGCTTAAAAACCACCTGCTATACCTGATAACTAGTGAGATGAATCAGGTGTCAGGTTACTGGGGTTTTTTCTGGGTTTTTTTTTTTAATCTATCTGTGCAGAGAAATTGTACTTTAGAAATTGTACTGTAGAAATTGTGCCAAAAAAACACTGACACTGTCACGTGTCATGGTAACACTTTACATTTTCTACTTTACATTTCACTTTACATTTTCTACCTACTGCATTAATTAATATTAAGAAATTATGGATTTTTCATTAATAAACCATAAGTAAGGTTTAACAAAGTTACACATTTATTAACTGATATTCGTTTGAATGTTAATAAAACACACCTGCACTGAGTGTGTATTCAATCCATGACCAAAAATAAATTCACATAAATTAGCAAAAATTAAATTAGAGCATGTTCATAAATGATGATAATATACTCAACTCTGATCTCCAGGTATAAATATAATATAATTTGCTTTTCAGCCTCAGTTCATAATTTTACAAATCACCAACTGCAACCAACTGTTAATTAAGGTGTTGCTTCGTATCTTAATTTCATGTATAAACAGGATAAATGTTGGTTTATGCAGATGTTGATTATATGGCTTATTTGGTTTATTGTTTAAAAAAAAACACACTGAATAATTTAACATTATTTATGGTGTATTAATACAGAAGTACATGGGTTGTTCACTAACATGTTAAATACTGGGAGTTAAAGGAACCTGTAATGTGAAATGTTACCCTCTTTAGTTATAGAATTAGAACTAGTATTGATTACTACTAGTTTACTACTTTTCTAGTTATTTCCTACTTTGTTTTGATTTGTTACTGGCTGTTGATCACTACTCGGATTGTAACGGATCTTCGTATTGCGCTGCTGTAACAATGGCATTTTCCTAATAGGATGAATGACGTTTGTGTGTATGGATGCACGCATGTATTATCTGTCTGTCAGACTGCGAGGGGAAATGACAAAATGGGATGTAAGTAGTACCTGCAGAGACAAGTACAACAGCAGTGAAAAGGCTCATCTCCTCCTCGCTGAGGTCCAGCGCACGCAGCTTCTCGCTGAAATCCAGCATAGAGTTGAGCAGGTCACCAGCACCCATAGAGCACAGTGTCTCCACGCTGTACTTCTTCCCACTCAGAAAGGTCACGGTGCGTTCCTTCACGTCAAACAATGATGCAAAACGTACCACCAGTACCTGCCCAGGGAATACATCACATTCACATGTTTATGCATAACGTAATATATCACATTATATATCTATATATCTATATACACACACACACACACACACACACACAAGATCTGCTTTAGGATAAAAACCAAACCATGAGTTCGAAATCCCTGTAACTTTTTAAATAAATTATAAAGTTCACTAAACATCTGAGAAACACATACCTCAAAAGTACCCGCTTTGAGGAGGCTAATCTGGTCGTGCTGCGACAGCTCCCTGAATCCGGGGATGCGTTTGGCAAACTCCACCACCTCCCTTACAGCCGGAGTGAAGCTCATGGAGAACTCCTCCCAGATAGCGTGGCCTGATTTATGTGGGTCCACATAGGGAGAAGTGTTCATGGGACACACCTGGCACAGGAAGCAGCAGACGTTTTGGAATTTAATAACCCATGTGTCAAATGCATGTTAGTTTACTAACTATTGACGTAAATTTTAGCGTAAAAATCGTATGGTATATTTTGAAAAAAAAAAATAGAGTACCGTTCCTACATTTCCTTTAAGAAGTCAGATGTCAGATGTACTCACCAGATGCATCCTGCTGCCTCCACTCCATGCTGGACCAGCATAGCTCCCATTGGCTCGGGGTCCGTTGGAGTTGTGCGCCCGGAGCGACTGGCCAATAACAGAGGCAGGACATGAGTGACTGGGGTCAGCATCGGTGAGCAGCTGGACATGGCACTGACCACTGGAGGCACTGTTGCTCACTCTCACAGGGCACCGGCTGAGAGAATTATCTTCCTGTGGTGATTCGTGAGGATCCTGAGGAGAGCAGTGTAAACGTGGGTGCTGGCGCGTTACTGTAGCCATGTTGTTATGATGGTTCCAGACCTCCTGTGTGTCCTCCATGATGCGTTCGACTTCACGACCTGTCCTCATCCCTGTGCCGATGACCTCTTCTTCTCCACTGTCTGTGGCACTGGATGAATCAGAACTTGGGCTCGTGTCCATTGGGAGCAAAGGCTCGGGATCGTTGCTCAACTCAGATTGGCTGCTTTGAGGGGAAGAGGCAGGAGAGAAGGAAGGAGGAGCATGGGGTGTGACCCCAGAGGCGAGCTTTGCCGGACAAGGCGGAGTCTGGCTGCTGGAAACTGGAGGACTGCTGCCATGCAGCTGGCTGTTGTTCATCATGTTATTCATGGCGCTCTGCATCTCTAGCAGCATGCGCTGTTTCTCTCGCTTCGGGATTCTTCCAAAACGCACAGCTGGGGAGCACATAAAAGTACAATGTAGTTCACTGTGCTACACGCCATCACCCTGGATACATTATCATGCTAGAACAATACTGCAGCCGTTTGAAACAAAGACATATTTGAAACTGTTCTCTTTTAGCAAGCTTCCTATTCGTGTAGCGTCGTGGGAGAACTCTTCGCATGGGCAAATTCTGACGTCTTCCACTTTATATCGTTCTGAAAATATTGAGTTTGGAAGTTAATCTAAATTAATTAATAATTTCTATTAAATAAAATAATTTTTTCTGTCATATATTTAATCAATTTACATTTTAGTGTTTGTATGGTCAGGTTTTTTTCTTTATTTTGAGCTTGCTTGGGGTACGGATTAAGTTCATAAAATCTGAAGTTTTGAGATGATGTATTCAGGGTTCTGATTTTTTTCCTTCAAAATATAACCTTTATTTTTAGATTTTATTTTATTTAAAGGCAGATCTTCCCCTTGAAAACTTCACAACAAAGAAAAAAAAACATTATCAAAAATGCTAATTTATTAAATACACCACAGAAAAGATATGTATAAATTAAAATAACAAAAAAGTTATAAAGTTCATTTTCATATATTTTTATCAGCATCCAGGGTCCATATTAAAACCAAAGGCTTTTCTGAACTGAAATGTGCTTCTCTTTTGCATGTAGGTCAATCACAAGTAACGTTTTAAAGTCTGGTTATGCCCAAAAGGGAAATAATGCAGTTAACGATTTCATTCCAACTGTGGCATTGGAGCGTCGCAGACATTCTGACAGCCGGTATGTGCATCTGTATATTACAAATGGAAATGATTAGGCTTATGTCCATTTGCTACATTTGTGACATTCACTGTGTGAGAAAATCACACTTAGCTAGCAAACTTTTGGATATCTGACTGTTTTACCCGCTGTGTTTGTTAGATCATGATCAACATGAGGAAGATTAAAAGATTTAAAGATTAAAAAATAAATAAAAACATTTTGTTCATGATTCACCACGTCCTTTTGTTTCACCACATCATTAATAATTTCTTAAAGAAGAGGTGTCAAAAGTATGTTGTATGCGGAAAACACACACTTTCTTTTCTTCGTCTTTTTTGCAGGAATTACAGTGACATCTGGTGGGTTTTCCAGGCCGCCACACAAATATACTACAGCTAGAATAAGCAATTTTTTAAAAATCTATATATCAGGGATAAAAACAGGATGTCAGTGACTTCACAACTGGGTTCACAATAAAACTCATGTAACATACTGATGCGCAGATATTTCTTAACTACTAGTTTCACTCAATTTCTAATTTCACAGCCAGATTTAATATGTTCCCAGAGGCGAGTTTAGCTAGACATGGTGGAGGATATATTCCCAAATCTCACTTGAGTCTCTTGACAGTTTTCAGTTGTTCTCTGTTCAGTCCTTGATTGGTTTATCTATTGAAACCCTTTTATGTTCTTGTCTAGTTGTGTCCAAGTCTCATCATAGCTTTCAGTCTCATTAAATCTGAGAGTGCTTTCAATTTCCATGTGTAGTACTTCCTGGCCTTGACCCTCGCTTATGTTTTCTCAGTTTTGATTGTGGATATGCACGATATGATATTATCTGCCTATCTCTAACAAACAACGGTCTGATTACACACTTGCATCCTGCCTTAATTTACAGCACATTACAGATATAAACATTCCGTGTAAACTTCCAAGTAGTTCCTTCCACAATCACACGTTACACCACAATTGTCAACTGCCTCTTTCACTCTGTAGGGCAGAACGGTTCTGATCACGCAAAGGAGCCACGCCAAAGGAATTCCCACAAAAGCACAGTTAAGCCCAGGTGCTTTTAAAACACGATCAACAAGTGGGTTTTTTTTGGCACGGTTACTTACTCGGTGTGCCAAAACCATGCAGATGACATGGCTTGACGTAGGTATTAACGCTTTATCTGTCAGTGCGGCTTAAGAATGTAGACACTGGCTTAACATCTGGGGCAACGGTAAAATTCAAGTGCCAGACACAGCATTCTTAAATAAATAGTTCAGTTTTACTGTGAATAACAATCAGTACACTCCAATCATTCAACCATTTAGATGAATACTGTCTCAAAAGGATGCTTATATACTGATGATCATTTCATATCTGACTAGATTACAACACTCAATTTTTAGCTTAATGGCAGTCAGGTAAATGACTATAATAACCATATGACTAAACACGTAATCTGTAAATGTGATTGGTTGGTGAAAAGTTATAGTATGCACAGTCACTTGCATATAGTGCAACAATTAAGGCCTGGTCTACACTAATGCAGGTAAATCTGAAAATCTCCATCGGCAAAGTGAAATGCAACACCTGTAGCTCTACGCTGGAAAAGAGGCTAAAAAAATTCAGGGGGTGGAACTGGACCTGGTCCAACAGCTATTATAAACCAAACCCTAGCAACATGGAACAAAAAGCACACCAGCCTGAAACACATATTCTCCACACCCTGGACTTTTGGTCGACTGTGCCCCAGGTAGGAGGAGCTGGATCAGGTCTGAGTCCACCCCCTGGACTTTTGGGTCTGCAGCAAGGGGTACTTGGGCTAAGGTGTACACTTGCAAAACGCTTAACCATGTCCCAAAGCTGTCCTGGAGAAGTATCATTTCATGTACAAATGTATACCGCAGACTGAATGCGCTCACCATCTCTAGACATGCCGACAAGCAGACACTTCTTAAAGCGACACTGCTGGCATCGATTCCTGTTGATGCGCATGATGGGGCAGTTCTCATTCTTAAGGCACTTCTTATACTGGATGTTCTGTTGGATACTCCTCCTGAAGAAACCCTGGTTGAAAGCAAGGCAGAAAAGAGAGGAAATGAGCAAATCAGCCAGGGATGTATAACGAGGCGCTCAGGGTGGCTGTAACCACATAGGCATTAACGGGTGCAGGGCCATCAGGACAGTGAGAGAAACAGGTGTGGAGCAAAAACAGCAGACCTTTGGGATAAAAATAAGTCCAAAACTATTTTGACCGAAACTGGCATCTCCTGGAGTTAAGAGCGCTGTGAGAAGCAGGCTGATCTTTTCAGTTGTGGAAAGGCTTCAGTTTGACAGGCTTCAAACAGCAAGCCAGCAGCTTAGAGTAGTCTAGTAAAGTAAACTCTATTTATACTGTCCAATACGACAATGCCCTTGCTGTAAGTTAATATTCAAAGTACTTGCTATGCAATGAGTTTATAAAAGTGGAAAATGTTCGCTTTAAAAGCAGAAATGCATCAACAGCTTTTACTTGACCTAGAGAGTTTATTATGCTTGAATATGTGTTAGTACATACAGTGAAAATTAATACCACAGAAACCACAAAGCAACTTTCCCATGGTGCTGACACTGGAGACTCCTTCCATAAATGCCAAACCAGTCCCTCTTAATATCAATGATTGTTAAATAACACATTTTTTAATTTGTTTACTGAGCACCCACCATACAATTTCCTGTCAATGAGCTGCTCAGCTACTCTAACATGTTGTAGCGCAATTGTTTTTTTAACACATACTCCATATGATATCCATATGAAGAGTTGTTTTAATGTGCTTAATTGCTGTACATGTAATATACTCAACTTGGAATACTTTTAAATCTCTTCTTTGGTTAAGTTTGTCTGTGTTTTTTTTTAGCTTTTTTTTTGCACTGATGATGGAAAAACATTTTGTATTTTTGTATGGATGGACATTAAAAGTTAAAAAAAAAAAAACATTTGAGGGGCCTACAAAGTCTTTACATCCTCAGCCATAAACTAAACTTAGATCATCTCTCTCTCTCTCTCTCTCTCTCTCTCTCTCTCTTTCTCATATCTTAGGACTTACATACATAGACAGAAACTGCGTAAGTCTGGTTTTACACCATTAAATAGCACTTCTCCACCATCCGAGTGTTACAGAATGTGAAAAATGGAGTCACAAAGAGAATCAAGTGTCTAAACATGTAAAAGTGGCATATGTAAAAGCCACACAATAGTGTATCATATGAATTGGTTCCATGTAATGTCTAAAGAAGCCTGGATTGCAAAGTGCTGTACAATGAACACAGTGACAGGAGACAGACATAAAGGAAGACGAAAGACTATTACACAGATGATGAAAAGGGGAGAGGATGAGAAGAGTACGAGGAAGCTGTTGTTCAAAGGAGGCAAAAAAAAAAAAAAATCATGAAATGCAATTCAGGCTACACCGGTCCACGATATCATTAATCCTTGGTTTGAGCTTAATTTTTTTTTTTTTTCGGGTTGGTCAGCTACAAAGAAGACTTCACGTGATGTCCACGAAATTGTTCGTCCCAACAGAAAAGAGTGGGAACAATTTAATTGATTTATAAACTGACAAATTTTAAATCGAATTTTATTTTGCCTGTTGTTCTGAATGAGCGTACTGTTATGCAACATTCATTCATTCATTCACTCTCACAACAGTGTAGTGTATATTTTGGTCACTTACAGTTTTTTTTGCTTTTTTTCCTCTTGTAAACACTAAAAGTACAAAGTAAATAAATGCATCAATAAGTAAATCATGACATTTATGTTCAATTTCTCCTCTGACATTGTCACAGTTGTGTTCACATTTGATCGGTGCAGTTGTTCCATTTTACAGACATACAGAGTTGTCAAATATTCAGGATTTTGTGTTCGGGTATTTTAGAAAAATGTGTTTTGTAATTAAGAAGGAATGTCTGGCTTTAAACTGAGGGACAGCATTTTGTTGATTATTTGGCAGTTCAGTATTTGGCAGCGTCCATGTGCTGTTCTGTTCAGGATAAAAGGAGCGAGGGAGATGACAGAGAGATGAAGAGATTGGAAAACGCAGAGCTGGAGAAAGTAGGCTGTATATGACAGTCATATACAGTGAGGTGTCGGTCGGTTTCAAACACTAAAACGGTGAAATGATTATCAAACACTCAACCATGGTCTATTGTTATAATGTGTTGCCTCCTGATATGGAAGATAATGAAGATGCAGAAAATATGAAATGATTAAACATGTTACATGAAGATTATTGTAAAGATATATATATATATATAAATATAAAGACAGAGTTTTCATAGGCAATATATAGTTTGAGAATTGACTCATCATATAATTTGCACAAAAAAACAAAACAAAATGTCAAGCTTAGGACCTGTGGTTGGAAATATCGCATCGCACATTGAGACTTTTTTAGGTGTGTTTTCTCACCTTGCAGCCTTCACAGGCATGAACACCATAATGAAATCCTGAAGCCACGTCTCCACACACTTTACACAGCAACACCAGGCCACTGATCTCTGCAAGAGCATCCAAATATGAGTCATAGAGCACCAAGCTGCAATAATTATGCATGAAGCACAGTTTTTCAGAATAAGTTAATACACTCAGCTGCTAACATAAGCTTTCCTGACAGAGTGTTAATTCTTGTCATCTCTTAATAACCTAAACCTCTTGGAGGTGGACCCTACTGTGGTGCAAAGGTATGGATTTAAGCATGTCTCACTGTCCCAATATTACTTATTCTATCATATTATACTTCCTTACATCAAGGCAATGTCTGAGAAAAGAAATGAGAGGTCATTTACGATATGTTAATAAAGACCACAGCTTTTTAAAAATGATATTTAGTAGGCGTACTCACTGGTGATACCAGATTTGGCGGTAGATGGCGAGCGCGTCTTGGTCGTGCTGTGACTCTGAGGCTGGGAGAAGTTGGCCGCGTCCACCTGCTGTCCATTGTGGCGGCTGGAAAAGGACGCACTAGGTGAAGAGGATGAAAACTGGTAGCTGCTGTTGGAGCTGTCGCTGTGGCACGACTCGGGGCTGGAGGCCGAACTCGAGGAGCTGATGTAGGCTATAACGCCCCCTGATGGAGAATAACATTGGTGATGGGTGAAGGGAGCACCTTGATTCTCTGAAGCGTGCTCAGTTGTGCTTCTTTATTCAACTCTGAATACACAACGGGGCATGTGTGTGTTGCGTTCATTCGGTTTTCATTTTCAAATGAAAATGGGAAAACGAGGAAACAGCGTTTCATTTTATTTTGTTTTTCTTGGCACACAGTAAAATAGAAAATTAATGCCTTTTTTCCAAACACTATTTAAAAAAAAAATGGACTCATGACTAATTGTTTCTCCTTTTTTTAATCACACAGTCTAGAAATCAAATACTTATGAATCCAAATATGAGAAACTGACACTGCAGTAAACTCAGTGTTAACAGGGTCAACCTGGAAATAAAAAGTAAGCTATACTACAGGCTATTCTCTAATTAAGATGTGCACTTTGAAGCCTTGTTCTGTTTTTATTAAAGATGGGATAAATGGGATCAACAAATACAGAAATAAATTTTGGGTCAAAACTGCAGCACCTTGAAAATCCTGCTGATTTTTTCAGCCACAATGTCGTCCTCCTTTACTGTCAACCTCTTGCTATTTTTAAAAAAGCACACAGTGACACATATTAGCCGTACATCAGGCACTGTCTAATCTACCCTTGTTTCCAGCTACCCAGTAATATACGCATCATTTATTTTAGCCCTAAAATGAACCTAAAATGGTGGGAAAAAACCCCAAAAAAGACGGCTATTATGCACTATTTTCTATATTAAAATCAAAAAGTGAACTTTTTTCCAACTTTTGAGCAAGGGAAAAGGAATTCGGTTCTTACTAACAATTGATTAGTGCTAAATATAATAAATAAAATGCAACCATGCATAGAAATCTCTACTGAAAACTAAGCAAATATAATAATAACTTCCATTCATCTGTACTGTATGTTCAGTAGAAACACCTCTACATTAGTAAATGCTTCAGACATAGATATAATGCTTGCTGTTATGTATGTTATTATCTAGCATCATTTTAAAAGCAGTGGTTCTCAAAATGGGGTCCGTGAACCTACAAAGGGGGTTCGTGATTTTTAAAAAAAATTATTATTATGTTACAGCGGTGGAAATTACAACCTACCATTATCAAAGATGTTATATTGATTGGTTTTTGTTTTCTGATTGTGGAAAATCAGGAATAAAAAGCTCCGGCACTAACCAAAATATTATTGTACAAAAATAATCAAAACATCTGTACTGAGGAGGACTGGGGAATTTATTTTACTGTTCAGGTCCCTGGATGCAAAATATTTAAGAACCTCTGGTTAAATGATTGTATCGTGCTAGTATATTGTAACATCCCACACATACAGCAAGAAAATTCTCAGTTTAAAAAAAAAGAAAGAAAGAAAGAAAGAAACGAAAAGAAAAGAAACATGCTCTCCTCTCAGGAAGAAAGCACATCAGTTAGACTTGTGCGTGTGTGTTTCTTTTTTTTTCCTTAATTATTTCTCACGTAGTCGAACCTGAATGAATTCTCCATTCTCTGCGGTTAGGTAACTCCATTGCATAATTGCCCTTTCAGAAGGGTGCAGCTGAACAGACTACAATTATCACAACTCGAAAGCACATGAGAAACGTGAGTCGATGAAGTACATTCTGGTTAGGAGGGTTTGCTTCAATGGGGAAAGTGTGAAATGTGTAAAAAGGTGTACTTTCATGTAGAGAATTCAACAGGTTTTCCCCGAAGAAATGCTACTTCTAGCATGATTATTGTAAATAAATATTTAACAGTTGATATGACAATATTGTAGGTACTTGAAAATGCTTCTAAATGATTTTTTATACATATTAAAAAGACATTAAATGCTACATTTTCAGATCCAAAATGGTTGCATTGTTTAAGCCATTATGTGGTATTACTAGGGTTGTTTTATAGTCATGTTCAACATCCAAAAAAATAAAAAAAATAAAAAAATAAAGTACAAAACTGATGTTGGGTTAAGAGGACATTGTCTTTTAGAGCTTTACACCGCCCAAACGTTAGACCTAAATGACCTAAATGCATACATAAAGCGGTTGAGAGAGATACAGAGTGGTGTGTGAACACACTTCAGAAGTAGGTCACCTCTCAGGCAGACTGTAGTCGCCTCACGTGTATCCGCAGCTCAGAGCCGCACCACCTCGCCGTGCAAAATTATGCAATACCTACGTCACGGCGCTTTTGGACCAATCAGAGAGCACGCACGGGTAGCGTAAACACACTTGCACATGGCTAGGGCGAACTGTCCATGTGAATTGAGCAACTGCAATGCCGTCCAAGGCAGATGTCTTGGGCTACAACAACAGCGAACACTGACACTCTTAACCCAGTTAGGTTTTTAAGGTCGAAAATGAGAAAGCAGGCACACAAACTACTAACTAGATAACGCTGTTATAACACTTTGTGTTCACGCCTGTGTTTCTAATTAGCATTAATGCATATTTTGGATTAGCTGTAATGGTAACAGTAGATGGACTACTTAACAGGAAGTGTAATTATAAAGTAACAATTACACTACATGCTCATTTTTTAAAAATAAATAAATAAATGAAATAATCTTACCAGCCTTTGTTGATTCCATGTCTTCCGACAACACAGAGTTGTTTCTCTCCTGGATTTCTTTCGTGTTCAAAACTTTCTGGTGGCTCTTTGTATGAAAATGTATGAAAATGTCACCAGCTTGTGTGAGGACTGGTTTTTAAACGCCGAACATGTTTGTTTTTTTGTCTCTGAAATTTAAAAAAAAAAAACAGGCAGATATCACAGGTTTAAATGTCTACTCTTCAGATTTGTTCCATCTGTTGAAGCTCCAGAGTATTAAACGGCTCCTCGACACAAATGCTGAATGATTCAAAACGACTCGATACACTTGTTCGTGAATAGTGACCGCTGCACGGCTGGACTCTTTTTTAGCTTCCAGTTAAAACAACAACCAAATTCAAATGAACCTGAACGTCCAGAGATGAAGGATTGCTTACACTAACAGGTCGACTCTGTAGCGCTGTGCTGACTGTTGTGTTTTGAGTAAAAGTGCTCATTGCGGCCCATGTGACCCAGTTCACCGGCTCCTCCTTCATCGCGCTTGTGCATTGGTGTCAATGTAACCCACTGACACACTTTCACAGCGCAAAGTAACGCACCGTTCTCAGCATGCACTCTAGGGCTCCCTAACATGAGATCACACACACACACACACACACTGTAAGATAAGAAAATTAGAACATGCATATAGGACATGGCAGTGGGACTTGAGATGATTTAAAATGGCCTATAAAAGTTAGACTGCATGTCAGTATGAAATCCCCTATAGGGTAAATGCTGATCACTGAATGAGGATATGATGCTGGATGAGTAAGCTTACAGCAAATCTGTGACTAAAGAACTTCTCAAACAGCTACCCAGAGTCTGTACACCTTACATGCTTAATAAATACAAATCTGTACACGTGCAGTATTATTTTTATAGCCATGAACATTACTGTCACATTCAACCTATTTATATCAAATAATGTGAATATTATACCCTGTAGCTCAGGGGTTCTCAACCTTATTTTTTTATTTAACCGTGGACCCCTGGCATATTCTGACTGATCCTCGCACAACCCTCCACGTAATATGTACAGTCCCCTCCGAAAGAACTGGAACAGCAAGTCCATATCTAGTTTTTTTCGCTATACACTGAAGACATTTGGGTTTAAGATCAAGGCTGAGTATGAGTTGAGTAAGATCAAAGATGAGTATGAGATGATAGATCAGAATTTCAACTTTCATTTCCTCATATTTATATCTAGATGTGTTAAACAACTTAGAAAATGGCACCTTTTGTTTGAACTCACCCATTTTTTTCAACTGATCAAAATTATTGGAACATGTGACGGATAGGTATTTCTTGTTGCCCAGGTGTGCCCTGTTAAATTGATTGTTTAAAGAATTAATAGCTCTCTTGGATACTCTTGGATTGAGCCCTAGGTCTTGCCTATGAATACTGCAATTGATGTTAAAAAGGATAAACCAACATGAAGACCAAAGAGCTGTCTATGGGATTAAAGTAAGCCATTTTGAAGCTGAGAAAATATATCAGAGCCATTCCACAAGCACTGGAATATCCTGAAAAAGAAAGAAACCACAGGTGTACTAACAACCAGACATGTAACAGGTCGGCCCTGGAAAACAACAGCAGTTGATGACAGAAACATTGTGAGTGTTGTGTAGAAAAATCCAAAAACAACAGTTGGTGACCTCACCAACAACCTTCACAGGGCAGGGTTGAAGGTATCACAATGCACCATTCGAAGAAGACTTCAAGTGCAGAAATATAGAGGCCATACCACAAGATGCATACCACTCATCAGCAGTAAGAATCAGAAAGTCTGATTGGATTTTGCAAAAGAGAAATACAGAGATGAGCCACAAAAGTTCTGGAACCAAGATTAACCTCTACCAAAGTGATGGAAAAACCAAAATGTGGAGAAAGAGTGGATCTGCTGAAGATCCAAAACATAGTAGTTCATCAGTCAAGCATGGTGGAGGTAGTGTCATGGCTTGGGCTTGCATGACTGCTTCTGGAATGGGCTCACTAAATTTTATTGATGATGTAACTCAGGATGGCAGCAGCAGAATGAATTCAGAAGTCTGCAGAAACGTTCTGTCTGCCAATTTACAGAGAAATGCATCCAATCTAATTGGGAGGAACTTCAACATGCAGCAAGACAATGACTCAAAACGCATTGCCAACACAACAAAGGACTTCATCAGGGGAAAAAAGTGGAAGGTTTTAGACTGGGAAAGTTAACCTTAACCCAATTGAGCATGCATTTCACCTCCTGAAGGGAAGACGGATTGGAGAAACCTCCCCAAAACAAGCAAGAACTGAAAGAAGCTGCAGTACAAACCTGGAAAAGCAACCCAAAAGAAAAATGCAACAGTTCAGTGATGTCAGTGGGTCACTGCTTGATGCAGTTATTGCAAGCAAGAGATATGCAACCAAATATTAAGTGTTATTTACATTCATTTACTTTAAGTAAATTGGGTGGTCTACCACAGAAGGTGCAATGTTTTAAGTTGTTATCAGATTTAACACTGATCTATCGTCTCATATTCATTTTTTTATCTCCAACCCATATCTCTTCAATGTATAGTGAAAACAATAGAATTGGCCTTGTCGTTCCAATACTTTCGGAGTGGACTGTACTTTATAATACTAAGGTCATGATCTCTAGTTTTTATTTATTATTTTTTTTTAAAGAACAGACCTAGAAGAAAGGCTGGTCTAAAAAAAGACAGGAATGTAGTGAATGCCCAGGAACAGCACATTCACCACAGTGCAACCGAATTCACTGAAACACGATACAGGAGACACAGGCTGTGCAAATATTGAGGGTATCCATGTCCATGGTCCAATGAGAAAAAATCTTGGGGGTGCGAGGCAAATGTGCCGACCACTAAGCTGCCGTGCTCCCCCCCTTCCAGCCATACATGCCCATGCCATTACACTGCCTCCACGTTTGACAGATGATGTGGTATGCTTTGGGACATGAGCCTTTCCTTTCCTTCCCCATACTCTTCCTTTCCCATCATTCTGTTACAAGCTATACCAATATGATAATAATATAATATTATTACTTAGGATCTGGAGTAAGATTGTAGCCATGTATTTTCTGAAGTGCGCTGTTAGTGCACCTGTGAACACCGGCTCAAAGTCTGTGCTGTTTAAGCTGCCTGTTAAATGAACAGGCCATAATCTGCTCTTCTTAAACCTTAATGTCAATGTCTACATTTTCTATGGGGCTCAAGAATGCTCCCAATCCTGTCCAAAAAATACAGTGAGATTGAAAAGTCATCTAATCCTAATATTCTAATTCATATCTTTTTGACTAATTAGCGCCCCAGACAGCAGACAGCACAGAAGGCCATATCCTATTAATGTATAGTAATACAAATGTATAAATGGTTTTTACATACGTTTATGGTTGGCTAAATTTGATAAAATGCACACTGAAATCACTTAAATATAGTACATATCATTTTATAGCTGAGGTGGTCCTTTACTGCTTTTAAGACCATGTAATCTCTGTCTTTGCAGTCATGTCAAGTGTCATTTCAACCATATACAGCTAGTACAGTACACTGTGAAATGAAACTACCTTCCTACAGGACCATGGTGCTACATAAAACAGCACAGAACTACACGAGAGTACACGTTACTACATAAAGTGCATGTGCAAATGTGTGTACAAACAGCACAATAACTACCAAAACAGGACAATAAGCACAGCAAGACAGTGTGGCACTGACCAGTACACAGTTCTAGTATGAAAGTGTCAACAGTAGTGCAAAAGAATGACAATATAATAAATTGCTGTGAATGTAAACAGAACAACTATGACATAGTATTCAGCAGATAAGCTTATAGCATACATGGACATAGCCGTTATTGGGGTAGCAGCCAGGTAGAAAGTATAATAATGATAAGACTTATATACAATATTTTTTATAAATCCAGTAGCAGCAAAAAATGAAGGAAGTAATAGGAAGTAATAATAATAATACAGAAATGTGCAAAATTGCAAAGGGAGTGGGATGGTGTTCGGTTGAGTATGAGCGTGTGTGTGTGTGTGTGTTGTCTCTGAGTATTGAATCTGATGGCTTGGGGGAAGAAACTGTTGCACAGTCTGGTCATGAGGGCCCGAATGCTTCGGTACCTTTTGCCAGACGGCAGGAGGGTGAAGAGTTTGTGTGAGGGGTGTGGTGGCTTTGCTAATGCAGCATGTGGTGTAAATGTCTATGACGGAGGGAAGAGAGACCCCAATTATCTTTTCAGCTGTCCTCACTAGCCGGTGCAAGGTCTTGCAATCTGAGACGTTGTAATTTCCAAACCAGGCAGTGATACAGCTGCTCAGGATGCTGTCAATAGTCCCTCTGTAGAATACGGTTAGGATGGGGGTGGGAGAAAGTAAAGACACTGCTGAGCTTTCTTGGTTATGGAGCTGGTGTCGAGGGACCAGGTGAGGTTCACCGCCAGGTGAACACCAAGGAATCTGGTGCTCTTGACAATCTACACAGAGGAACCGTCGATGTTCAGCAGAGAGTGGTCATTCCGTGCTCTCCTGAAGTCAACAACCATCTCTTTGGTTTTGTCCACATTCAGAGAGGTTGTTGGCTCTGTGCCAGCCTGTTAGCCGCTGCACCTCCTCTCTGTATGCTGACTCGTCATTCTTGCTGATGAGACCCACCACAGTCGTGTCATCGGCTTGATGTTGTGATTCGAGTTTTGCATTGCTGCACTTTCGTGAGTCAGCAGAGTGAACAGCACTGGACTGAGCACACAGCCCTGGGGGGGCCCCAGTGCTCAGTGTGGTGGTGTTGGAGATGCTGTTCCTGATCCAGAGAGACTGAGGTCTCACAGTCAGGAAGTCCAGGATCCAGTTGCAGGGGGAGGTGTCCAGGCCCAGCAGGTTCGGCTTTCCAATCAGGTGCTGAGGAATGATTGTGTTGGATGCTAAACTGGAGTCTATGAACAGCATTCGAACGTACGTGTCCCTTTTGTCCATCGTCAGGGGGACAATGGTGATGGCCTTGAAACACACTGGAACGACAGCACTGCTCAGGGAGATTTTGAAGATGTTAGTGAGAACATCCGCCAGCTGGTCTACACATCCTCTGAGCACTCTGCCAGGAATGTTGTCTGGTCCAGCAGCCTTCCGTGGATTGATTCTGTGTAGAGTTTTCCTCACATCAGCCATGGTTAGACACAGCACCTGGTAGCTGAAGAGCAGAGATTGCTCCTGCTGGCCAGGTTTTCACGTGCTTCAGAACCGGTTTGGAGCCTCAGACGAGTAGTCTGTATGCTGGGATTAGCATAACAGAGATGTGGTCTGAGTAACCAAGGTGGGGCGGGGCTCTGCCCAATACACACCGGGGATTTTTGTGTGAACGAGATCCAGCGCATTCTCCCTTCTTGTTGCAAAGTCCACATGCTGATGGAATTTAGGGAGCAACGACTTGAGATTTGCATGGTTGAAATCTCCGGCAACAATAAACAGTCCATCAGGGTGTGCGTTCTGCAGTTCCCTAATAACCCCATACAGTTCAGAGAGCTCCTTAGCATTAGCACTGGGGGAACGTACACTCCGACTATAAGGACAGTAGTGAATTCCTGTGGTAAATAAACTTGTCTGCATCTAACAGTCACAAACTCCACCAGCAATGCACGGGAGAATACAAAAAAATGGAATGCATGTAGTCCCTTTACACATTAAAGTCCTTGAATCCATTGACAAATCCAGCCTTATACACTATATGGCTGAAAGTATGTGGACACCTGAGCTTCACACCCATGTGGTTCTTACCTAAACTGTTGCCATAAAGTTTCTGAAGTCTGTGTAAAAGCGAGTTCTATGAAAATCAGTTAAACATAATGCAACATTTTTGTTTGCATCCAACTCTGCAGATACCCTTCTTGCCAGGGATGGCAAAAAAGTATGTTTATAAGAAACCTAATCGATTTTGGCAGTGTGTCCACTATAATTCGATATACTCCGTCAGCCATATTTAAAATAGCAAATAAAGCACAAGCAGCTAAGGGTTTAAAACTGTTCTGCTTCCTGGGTTTCCAAAGAGCTGTGCACTTGCGCTAAGAGCAGCAGTCTCATCAGTTTTTTTGTATGGCGCTTTTGAAATTACATTACAGGACCTGAAGACTAGAGACTGCAACCACAAGTACAATTTAGATCTTAAAGTATTTCCGGTCTTTCAAAGACATAAAAAAAAAAAAAAAAAGTGTGCAACTTTAGGAATTGAAATGCAAAAGAACTGAAAGCCTTTCCCATTCCTCAATCATCTCACCCACCCCTGTTCAAAGTACATACAGTATACCTTCATGGGTTGCCTTCTATAAAAAAAGGAGTGGACCTCAGCAGCTCTGTAACTGTAGGGCAGAGCCAATTTCCAGGACAAAAATAAGGACAATAGCAGCCTGAAACCAAGCAACTCACCATATTTTCTGCATACTGTTGTGGAGAATTCTTTCCCATCTCACATGTAGGTGTGAGGATAAACAAGGAAACCAAAACTTCCCAGAATCAGCAAAAAAAAAAACTTTATTACAAAGTAAGACCTCAGCAATACAGGAGGTCAGTCTCAAGAGCTAACACCAAAGAGCTGACTATAGTCCAAGATTTTAAAAGCCCCAAGGGCAGGACATATTTGCCTCCTCTAATTGGCTAATTCATCTTACTCACTATAACTCGCTTTACCATCACTAGTCTCCCCATCCCTTTAGATCACCCATTTGCCTTTTACGTTATCTAAAGCAAACAATTCCTATGAGACCGCACCAGATCAGGCTGACCTAGATGTCTCAACTTCCCTCCTTATCAATATTTGCCGCACTGTGAGTTCTGTCTGTTAATCTATCAATACTGTTTTCTGAGGTATCCGTAAAAAACGATAGATTATAAAACATACAGAAACGAGTGCAAACGGCTCCTTTACACAATGGCAGAGCTCCAGTTTTTGGAACAGTATTTGTTGGGATGCAGTGGCAGGACACTAATTATGAAAGTTATCACAGGATACATATGCCAGCTCTTGCACTGTTGCCCATAACTGGGATTGCTGTTTAAACATGAGTTCAGCAACACTTCAGGGTCATCTAGCTAATGTTTCTAGTTGGCTGCAGGACAGTAAACATTCGACAAGACTCCCACCACTAACTAGCACAGATTCCACCTAATCACATCCGATATTATGGAAAACCTCTTTACTGAGAAATACCCATTTAATTGTAATTTAATTTAATTTAATAGCAATAGCTCAATATGATTGCAGTGATTAATTTGCTGAGTGTAAGAGACTGTATGTACATTAGAAATTTAGCAGTGCTACTACAAAATACTTTAATTTTGATACAATGTGTTAAACCACTGCACAACACCCACCCTCCAAAAACAAAAAACCGACACAAGGCAATAAGTGGACCATATAAAGGTACTTTATTCTGATGAATGTACAGATGTGCATCACACTCTTTAGCGGTAGCGGTGCAGCTGCAGAGTGTTGCGCCTCCTCCAGGCCGCACGGCGAGAACCACCGATGGTGAGGTGGAACTTGTGGCCCTTGCCCAAACCACGGCTCTTCTTGCCGGCTGACGTGAGGCCACGCATTTCCCTGTGCTTGTGCACGGCCTTTGTGATCCATTGTGTGTCGGGGTTGCGTCTGATGGCCTTGTGGAAGGTGTCGACCAGGATCACCTCGAAGAATTTGTATGTGGAGTCTTCGCCCACCCAGTAGGAGCTCAGCACACGGAGACCACCGCAGTGACGGCCAGCACGCTCCTGAGAGGAAAAATCATTTTCTGTTAACCACATTACAAACTAGCCCTTTCTAATCTGTACGGAAATTAGAACACAAATTACAAAAGTCAACACCAAAGTCATCAACTGCCAAAGAAAAATTAAGGAGAGTGGGACCTTGAGTGCATTTTGACCAACAAAGGTTTTAAAAATAACTGGTGTACATAAACAAAAGTGGTTTCAGCTCCATTATTCGACATCCAGCTTATAATTACAACTGTTCTCACACCTGACACACAAGAGAAAACATGTATTAGCATATTTTTGTTTAAAAAGAAAAATTTCCAAAGTTTAGCAGCAACATTATAATTTTGATACCATGCTACAAAGGGGAGACATGAAAACTATACTTTTCTGCCCTTTTTTTTTTTATTAACCCTGAAGGATACAAAAAATACAGTTTTTTTTTTGTCAGTTTGTTCTGGTAGCAGCTACTTTTGCTTCATGTTGACTGTATCGAGGTGAACTCTGACCTGAAAATTCACCGGCCTCAGACTTGAGCCAATAGAAACCCAGGAGACAGAACTGTGGTCCCTTTGGTTGGTTAGAAAATTGGAGGAAATGCTAATTATTAAGTAGCAGCCACACTAGACTTTCGCCATGCTGCTTTCATATTGTTGCTTGGTGCACATCCAAACATCACACGCAAAATCAACATATTGTTGATCTTTGCTACTGTACTCTGAATGCAAAAAATAGTGCGTTTTAAAGACTGCGTTCAGCATGCCTTGTAAGCTGTAATTTGCAGGTTGCACTGGTGTCGTTTTCCACCTCGGGACATTCAGCTTGCAATGTTGGGGGGAAAACAACCTGAAAGCCTCCATGTTCGTTTTTTGTTAGCAACAAGCTAGCCAGTCAGCTGTGTGATGAACGATGTATTTATTCCTCTTCGAAACAGTGAACTGTACAGTTGATTTTAGAGATTAATCAAGGTAATGTGTCTGTATGCTGCTCTAATATCTAGTACTTTTATAGAAGATTCAAGGGGTGCTATAACATTGCTGTAGTCTTGTACTCTTAGTAATACACTGCTGTAGTACTGTAGCGTCAGTTCTGCATAGTCTCATATAGTTCTGTGCTGAAAAGACAATAAAGCCACTTGACTGACATTTGACCACTGCAGCTATTACACAGTTTGTCAGCACTACAGTTATATAAAGACTAAAAGGGCTTAGTAGCAATAATCAAGTACAACATGAAGAAAGTAACGTTTGGTGTATCTTATTCTTAGCAGGTGCTGTTTTCAACTTTAGTGAAAGCCCAACACTCTGTTCCAGCAAAGTCATGGGACTGAAGACCTCCATGTGCGTTGGTCTTGATGCACATGAACAGTGCAGATGTGCCCAGTGTCTGAGATCCTACAGCCTCCTAGGGGCCCTATATCTTCTGGAGATTAACCAAATCATCCACAACGTTCGCTTGTATTGTTTCTGAACCTACACAGTGCTGTATAAAGTTATATGAGTGGCAAAGCAATCCTGATTTGGAAAGTGTGAGAAGCTCGTGATGAGGAACGTACCTCAGCGACGGACTGCAGGCTGCGAGCGAACTTGAGCTGGTTGACACCATGGTGCACGGGCTTGCCGTATGTGGCACCTTTGGGAACGGGGCGTTTGCGGCCACCACGGCGCACGCGCACTCGGTAGATGACGTAACCTGTAAGCGAAAAGCACACGCTTCAGAAACGGGAACGATTTTAAACCAAAATGCAGCAGTGGCAGGAATTGGATCAGAAACTTCAGGGAGCGTTGTTACATCATCCTGACAACTTGAGCAGCTTTTCTTGATCTTAAAATTCACAGATTCGCTGAACAAAAACCATGTACCTGAACATGATACCACAGAGAACTTTCCATACCAACACTGGTCTACTGTCAACAATTTTAAATACTCAGGATCACACAAATGACACTGATTAGTATTTTTTTATTTTTTTTTTAAAAAAGATTACTACTTTCCACACTGTAAAAGATCTCAATAAAATCTAACGAATAACGGACTGATGTCTTCTCTGTGTCAGATTATACGATGAAGATCCTCTAATGACAGACTTGTGAATTAACTACGCTCTGCTTGTCTCTGGCTCGTGCAGAAAATGGGGTCAACAAACAAGGATATTTTGTAGCATGTTTCGTTTCACCATTGCAAAATCACACCATCTGACAAGTTTTGCAAAAATCCTAAACTGCCCTCCTATTTGTGGCTTCTCGAAGAGTTTAATAGCAGCAATTACATCACGTTACACGTTCCAAGACCGCAGAAACCAAAAGATCAAAGAAATCGTACAGGTGAAACATTGTACAGTGTAAACCTCGGCTTAAAGCGGGTGTGCTCACCTTGCTTGGCCTTGTAGCCCAGTCTCCGTGCCTTGTCGGGTCTGGTGGGTCTGGGAGCGCGGTGCAGGGCGGAGAGCTGGCGGTACTGCCAGCACCGGACACGCAGCAGAAAGCGCATCACATCCGACTGCTTCTTCCTCCATAACTCCTGCATGTACTTGTACGCACCCATGATGCCTCAACTGCAATCAATCAATAAATAAGCATCAGCATCATGGCTCAGATGTAAACGCTTTTACACACAAAAGTTCTGCAGAACTTCTCCCGTGACTTTTTATATGAAACTAACTTCCCTGATTTTACCTTCAGTTCTTATCACATTTGTAAAAAGAACAATTAACTGTTAAACAGGTGTCCACTCATATGCCATGTTAAAGGAGAAGGAACTGTCTTAAAGCTCAAACTCAGTTCCTTTCTAAAACGAAGATCTTGAAATGACATCTTTCCATCCCAAGTTCACTTCTTCTCTGAAATGAAGCTCTTTACAGGCTCCAACTCCACACTCATATCAGCTCAGTGCTGCATGGAGGCTTGTTTAGACAGAACTAGCTAAAACTGGAAGCACTATATTTTCAAATACAAAGATTACAAGTGTGTTTCCTTTGCAGAGAAATGAATCTTAGCAATGAAATCTTGCACATAATGTTTATTCCCTCTGTATTTTCTCCTGAACTACCCCTCAGGCTGGAGTCAGGTCCTTCACCATGCGAGGACCAGCACTTAGCTTAGCTGCTTCACTACTCCATTCACCGAGAACACACAACACCAAATTACACTAAATACGCCTTAATATCTCCATATAATCATTGTAAACTCTTTAACAGTCGACAGAACACGTCCTGAAGCTGTCAGGTCTAAATAAACCGGCTATATGCGGTTATAACGGCACCGCTAACACCAGCGCTAACGAACACCTAAAGTCTAAATATCACAAAAAAACATGTTTTAGCAGCAAAATAGCGACATGGAGGCCAACACTAAAGTTTCCGGGACATATAGAAGAAATAAGGACTCTAGATGGTATTATTTGGTATAAGATTTATAACGGATTCTAGGTTGAGAAAAATGGAAAAGTCTTTCTTACGTGATGGCGTACAAACCGGAAAGAAAGAGCCCGCTACCCAGAATGCCTTATGAAAAGCTCCTGCAGGGATTTCCGGTGCAAATGTCTCTGGGAAATGTAGTTTGTAATCGTGTTTGTGCAGCAATGGAAGGTTAATCAAAGCCACACGAAACAAACAGCACAGACAGTATTCAGATTTCGTGTGAATGAGAACGATGTATGATGTTTGTGCATGTTTGTGCTGTTATAAGGACAAACAGGAAACCGGAAGTGATCAATTCATTTGCTGGAACGTTATAAAATCGGTAACCACAACAACTGAGCAGGTTTTAATCAAACACTGAGAGTCGCACAGGATTGATGTCATCATTGTGAGAAAGGTATGCGTGCTTTTTTCTTATTATAATAAAGATTTAGCTCTGAGTACATCCCGATTTCTCAGTTCAGATGCTGCTTTCGGTTTCATTCAATGAGTTGTTTATCATGTTAGTATCCTGTATTTTGCTTTTATAGAGCTTCATAAAACAAAACTGCAATTATTCTGTCCATTTTAGTACTGACCTAACCACTGACCTTCCCATGTGTAGTTATATCATGATTAGAAAATGGCTCCAGCATGAAATGACATAAAGAGGCATGTATATATGGACAGTCTATCACACTGAACATGAAAAAAATAAATAAATTGCAATGTGGTGGTTTAATGCAACGCCAAATGTCTCCCACACTCATAAACCCTTATCTGGGCCATTCTGCAAATAGAGTATTTTTTTTTACTTTTTTTGTCCCACCATCAATTTTCATTTCATAAGAATACATGCACAGGATATTTAAACTATATATATATAAATATTGTATAAATTGTCCTATTACAAATCCACGGCAGAGGCTGTATGCTCCCTTAATGAAAACCAGACCACAAAGGTCTATCAGCTTATTTATATTTATTATTTTAGACTTGCGTAGTGAAAAAAGTGCAAAGATCAGTGAGTAGGTCTGATTTTCTTTCATTTTCATTTTGAACATTTTCTTGCTTCACGCACCTGAGGACATTTTACAGAATCCAAATGTGTGTAATATGTTTATAAATTTATATATATATATAATACATTTTTGTAAAAGGAACAGGGATAGTGTGTGTGTGTGTATAAATTACATAGCAAAAACCTTGACCCCTCAAACAGGCTGTTTTCTGTTGTCCCACCTCATACGCCAAAAATTATAATAATAAATATAAAGTATTGTTTCACTGGAGCTTTTGTATGGTCAACTTGTTATATGTGTCATTTAAGGGTCAAAACATTCATTTGCATTATTAAATGTAGTTTAAGTAATAATAATAAATATATTATTTTGTCCCTTCAACTATTCGCCATGTTTTTCAAACATTGTCAGCATTGCTTGACTTTGTCTAGCTCAACAATGACATGACAACATTGTCATTGTCATGATGCTGAAAGTGATACATGGGTCCAAAGTCGGCATCCTTCACTAAATAACGGTTAATATTAGCCTGGATCTTCAACCCTGTGAAAAACAAGCTGAAGTTTGAAGACTGCTAGTGCCTCAGTGATGCTCTAATGGTGGAATGGTCCATCTACTGCTCAAAGGACAAAACATGTAATCCAAAAAAAAGTGTTTTCAGCGCTATAGAAATCCAATACAAGGATAAAACAGCAACCTAGAAACACCAACATTTCTCTTACACGTAACTACATCTGTTTATTATTTGTTTGTAATGGGCAAAAAGATTCTTTTGATGGTTAACAGTAGATTACTAGAGAAATTTGGTGTTTTTGGTGTTGCTGTTTTCCTTGTAGAGTTTCTATAGAGCTGAACAATTGTGTGTGGGTTTTTTTTTTTTTTTTTTTTTTTTTTTTTTTTTTTTTTTTTTTTTTTTTTTTTTTTTTTGTCCTTTGGGAAGTAGATAGAGTTTATGATGAGGCAAGTGTGTGAGAGAGCTGGTGTCGCTGGGTCGTTGTTTCAGTACATAAGCCATGTTAAATGTTTCCACCCCCACAATGTTCTTGTTTATTAGTACAGTTTGTCACTTTTTTGATGATTCATCCTGTACTACTCTTGTGTTTGTCCAATTAAATCCACTCTAGAAACTATATCCTGCCTCAAGGGGTATATCATACTCCAAAGTAGCAACTTTTTTGCAGCAAATATGGCTCTTCTGTGCGTTTATGGTTCAGAGGAGTGTTTTAACAGTTTGGGGCTGTCCAGTGCCAAAATGTGATTCTGTCTTTATACAACATCTGGGCTTCTCTGTCAGTACTATTATTCAGACGTGTCAAATGCCTCGGCTCTCCACCGCCACTGATTTCGACCTTGACTCAAAAATGTGCAGAATATCTTCAACACGTGGCATCTTGTTGCCTAGGATATTGTCCTCGTTGAAGTCAACAGGCGAAGGAGAAAATCCTCCACAGCTGAAAAAAGGCTTTTGACTGCTCTCCATATTTAGCTAATTCACTAAGCTACTGTTAAATTTGTTTAGAGTTGGTGGGGGCGTGGCATAATCTCGCAAGCTGTTGGCTGTTGTGTAAATCTGTCAAGCACTTCAACATGCCGTCACTTTTATTTCCTGCTTTAAAAGGAAGTACATCAACATATAACAATCAAATCATGGCTCTCAAAGCATTTTATGGGACTTTTTTCAGGTTAAGCTTTTTACAATGTCCGCTAGCTCCAGCTTGTTGCTGTTTGAGCTGTGCTGTTTGCTGGTTGTCACTGAGAAATTTTAACTGTGCTTTTTCTTCATCCTTCTGTAGGGTACTTTCAAGGGCACTATGGGTAAAGGCTGTAAGGTGGTGGTCTGTGGCTTGGCCTCTGTTGGTAAAACGGCGATTCTCGAGCAGTTACTGTACGGAAACCATACCGTTGGTCAGTTCTGATGTTCATACACACATGGCGAAACACTGATAACTGTTTGTTTTCTGATGCTTGTATTTATTACTGTACACATGTATGCACTCAGAGACTCACAGCACTGATTTTTGGCCTCTTGGAGCCTTTTATTCCTTAACATTCATCATCAATTTAGTTAAATTTTATGTGTTAAATATAGACATTGTCACAAAGCAGCTTTACAGAAATCCGGACAGAGATTTAGATCCCTAATGAGGTAGGAAAACCTCTCTGAGAGAGGAAACGCATCCTCTTCTGTGTGGCACTGGATAGTGGGATTACAAATCATTACTCTTCCATAGCTGTATACTGTAACGTCAAATATTACTAAGTGTGTTGAGAGGATGCTCAGTATGAGCAACTTTTCACACACAGAACCCAAATGAGTTACATTACAGATCTGAAACATTTTGTATTGTATTAAAAGAAAACTCCACCCTGAAACATTAAATACTCACCAGCCACTTTAATAGGAACACCTATACTGCTGCTCATTCATGCACTTATCTAATCAGCCAATCACGTGGCAGCAGCGCAATGCATAAAATCATGCAGGTTAAGAGCTTCGGTCAATGTTCACATCAACCGTCAGAATGGGGAAAAATGTGGTTTCAGTGACTTTGACCCTGGCATGGTTGTTGGTGGCTGGTTTGAGTATTTCAGAAACTGCTGATCTCCTGGATTTTTCACACACAAGAGTCTCTAGAGTTTATACAGAATGGTGCAAAAACAATCCAGTGAGGAGCGGTTCTGTGAGCAGAAATGCCTTGTTGACGAGAGAGGTCAGAGGAAAATGGCCAGACTGGTTAGAGCTGACGGTAGAGCTGCTACGGTAGCTCAAATAGTCACTCAGTATGACCACGGTGAGCAGAAAAGCATCTCAGAATGTACAACATGTGAAACCTCAGGCTACAACAGCAGAAGACCACATCAGGTTCCACTCCTATCAGCCAAGAACAAGAATCTGAGGCTACAGTGGGCACAGGATCACTGTTTCTGAAATACTCAAACCAGTTCGTCTGGAACCAACAACTATGCCTCAGTCACTAAGTCACTGGGATCACGTTTTGTCCCCAGTCTGACGTTTGATGTGACCTGTACCTGCGTGATTTTATGCTGCCACATGTTTGGCTAAAACATGAGAGATAAAGGTCATGTTTCACTGTTAACTGTTAAAAACAGAAGAGCAAGAGCCTAATTTACTCACTCACCATTTTCCCGCAATGTTTAATATCATATTAACACAAAAGCCAAGTGAAGTAGCAGTGCAGATGGCAAACACTGGGCTCAAAGCTCCAGAATGCAATGCAGTTGCGCTGCGTTATGGCAGAGAGTCGGCTCGACTACTCGGCCATCTACAAGATGACGAGCATAATGTCTCTGACGGTGGTACTAGCTTGAAAGTTGAAGCTATGGAAGCTGATCTGTTTGAGCAGAGTGTACAGATGAGGAGGTGAGAGAGCTGGACAGACTACAGGGTAAAAGCGCTGCTGCATCTTTCTCTTTAGGTGGATATGAAGTGAATGCTAAATCCCAGTGACACCACTAAAGACACTGGGCCTTGTTTATCAGTCTTTTAATAATGTTATGTGTAAATGTTTGCATAAACCAAACTGAACTAAAAATTTCCACCGGATTTACAAATGTTTCAGAGACGCCATTCACCCGTAAATTACCGAGCACATGCACGACACAGCTGATTTGCATGTAGTCACGTCCAGGACACTCCATAAAAAGTCAGGTCGGCTGTGAGCTGTCGAGCAGGGTAAAGGCTGAAAGACAGCAGTGGACGTTATTTTGACTCGCCTCTATGCCAGTGAAAATATTTAACACTATATAGTAATTATTATTAATAATATTAAGCGAGCACTAAATCTTGCGTCAGTCATTTGAGGCGTTTGTTTATGGCTTATGGCTCTGCGCAGACAGACCGGCCCTTCCTCCGTTTATACGGCGACGTTAATATGGTCATAATTCAGTGATTAGCTTTATTTGTCTTAATTTATGGGTTTGTGTTGGTTTGCTTTCTTTATTTTGTATATTCTTTAATTAATGCCAATAAAACTCTTAGGTGGTACTGACCTAGTGAACTAGCATGAGGAGGTGTTTTTGATAGAGACTCCAAAGCACTTGACGCACATTCAGGAGCATGAGTAGGATACGAACCTTCTTCTGAATTTATAGGATTTTCACGAATAACACATTTCTTGTGTAAACGCTCGTATGAACAATTTACACATAAATCCGTTCGTATCCAGCTTGTGAAATGAGGCGTATTGTGAGTAATGTAGGAAAACCAAAGTGAAAACTGACCAACATGACAATGGAAAAAAAGTTTAAACTAAAAACATCCACTCAGAATTTCATTACTAAATAAATCTTTTGCAGAAAGTGTAGATCACATTGATTATAAATACTGATATGCAGCATTCAGGGGTGGATTCCTTAATCGCATATATATATATATACATATGCAGTCTTCTTTTTTTGTACCTCGAGCTATATTTTACGTTTTACTGTTGAGGTGCTGAAACAAATGAAACCCAGGAAGACATCTATGTGGCCTCTGTCGAGACGGACCGTGGTGTGAGAGAACAGTTACGTCTATACGACACCAGAGGGCTCCACGATGGCCAGGAGCTGCCGAAACACTACTACTCAGTGGCCGACGGCTTTGTTCTGGTGTACAGCGTCGACAGTATGGAGTCCTTCAAGAAAGTTGATGTCCTGAAGAAGGAAATTGACAAATCCAGGGACAAAAAAGAGGTACAAAAAGACAAGAACGTGACGGTGACATTAAATCACATAAACCATGCGATGGAAGTCAGCGTTACGAAGTTGGCTTTGACATTCATAGAAATGTTTTTTCTTTGTCATATTTTATGTTTGTTCCAAAAATTCACCTGGAAATAATGGTTTATTTCAGATTACAGGTCTGTTTATCAAGGTATGTCATACCAGTGTATCGTTTGTAACAAAGTGTAGAGAAAAAATAGAAAGAATCCTATTAACATGTATATACATTTCATACATTATATACATATACACAAAAGTAATTATTAATTAGTAAGGCAAAATAAACTACGTGCTTGTGGCATTGCAGTCCTTTGTAGACAAATAGCAAAACCAGAATCCTGGAGCACCATCAGTGACCCACTGCATCACCTGTGACGGCTGGTTGTGATACTCGACGGCGGGCTAAAAACTAATATCTATCAATAGCACGATGATGAAACTATGAGGCTTGACCAGTGTATTATATCACCATGTTTCATCAATGATGTAATAAGAATACGCACTTAAATGCAGATAGGCAGCTGCATTATTGACTTTTTACTTACTCATTTATTCATTTTTTAAGTGTTTCAAATTCGTAATGCTCTACTGGGTTCATGCCTTGATTCCACCAAACAAAACAAAACAAAACAAAACAACAACAAAAAAAGCTACCAAAGCTATGATTCTGTCCTTTTTGTATAATTTGTACTTTGATGAAGCCTTATATATATATATATATATATAAGAGATATCTATGACCTATGACCTATCAGTTATACCAGCTGCCCTTGTGTGTCACTACCAAGTCTGAATATCAGGCCTATATTACATTTGCATATCATCTTTACAGTATACAGGTTTATCAGTCACATTCAGGACTCCCTTCAGTGTAACTGTGTTTTTTTTTTTTTTTTTTTTTTTTTGTCATAACATATTCACCAGCTAGCTTTTCACATTCCATCAAAACACAGAAGGGCTTTTTAAACAAGGTGATCTCTTGTCAAAAAGAAAGCTGACTGAATGTTGGACTGTTGCTTTCGCCTGTAAGGATGCATGTAATGCTGTCTTCAGTTTTACCCAAAGGACCCTTAGAAAGACGTCCATCTTTATTTGGCCTTCTGATTGGCACGCGGCCCTTCTTAGGAGTGCAAAGTAATGCCGGGTCAAGAAAGTGGCCCATCTATGCAGCTCCTCTCAAATCAATATTTGGCATATCCACAACAGTAATAAATCAGCGGTTAAGATTATGTGCAAATGAACAGAGGATTGTGAATAAGAATCACTGAACTTTCAGACTCCACTGATGGGCCCGTGAGCGAGTAAATACTAGGAATGATGACCTATGAGGAAGCTTAAGGGAATCCTCTTTGTGATGCAAACATGGACAGATACAGCTACAGCTAAAAATCTCAATATTTGGGTAATACTGTATGATGCTATGAAAGGTTAGGGAATTATCTTATGAAAATTCAGTGTTGGAGCATGTCTAGTTCTTGCGCTCAGTAGTTTCAGAGAAATTCTGAAGTGGAAATTGACCTACAGTAGGATTCCTGCTTTCTTTCAATTTGGGATGAGTGAAAATATCTTTTTGGGGAATACCAAATATTTTTAAAAAAAAAAGGGTCTATGTTGAATATTACGGCTTGTACCAGTCACGTAATGCAGGATGAAACGGATGCAATTGCAGTTTAAAGCATTTATTGAGAGACAGGGAGACAAATCCAAAAACATGCATGGGTCAGGTGATGCACAAACTGAGCAAACTAGGCAAAACAAACACAAGAAAAAGGCAAGAAGGCAAAAAACCCGAACAAGTAACACTGGATAAGCGGCTTGGTAATGATCAGGCAGCAAACACTGAGACAATAGTGTGCGCAAGACAAGGACACACAAGGGTTTAAATATACAAACTAATTAAAGGGAAAACCGGTGAGAACGATGATGATACATAAGAGAGATAACCAAAGACACGGGTGGAGACAGGACATGAACCAAAACAAAACATATGTCAAAGTAGACAAAGTCCTGTCAGCACGGAGACGCACGCTATCGCGCTATGCACAGCTTAAGCGCACTGAGCGCTGTCAAATTCTCAAATCTAACTGGTCAGAAGCTGTTGATTAATTTTCTATAACAGCAGGGCTCGGACAGTACTTCCAGATGTTTATATTAAAGATCTCGTTCTAATACGTTATTGTATCTATAGTAATAACATTCATAGGGACTTGGAATCTAAACATAATAAACATATTGTTTAAAAAACAAACAAAACAATTGTTGATACAGTGAAGTTTTTGTAAGGAGATTTTTTTTTTTTTTTTAAGCATTTATCAAAGGAGTCTCCAGTGTCAGTGCTTTGTAATAGTATTCCACAATGGGAAAGTCTTCGGAACGAAGGACGTTTTGCTGTTTCTGCGCAACATGACAAGCTGCGTTTGAGAAGGGAAAAAAGAGAGGCTACAGCATTAAATGTAGCTATAAATGGATAAAAAAAATCTTTCTTTAATTAATACAAAATGTAATTGTTGACGAACTGCTGTGGTGTAAGAGGAATAAAACACTTCAAAACATACCGTTATTGGAAAACAATCAACTCAGTAACGCCTCACTTTCAGCTCTGTTGCTTCTTGTCTCTACATGAACAGGTGATGGTGATCGTACTGGGTAACAAGGCAGACCTGCGCGAGCAGCGTCAAGTGGAGCAGGAAGTGGCTCAGCAGTGGGCTCGGGCTGAGAAAGTGAAGCTGTGGGAGGTGAGCGTGACTGAGCGCAGCTCGCTCATCGAGCCCTTCACTACTCTCACTAGCCGCCTCACTCAGCCTCAGAGCAAATCGGCTTTCCCCCTGCCTGGCCGCAAGAGCAAGGGAACTCCCTCCAACGACATCTGAGCTTGAATTTCTAGTTAATAACAGCACCTGGCGGGTCACTGCCACACGAAGACGGCTGAAAATGGAGGATCAGCCAAGCACATCTGGATTACCAGTAGTCATTAACATGCTCCAGGGGTTTAGATTTGAGTAATAAAAGTAGGAGAGTGTCTGATGATTGCAATCAGTTTGATGAAGCTTATTTCAGAACAATTTAGTGTTTTCATGAGGAAAAATAGGAATCTATAATTGTATAATGCTTCCACAGCAGTAAAATAAGCTGTTTTAGCAGTCGGTGTCTATATAAAACTGCCATAAGTGCTTTAATTTCATCTCATGTGAAGTAGAGGTTTAACTGAACTTCCAATAGCAGTTAAATGAAACCTATTACAGGCTTTTAATGAAGCCTCACTGAGCTTGGCTTTGCAGTTTAGCTCAACGCAGGAGGAGACACAGCTTTGAGGTATTACTTTGATAATATTTGTAGCAATAGGCAAAAAAGTAGTTTTTTTACCGAGCTGCTCAAGTTGTGAAGCTGAGTGTAGAAGAGCTGAGTGAGTTTTGTGTAGATTTATATCACTGTATTGCACAACTTTGTGACTTGGTACTTGTATGTAACGTGAACAGTAGTCCTAAAGAAATCATTTGTTAAAACACCAAGGAAAAGTAGGCTAATAAATGTAATCTGTAATCACGGACTTTTCAGCGTGGAATGTTAATGTGACAGCACTGTGCAGATATTTGTTGTACGATTTGAAACAGTGATTCTCAAAACTTTTTGTAGTCTGTAAAATAAATACCACACTCCCTCCGTGCAGATTTATTTCATGAACCTTATTTAAGTGTGTACAATAAGAGGTTTCAATTCCTGGCTTATCCACTGACAAGAACTCACTAAATCCAAGGTGACTTTATATATAGCCCTTTAAAAAATTTTTTTTTTAAAAATCATTGAAGTTTGGATTAAACCCATTCAATTCACATACCAGTCTAATCACTAGGGATGCATCGATACGGATACTGGTATCTCGTATCAGTCTAATACTGACTCTCTGACTCCCACTGAACTTTTCCACATTTTATCACATTACAACCACAAACAAAAATGTATTTTATTGGGATTTTATGTGATGGACCAACACAAAGTGGCACATAATTGTGAAGTGGAAGGAAAATGATAAATGGTGTCCAAAATGTTTTACAAATAAATATCTGAAAAGTGTGGCATGCATTTATATTCAGCCCCCTTTACTCTGATACCCCTAACTAAAATCCAGTGGAACCAATTGCCTTCAGAAGCCACCTAGTTAGTAAATACAGTCCACCTGTGTGTAATTTATTCTCAGTATAGTACAGCTGTTCTGTGAAGCCCTCAGAGGTTTGTCAGAGAACATGAGTGAACAAACAGCATCATGAAGACCAAGGAACACACCAGACAGGTCAGGGATAAAGTTGTGGAGAGGTTTAAAGCAGGGTTAGGTTATAAAACAATATCCCAAGCCTTGAACATCTCACGGAGCACTGTACAATCCATCATCTGAAAATGGAAAGAGTATGGCACAACTGCAAACCTACCAAGACATGGCCGTCCACCTAAACTGACAGGCCGGGCAAGGAGAGCATTAATCAGAGAAGCAGCCAAGAGGCCCATGGTAACTCTGGAGGAGCTGCAGAGATCCACAGCTCAGGTGGGAGAATCTGTCCACAGAACAACTATTAGTCGTGCACTCCACAAATCTGGCCTTTATGGAAGAGTGGCAAGAAGAAAGCCATTGTTGAAAGAAAGCCATAAGAAGTCCTGTTTGCAGTTTGCAACAAGCCATGTGGGAGACGCAACAAACATGTGGAAGAAGGTGCTCTGGTCAGATGAGACCAAAATTTAACTTTTTGGCCTAAATGCAAAACGCTGTGTGTGGCAGAAACCTAACACTGCACATCACCCTGAACACACCGTCCCCACCGTGAAACATGGTGGTGGCAGCATCGTGTTGTGGGGATGCTTATCTTCAGCAGGGACAGGGAAGCTGGTCAGAGTTGATGGGAAGATGGATGGAGCCAAATACAGAGCAATCTTAGATGAAAACCTGTTAGAGTCTGGAAAAGACTTGAGACTGGGGCGGAGGTTCATCTTCCAGCAGGACAACGACCCTAAACATTACAGCCAGAGCTACAATGGAATGGTTTAGATCAAAGCATATTCATGTGTTAGAATAGCCCAGTCAAAGTCCAGACCGAAATCCAATGTAGCGAGACTTGAAAATGATTGAATACAAATGCATGCCACACTTTTCAGATATTTATTTCTAAAAAAATTTGACACCATTTATCATTCTCCTTCCACTTCACAATTATGTGCCACTTTGTGTTGGTCCATCACATAAAATCCCAATAAAACATTTGTTTGTGGTTGTAACGTGACAAAATGTGGAAAAGTTCAGTGGGTATGAATACTCTTGCAAGGCACCGAGTACACACACACACTTTTTTTTTTTGTTTTTTTTTAAATTACAAACAATGTTATAGATTTTTTTTAATTATAGAATTATTTTTCACCTCATTGCAACAGTCGTAAACTGCTGTACATACAAAATGTACACAATGATCTTGAATCATCTTAACATTAAAAACTTTGGACATTGGAAGAATACATTATTATTATTATTATTATTATTATTATTATTTCTGGCTTTTTTTTTTGTTTTAAATAAATAACACATGGACAATCCATTTTTTTTTTAAAAATCTTTGATATTTAGACAGACTCAATTCGTACATCACACAATTTTAAGTTTAAAAAAAAAAATCTAAATCTGGATGTGTGTATAAATAATTTATGCATGAAAGGGTTAAATCAAGTAACGCTGTCTAAGAACAAGCCTAAGAGTCTAAGTACATGAGCATGTACTTGTGCAATCTTCATGCCCACAGTGTCAACCATGGAAACAAACAGCTAAATAAAATGTTCCATGACACCTCTGTTTGATCGATAGTTAGGAGGTTACTCATTTTAGTATCAGTATCACTTTCAGAGAGTACCGAACCATGGAAAAAAAATTTTTTATTGATGCATCCCGACTAATAACCATTATATATATTAAAAACCTCAGCAATAAATGTAATAACAATGATAATGGTGGATTGGAGTTTAAAAAAAAATTTTTTTTTTACATAAATAAGTCATGGACCCTTGGCTATGCTTCACAGACCCCACAGTGAGAAGCACTAAAGCTAAAGAGAGCCTTTTCTGCCTGATATGATCCAATATAGCAGAATAATACAGGACTCTTGTGGGTGAAACCATCACAACTACGTTACTCAACCAGAGAAATGCGAGCATGTCGAATGCGTTTGTGGCTGATTTGGTTACGCGGCTGTGAGTAATCATTGCTGACAAAGACAGAGTGTGTACATCGAATGGAACTTTAATAAGCAGAGGGAGAGAAATACATTGTACAGTCAGACATTGTACCAGATGTCAAATTTTTACACGCAATCAGGATTGATAATGATGGCCCTTTTGAAGCCCTAACTAAAATCAATTTACAAAAGTGGAAATGAAACAAAAGCAAAAGAAAGGAAGACACGTTAAGATCCATTATTGCCAAAGTAGGATTCTACATGGGTCATGGGGGGGGGAAGGGTCACATTAAATGACAATATCAGGAAATAAGACTTTTTAATTCCACCATAAAACACTCCTTGTACACTCTATCCTACAGCAGAACCCATCCCCACCCCCCCCAAACCACCCACTCACCCTCCCCTCTCCATTATACATCCTTCTCCCCCGAGCCATCCCTCCATCAGTAGCACTCTTCCCTCGCGGTGTGTGATTATGTGGCGTAGCGCTTGGTCCACTGTTTGGCTATCCTGTCGTGCTCCGGTCTGTTGTTTGTGTACTGAGTGGCGATGCTTCCCACCAGAGGGTCGGCTTTAAGAGAGTGAGCACAGTCTTGGTTTAAAATGAAGGATTAAAGCAAAGACATGTATGAATCTAAAGAGGGTGTGATGATCAAATGTATCCATGGGCTGTGTCTTAAACCACATCCTCACAGGTAATCCTCACACCACCACATTTTCTTTTGTAGAGATAAAGTAAATCACTTTCAATACAGTATAATAACAAAATGTCTGCAGCAGAATACATGAGCATTAAACAGCTGGATGAATGCTCACACCTGTAACTGCCAGAGCTATGTAGTCTGCTATATTCTAGGTCTTATTATGGGCCGAGCTCCAGCATACAGCCATGACTGGCAACGCTGCAACTTCAGCCCAAGACCACATGAGACAAGTTATTCCTGGGTTTTTATTCCCATCATGCTCCAAGAGTCAAAAAGGTCACTAGCTTCGGTTTACAGGTCATTATGTCCTGTGGTAACTCGGCTCTTACGGTTCTGTGCTAATGACTAAAAGGTTACAGGTTTAAAATCCCACGACCACCAGAGAACAAATGAGCAAGATCCATCATCAAATATTCAGCTGTGTGCTTGGACTGGATTCTGTTTCACTTCCAAGTCACTTTGGAGTGTAAAAAAAAAAAAGTGGCTGGTTTTAATCACCCATTAATTTAGAAACATGATCAGTCCTGGAGTACCTCTGTCTTGCACATTTTTAAGATGTTTTCACACCTGCGTGTTTTTTTTTTTGGTATGTTTGGTGAAGTGTGAAAGCTGTTTTAGTCCAGAGAACCAAGTCTGGGGTCCTGCTGTGGTCTGCATCATGTGTGGAAGCTATCCGCTCTCTGTGCCACATGCCGTGCGATGTTATTGCTTGAACTTGTCATGTTACTTCCGGTTTCAATTTTTCAGGATGGAAAGGAGAAAGGGATGTTATGGTCAGTGAAGCAGACTGAACGCCTTATTGATCTATATATAGAACTTTCTGGACTGGACCACGGTAATTAGCTTACGTTTGTGGAGCACCGAGAGCATCGTGGAAAATGCACGTGCTGTACCGACCTGCATGGCTAAAATAATTCTAATCCGAGAACGGATCCTTGTTTGTAGGTTTTCGTCCATGATGGCATGCTGTGCATTCAAAAACTTGAATTTTGGTAAGAAAGAAAAATAAAAACACCACACAGTTGAACACGATGGCTATGATTTTGCAAACGTGCATGCACAAAAGCGATGTATGGAATCGCACAATCAATCCATGGTTCAGGAGGAATTCTTGTACACGAAAGGAAACCTCTAAACAAGCTCGGAATTGGTTCCGAGTGCTGACTCGAGTACTCGGATCTGCTCCAACACACCCAGAGCAGGTTAGAGCAGGGAAGAGAGTAAAATGTGCAGGACAGGGGGTACTCCAGGACCAGGGTTGGGAACCTGTGCTTTAGATTTAGAACCCCACTCTTTTACATGAAAATAGTTCTCTTTGCTGTCTGGCAAGCCCCCCAAAAAAAAAAATAATAAAAAATAAAAAATAAATAAAAAAGGCCTCAACTTGGATTATATGCTTTTCTGTACCGAAAGCATGCGATTCTGAACAAAGCGCCAGCCAAACACACATTCAGCCCACGTGCTATTTGGATTACATCATGGTGTTGCGCCCTCTTTAGAACAAACCCGGAACTACAACTGATGCAACATATAATTCACATTCTTACACAATTTCTTTTTTCCTGCAGACTTAATATTGTAAACTAGGCCTTGCCCTCCATGGGTTTTTCAGCACTTTGAGAAATTAAACTGTAACAGGAGGTTACTAGACATCTTACCAGGGTTGCAGTCTGTGAGGAGAGAGCAGATGGACAGCAGCACCTTGGAGATGGTTAGCGCTGGACTCCAGTTGTCCTTCAGGATGTCCAGGCAGATCACTCCCTGACTGTTAATGTTGCAGTGGTAGATTCTGGTACGAAACGTCACCTGCGAGAAGACCAGACACCCCTCAGCTTATGTTTCCCCATTACCACTGACCCAGGCCATTTTGAAACTCCAAAATATCATTTACATTTTAAATCATTATTAACACTGAGGGTTGCATAACCTAGTGGCAACAGTTCCTTTCATTAATCCCTGCAGCAGGTGTTGAAGTGGTTGACAAAACAGTGGTGAGGCTGAGAGTAATGAAATGCAGGTGAAATGTACTTCATTAGTCTACTAACATTTCAGACTAGACGAAGCAAATTCTACACTTGACTGCACATCGTGGAAGGGAAGGTTTTTTTAAAATTTGCTTTTAATGGAACTTCATTTTCATATCACATTTATGGTTAATTTTAGAGGTGTGCGTGTGACTAATTTTTTAAATAGCAATCCCACCTGCTCCTGCAGCTACACTATATGGCCAAAAGTTTGTGGACACCTGACCATCATACTCGTATGTGGTTCTTCCCCAGACTGATGCCACAAAGTTGGATCTTCGTATAGTGTTACATCACAATTTCACTTCTCTGGAACTGAGAGGCCCAAACCTGTTCCTTTGCACCTTTGGTATGAACTGGAATGCCAACTGCACCCCAGGCCTCCTCACCTGAAAACAGTACCTGATTTCAATAATGCTGTTGTAGCTGAATGAACATAAATCCCCATGGCCACGCATCAAAATCTACTGGAAAGCCTTCCCAGAAGAGGGGAGGGTTATTATAACAGCAAAAGGACTAAATCTGGAATGGGATGTTCAACAAGCACATTTGGCAATTACTTTTGTTTAACCCAATCACAATATTTTCTACAGAACCAAAACATAACCGAGTAACTATTTTAAACTACAATAACCCGACCAGGATAAAGCAACTGCTAATGATGAATGAACAAATTTGTAAATCCCAAATAAATAAATAAATAAATAAATAAGAGTCATGACAGTAAAAACCTGCTCACTCACAAATTGTGGGGTCCTACAGGATCCCAGTCTCGATGCACACCTCTAATTAAGTGTTCCATACATATTTAAATGTGTAATGATTTTGAAACGGTGTAATACACTGTTTTTATTGTTAGAGAAAAAGCTGGAAATTTGGCGATTTATAGCCTGCGAATAGCTTTTAATTAAAGTGCGGTTTGACACATTCTTTACTGGTGTTTATTAGAATTTAACTGCACTAACAAAATAACAATGTCCGAATTCAGTCTTTGCTTTAACTTTGGAAAAAGACGTCTAATCGGCTACGATTCCGAATTTACTAGTCGACTAGTAAACATTCACGGCTGTGCAATCCCTGACATATTTATGGAACGCAACATAATACCTCTTCGGATGTTCGGGGATCCTTTTAGAGACAGATGTGTGTGTGTGCGCGCAACCTAAAGACCAGTCATTTAACATGTATTTCCCCTTGTTATTCTTAGGTTAAAAATGAACTAAACAGCTCTGCACTCCAATTACAATGGTTAAAAACGATGTTTTCCATGCTCATTACGGAAACTGAGTCAAGCACAAACTCCTTTTGGGGGAGGGAAAAAAAAAAACAACAAAAAAAAACATAGCACTGCAAACTCCTTTGTAAATCTAATAGTAACATCGCAACAAAGAATGCAGTAACCAAATGGCTGCAGGATAAAGGAATGGAGGGAGACACGGATCAGGTGATCACACGACTAGTTTTAATTTAAAAAAAAAAAATAGATAAATAAAAATAAAAAGGCAGATCAAAGTCAAACAGGCGAATGCAGAACTGCTTCGACCCGTTTACCATGGGCGTCGGTCCATCACCGACATCAGAAAACCATGACTCTTCACAAGCTAGGACTATGGTTTAGTACCAGCAAGTGGGAAAATTGTGTGGGGAAACTCAGCCTGAGCCAGAATACTCTGCCAACAAAAACCTGCTACAAATAACAGGTCTATAAAGCAACACAATAGGTTTATCATCACCACTAAAGTATCCAGTGACCTCATGGCTTTGTGTAAATGTGGCAGCACTGTAATTTTTTGTTCTTCTGATCCCTCTGCTGTAATCTTCAGCGCAGCTTTACACTATACTGTCATTACAGCCAGTTTGCTGCATTATAAACACACACTGGTCTAACACTTGTGTTGACAGATAGCATGAAGACGTGTTCATCCTTCTTAGCTGGAACTTACCGTTTTCATGACCTATTTTCTGCAGCGCATGTTGAGTCTAATATTATGATGAAAAGATAAGATGCCATAGGGTCATTGGAATACTGTATGAGTAAAAACACTTTTTTTTTTCCATAATAGTAGCACAGAATTCAATGCAAATAGCAATCTGCTCCTCCAGAACAGGCTGAGAAGATTGCCCACATATGGTCGACATTTGCTTGCCGCGGTCCACTGCTTGAATACTCAGGTTTTATCCATTTCCTGTAATCGCATCATCTTAAAACATCAGCAGTGAGCAGCTAGATTTTGGTATTGGTTTGCAATTTGGCAGAAAGATGCACGATGGACCCGAACTATAATGCAGTACAAAACCACACAGTGAGAGATCTGCATGAAGGCACTTACTCACTGTATTTTGGGATTATTACCCAGAGCAGAAAATTAGCTTTTCATGGGAGCCTTCTCACCTTGGGCGGCTTGAAGGGGTAGTCGGGAGTGAAGGCAATGTCGAGGAAGAAGACTCCTCCCTCATACACGGAGCCTGGAGGACCCAGGATGGTGGACCTCCACTCGTAGATGTTGTCTCCTTTTGGGCCGGCGCTGAAAACACAAGTAATGAAATGAGGCATGGATTTTAAGACCAAGCGATGCTTGACAAATGCAGCAGATCTAGCTGATGTTAAAGATCTAATTTTAGTCAATTACTTTTGTAGAAACAAAGATAAGGTTTAACTTCTGTAGAGAATTATTTTTTTTTAATCTATTAGACATGTAATGATCAGACAATTCGGATCAACTATTGGAATGAATCGAGGCAACAATCGTAAATCGATTATTACTGATTTTAATTTGATTATGGAAAAGGGCCTGGTGTGTAAAAACTTTTGTACAAACAACTAGGCTAGCAAGGTGATTTGCCAGTAATACTGATACTTAAAATAGTCTCTCTACATCAATCACAATTTACCGGCCAGCTTAACCCAGAATCTGAACAAAGCTGGACACATATCAAGCAGAAGCTAAATCAAACTGCATCAATATTGAATCGTTGCCTTAAAAATCAAAATGGTATCATGTAGTGTGGGAGCCAGAGGTTTACACCCCTAGCACAGAGTTCAACATTTTAAAATGATGACCTGGTAATCGGTACACTTTGGCATAATCTCAAATGACTAATTTTGTCCAATATTGCAACCCATCACGATTAGGCAGCAGATTTAGAAACAACACTTTTACTGTAGTAGTCTTCTTTCACAGTGTACGTTACAGTCCTTTATTCTGTCAAAAGAATATCTAGCTATCTCTAAAGCTGATCAGACTTCTGCAATAACCTTGAAGACATTCTGTCACTTATCTGAGAAGTTTCACCACTTCCACTGAATAGTGGGGAAGTCCCGATTATTTAAAACTGGCGTGACTCGCGCAGGTAAGTTATAACATTTAACGTAATGAGAAGTCTGCAAGTGTGCACCAGTGTGAAACTGCTGTGGTGAAATGTTCAGATGTTAGGAAGTGCGAAGGCAAAAATCATCATATGAGAACTCTACAGCATTTACAGCAAGGAGGTGTCAGTTGGAGAAAATGTAGCTTTTGCTGATTCTGCCTCAAGCGAAGGCAAACCTGTTTTAGAAACCGGTTTGGGCAGCATATTGAAATTTGAAAAATGTAAGCAACAACATTGCTTATAACAGTATAGCAATAATTACATCAAATTTCCATGACCATATACGCCTATTTTGAAAATAAATTCTGTTTCATAATGGTTCTGC
>CM041003.1:9410469-9446232 GCA_022985145.1 Pangasius djambal
ACACACACACACACACACACACACACACACACACACACACACACACACACACACACACTCCACTAGGCTATACTCAACTGCAAATACTAAACTAAAATAAATTACTCATCTCTCGGTGTAAATGTAGCCTGAGGTTTCTGCTCATGACCAAAATTGACGCTTCAGCTGAGCAATGGCGTGTTTTCACCACAAACCTCTCATCCACACAGATTATACCACTGCCTGTGTATCTGCTGAAGAAATGAGCACAACAGATCTACAGAGAAGCAGACACACACACATGCACACACACACACATGCACACACACACAGTGTATCAGGTATTCTGGATGTTAAACCACAGTTGAAATGATCCTGCCATCTGACTGAGGCTGCATTTTTTAACAAGAGACATCCCAAAACAGCTTTACAGAAATAAGGATGTAGATTTAGATCCCTAATGAACAAGCCAGAGGAGACAGCGGCAAATAAAACCTCCCAAAGACAACATGTAGAAACGTTAAAAGGAAACGGGCTCAAGAGTGACACTGGATAGTGGGATTATTAAATCATTACACTTTATCATATATACATGGTAATATATGTAATGAGGTTAAACAGCACAGAGTGTGTTGAAAGGATGTTCAGTAAAAGCAGATTCTGACAGGACAGTCTGAAACATCAAGAATGAGATTTGGGCATGAACCGTTTTTAAACACACACACACACACACACACACACACACACACACAGCAGTACCCATGTACACATTGCTAATGCAGAACACACCCCCTCACACATGCACTTTTGTAATTTAACAACAATTAAGAAAGAGGTCGAGTATGAACACAAACCAGGCCTGAAAATTCAAAGACTGAGGCAGTGGTCTATGAGGACAAGTCCTAGCACATGATGTCGTGGAATATTATCAGGAGGCCTCATGTGTGGAGAGAAGCTGATAAATTACCAGGAGAGATGTGCTAAAACATCAAGGCCAGTGATTTAAAAAAATAAATAAATAAATAAAATAAAAATATTTGCAGTGAACACAATTAGCAGGAAATTCAGCTAAATAATTATGCTACCTTTCAACATAATTTTCAGCCTAATTAAATAAAACTACATAACTTTCAACTTAACCAAATAAAACTACCTCTCAACTTAATAAATAACACTAATTAAAGCTTAATTAAAATTCAGCTTAAATAATTAACTCAAAGTATGTAAAGTAAGTAAATAAAATCAAACATAGCATTTATTTTATCAACATAATTCAACTAAATATGGAGCTCATTATTTACATATGTACAATAATTATTAGCTATTTATTGGAGCTATAATACTTTTATTCTTGACATTTCCATTGACCAAACCTTTTAAACCCTTTTAAAAAAAATTTATGACTCTTATTTTTGAGTTACAGAAGTTGGGGCTAAACCCATTTAACTCAAGTAATGGAGTTAAACAAAGTAAAAACCATTTATAAAACACAACTTTGAAAATATTAGGTTATTTTTTCCACCACCACATCAAGATTGAAAAAATAAAATGGAGGATGCCCTGCCTGTGCTCCTCCGGTTCCTGAGAAGAGTTCCCCAGACCCCAGTTTGAGAACCATACCTGTAGGCTACTTTCTATAAACTCAAATGCTGGAGGAAACAAACACCAAATCCACTCATTTATTACACACCAGATATCTTACTTAACAGGACTTTCAAATCTGGTGTGAATGTGTGTCCTATTCACATCTCGAGTTGAGTGTGAAAACTGCTTTGTAAATACAGGACATTTATAGACACTTTCTCAATTCATAAACATTCAGTCATGTTAATCCGCTACTAATTACCTACACAGTAACAGCTGACCAGTAACCACAAACAGAACAAGCACGCAGTCCTGTATGCGAGTCAGAAAATGAGTCAGGATGTGTTTAAAGTGTGTGTTAGTAAGAACAGCAGAGGAATCAGCAGTACAGCAATAAAGCAGTGTAACAGCCAAAGCTGGGGGAAAGCTGTTCGTGAATTGTGAGTTATCTGATCGTTACACACAAGCAAACAATGTAAGGAAGATCAAGTGTAAAAGCTGTTTCAGTGAACGATCAAATGAAGACACACAAAACGTTCATCATTAACTGCTTTTATAGTCATGCTTTCATGAAAACAAAATGCAACAAATGGACTATTCTTCTTCACATCTTACTCAAGAGGCGAATTTCCTAAGAAGGTTTCCCAGTACGTTTGCTCTGACAACACTTCACCAGGTGCAGCGCGACACTCCGGGTGCCAATCATCCGCCCATGACCGACTCCAACTCTCACAACACATTTAACATGTGGCCACGCAACCTCCTGTCTGATTACAGTGGAATTTCTGAGGTAATTCCGTTGAGTTGCAAGCGACTGGACTACAAAAGCCTGCCAGAATAAACAGATCCAGAGAATTGAATCAGAGGAATCTGTGTTAAAAGGGGAAATCCACATTAGCTCATATTTCACCCTCCTGCCTTTCAGCTCAGCGTCAGTGATCTGCTGCTGCTTTGACTGCATCTATAAACATTAGCTCACTGTAGTGTTACAACGCAAAAGGTCAAGGCACCCTGGGGTTTTGTAATGTGTGCGCACATGCGCGCACACACACACACACACACACACACACACACACACACACACACACACACACACACTTTATTGGACAACAGCAGCCCATCAAGCTGCTCACCCCTGAGGAGGAGCAAAAACAGGAAAGGCCTGTGAAACACCCCTGGGCTCAGCAGTGCAGACCACAAGCAGCGCAATTAGAGCAGCACACTGTTTTTAATTTCAGTCCCGGTCTCCTGAGTCAGCCTGCGGCACTGGAATGTGAGGAATCCCAAACGTGTGACAAAACACCCATCGGCCAAAATCCACACGAGGGGGAAAAAGGTGGAGGGATGGGAAAGATACCGAGGAAGAACAGAGCGGGCAGCAAATGAGACAAATAGGACAGAAAAGAAAGAAGACGGACAGACAAAAAAAAGTGAAGTGGTGACAGGAAAAAAAATTTAAAAAAAAAAGTAAATGAAAAGAAATTAAAGAAGGAAAAATAAAGAGAAAGGCAAGACAGGTGGACAAGAAGGAAAAGTAAAAGAAAATAATAAATGGGGAGGAAATAATAAAGAACGAAGATGAAGAAAAAGGAGGGGGTGAAAAATAAGGAAGAGATAGACTTGGAAAGAATGCAGAGAAGGTAAGAAAGAATACGAGAGAATACGAGGAGATGGAAAAGAAACAAAATTAGGGAATAAGAGAACCACCAGAGCAGAACGACTGACAATAACGAGAACCAGAGCTCAGTCACATGGCACCGGTGCTGGGTGATGAATTTATTTTTATTTAATTTCATTTATAGTGATAAAGTTGAATTCATTAAACTTGTATTTCTATTTTCTCCTCATCACGCAGCACATAGGAACTGGAGGCACGTAACTAAATTGCACGTCCATTTGGGGGAATCACATTTAAACACAACTACAATGCTGACTACAGAAAGATGGTAATTGGTTTGGATGTGTTAAGTCTGAAGCCTAGAATGCAAAATATGCCACTCTTCAGAGTTGGTAAAGTTGAGAAAGACGCTACTAGTTTGTTACGCCAACCAGTGGAGTACACGGGATCAGTCTCACAGCATCAAGCACCTGGGAGGATCTCAGCATGGGAAGGGCGGGGGGGGACGGGACGACACCTTCCTATTGACTTTCACAAACCATTAGGTATGTGCGTTTAAACATGTGTACATCAATGCTGCCTCCAAATCCCGCTGAACTACACACATCGGCCAACGTGCGATTAACGATTAAACCGCCCCGAATCGATTTCCACCTTTTTCAACCCAAATAATTCTGCACCATCGCTAATAAATATAGTTAACTGATGTTAACTTTAGACTTGTCTAAAGTCAAACATACTGTACATTGACAGATTTTATTTCACTTTAACTTAAAAAAACATTCTTCATTTATCTGGACAGAAAGCGAGGATGCAGAGGTCCCGAGAGCATGCGAGCTGGAGGAAGGGGGCGGAGATTACAGGCTGCGTTGGTTCATATTGGAGAACTCAAAACACCCAAGCTAAATGACTTCAGATTCGTAGGTCAACTGGCTCATGTTTTTCAGCAACAGCTCGTACAAGCGGACTCCAGTGTTAAACTGTGAGGTTAAATCTCTCGCATCCGGACAGGAATAAAATGACCACAGGAGCGAGTTTCTAGCAAATTGTATTTTCTATGAACCCCAAAGTTTGTATCATGTGGTCATACGATCATCCGTTCGCAACATGGCGTCCAAGTGGTCGTCAAGGACTGAAGTCGAGAAGAAAGGCTGGCTTTCATTTCAGTTCGGGGAGGACAGAGAAAAACACCGACATGGCCGACAGAAATAAAAGGTCACAGAGGAGGACCTGTAAAATAGGAAATTACCCCATGACCCCAAGTAAATTTAATCCCATCCAAACAGGGCTTAAGATTGTGAAGGGACAATAAAATTGTTATATCGCACAAGCGTAGCTGTACAGCGGTTTTTACTAGGCAGATTAATTAGCGTGCACAAGAAAATACTAATAAAACCGAGTGCAAAAGCAGAGTAGTGCGAGCAGAGTGGGAGAAGCAGAGAAGTCAGAGCGAGAAAGAAGGAACAGAGCAGTAGAGCTAAAAGAGCTGAAAAGCATTTAAAAAAAAAAAAAAAAAAAGGTGTCTTGAGAGTAATAATGTTAACATAATAAAGCTGTGATATGCCGTGATGCATTCAAGAAAGCACAAGGGGGAAAAATAAACACGTCATGCTCCTGCTGTGCATCATTATCCAACTCATCACATGCACAGGCTGCACCATCTAACCTTTCATGACCAACCAGAAACCCAAACCCCAAATCACTTGTGAATCAGCCAGTCTGCTGTATTAAAAAGCACACACACACACACAGAAAAAAGTTTAAGTGAAATCTATCACCAAGATTTCTGTGAACAGGAAACCAATCATTTCCACAAGACGTTGTGAACGACTCCGTGCACAGGATACGATCAAAGACGAGAGCACAAGGTGAAGCTTGCAAGAAGCAGCTCCTGAAGTGCACACGGGGCCGAGCCCACCGGCACTCAAAAACATAAACTTCGCCTACTAATAGCCACCTCTGACCTAACTGTCTAAACCACACATGCTGACTCTACGTGCCTGTGTATTATAACCCAGTAAAGCCTCAACGGATTAACCATGCCAGACGTCAACGTCTCCAGCGCTATAGCTGAAGCAGTAGTGCTGAATTTTATATCCACCTGCACACAAATTCCAAACACTGCAAGAATGCAAACACTGGCAGAGTCAAACATAGATTCACTCCCAAAGTGAAACTGAGTAAATATGACGAAACAAAACAAATAAGTGTTTTTGTGATTATGCTTTATATGCATGTAGCAAATCATTAATTAGCAACTGCAAACATCCTGCGCGCGCGCACACACACACACACACACACACACACACGGAGACATTATACTTAATATTCACACTAAGTGATTTGCATCAAAGAGTTTAACTTTAATTTTAAAAATGTGGTTTTGCACATGTTTTAACTAGGTCTTTTTTCACTGTATTTAAGTGCCTTAGTTAAAAATAATCACTTCCTGGCTTAGTAATTTTTTAAAGAGGAGAAAAAAAATAATAAAATTAGCTAGATATCAAAATCAACTGATTCTCAAGCTTTCAGTATCAGTTTCGGAAAAGAAAAAGTGTTGTTTTGGCTTCTCTAGTTTTCTGCAGCGTTTACTGTATGGTTTGTTGACCGTATTTTGTCTAAAGCCTTTATTTACTTGTATTTACTGAGTTTTGCAATGTGTCGCTTATCCTCTTGTCCGATATCTCGACCTATTCTCATATCTATTCTGGGGGAGCTTTATTTCATTCCTAATGTTACATCTGTACATGATAAGAGCCTACTTGACTTGAAATTCAAGTAGCCACACACACACAAACTTCTAGCTGAGGCTGTGTGTGTAAGAAGTCGCAGCTTAACACCTAATCAGTTCTCATGTCCAGCTCCAGACACCAGCAGAACACAGAGCTCACATCACCAGCATGCAGACAGCACTCCTCACATCACCAGCATGCAGACAGCACTCCTCACATCACCAGTTAAAAGACTGGTAACATGGACAACATGACCGATGGCTGATTCTCACAGAGAAAGCGAAGAGTCTAGGATTTACTTGTATACTTTTATAGAATACTTATAGAATTTTTTTTTTAAATTAATAATTTACTTTCATTTTATAACTGAAGTAACAGTTTTGTAAGCTGAAAGAGGGAGAGAAAAAAAAAAAAAAAAAAGGAGAAAGCACATGTACTTTTCTTCTTCCCAAGATCTTCAAGAAATTCCAATTGTGTGGAATATTCCAGATATTTCACAGGTGAATGTGTTCAGGTTACAGTGTTCAGTAAATGAAAGTGAAATGTACATTTTAATAAGCTATAATGCAGGAGTTTTGGAAAAGAATGTTTTGTGCACTAGATATTAAACAGATTTATACTTCAGCGCAAAATTATGATTTTCGAAGCATTTTATTGATTATACCTCATGGTAAAGTGTCATAGTGGATCAGCACAGGACCAATGCGCTGTAGAGAGGTTTTATTTCATTTTTTTTTTTTTTTAATCTGATGTGATTTACCTGAAAAATGCACATAGGCTGTGTTTAAATGGGCTCATGTTTAAAATGCCATTTGCTTTACATAGACCTGCAGATTTTTAAATACAACACCAGTGGAACCAAATTGGCGTCCTGATTGTGGACGACTCACTCCCGAGCGCATGAGAACCTAAACGTGTGGTCTGTCCTGCTGGTGTTGATGCGTAGAAATAACACGACTTTAAGCTGGAAGTGCAGAGTAAAGGCAAAAACAAGAGGCATCAAATCCATTAATCTCACAGCTATTAAAGCCCTTCACAGCTAAATTACTTGGAAACAAATCATTTTGTTGGAGACAAATATGAAGCGAACAAAGTTCTTAAGCAGCAAGCTAAAAACAGGACTGAGAGGGGAAAAAAAAGAAAAAAGAACAAACCGCTAAAATAAAAACACCTTGTGTAAATGGTCTCTGCTTGTGTGTTAATGATTTAGGCTCAGCATGATCTAAACAGATGACGCATATGACAGCGCGGCAGGTTTCAACACAACAACAAGCCAGAAAACAGGAAACCCAGCGCACTTCTACACGGCTCCTCGAGCTCATTGTTAATTCGGGGTGGGAACAACACACAGGAAGTCATTTTGGAGAGTAGTGACATGTCTGCTCTTTCTCCTAATCGCCAGGTTGCTGATAGTCTACACAGAGTTTAGTAAAGTTACTCATGACCTCGCTGCGAGTTAAAACTCCAAAGCCAAAAATCACAATCAAGACCTGGCAAAAAAAAAAAAAAAAAAAAAATTTTTTTTTTTTAAAAATCTGGACAGAAAGTACTTCAGCTTGTGGACCAGGACATCCTGGTCACTCAGCCGTCATCTCCCAGAGGTCAGTCCTTTCATAATCCACTCAAACTATGTTCATATTAAAAGCTGAAGTGGCACAACACGATTCAAATCTGACTTTTTGCGTTTGTTTGATTAAGCTGGGTCGACACCAAATCAGATTTGACCCACTTTCATGTGTGGCTCTAGATCGGATAAAGATCTGAAATGATCTCCGAACCCGGCTCCTTTTGAACATCTCTCAGCAATTTCTGCGAATACAGCGAAAGCTATGCATCGGCACTTTTCCCCCCCACTTTCACACCTCAGTCAAAAACAGCTGACAAGCTGCCAGCCAACCTTCAAAGTAAATGATTCATTTTTAATTGCTCCTGCAATACAAATATGAAAAGAAAAAAAAAACCTGCTTATGATTCATGTGGATCGAGTGCGTTACTGCTCTTGCAAGAGTCATTCCAGACAACAGGCTAAGATCAGCTTTTCCTGACATCATCTTTACACTTCAAATGTTAAGATTTCTAAGAATAACTACACTCTTAACAAATAAGGATTAAAACTAACACTCTAAAGAAACTCTATTAACTACCAAAAGAACACACAAGAACATTTCGTTTCGAGAGTACTGTTTAGGAAAGCTAAGAAGGTGCAACGGATGGCGGAGGATAATCGTCCCATAAACATCTCACTTACCTGCAGTTTGGTGGAGGATCCAACATGATGTCAGCTAGCTCTTTCTGAATCCTGTTATTAAAAAAAACAAAAAAAACAATTAAAACAGTGCATCCTGCAGTGTACTGAACTCACTCACGATCTCTGTAGACAGTGCTGAGTGTTCTTTAAACACTCAAGCCATTAATCCATACATGCTTTAGCTCTTGATAAACGCTCTACAGCTTCATGGACATCAGAACTTTAAAACATCATGACTACATTTGAGCAGATGTCTGTGATGGCAGGAGAACACTGTGCCATAACGTCTGGCCCTGCTCGTTAGATGCCTGTGAGCAGATCTTATGGCTGCTATTTTAGAGGTTTCTTTGCTCTTATGCCCTTTTATGGTCCGATCTGGTCAGAGTTCTCTCTGGCATTGGAGTAGCTTGCCCTGAAACATGTTAAAGAAGAAATCCACCCTGAACAACCCGCATACTCATCTTTATAATTAACATGTGATTTAAATGAAATCGAGTTGACATTTTTAGTTACACTTGGTTTTCACTTTGAGTAAATGTTACTCCTACTTTACCCACAATGCCATTCGAATACCTGCTGATAAAAGCGCCAGTGGGATTTATCCCTCGGTTCATCGGTACCTAAAGAGAGCGATGCAGCAGCGCTTTAGTCTGTCCAGCTCACTCAATTTTCACATTTTCATGCTAATACTGTTAACGCCATTGAGTCTCTGTTGTAACTCGACACAACTGCATTGCATTTAAGTGAAATCGTGCAGGCCAGAGTGCTGTTGTACTGAATATCAGCAGGTAATCACAGCTGTGCTGATATTCAGTACAACGGAATGATTGCGAGGATGATCTTTCTTTTATGTAACAGTTCTATAAAAAAAAGAAATTATCGAGCACTTGACGCTTCAGATATAACATGGCCAAACACTGTGTTTAATTTTGCTCCATCAATGAAAATAGTTCCCAAAGAAGCCACATCTGGAAAGAGCGTTGTGCGTTGCCATGCCAACGCACAGACCGACCGACTGACTGACAGCCCGTAGTAAGTGTAGTAACAGATTCAGCGTAATACTATTGCTAGAACTGGACTTCCACATAGCAAACACACACAACTGGAGTGAAACAAATAGGTCCCACTGCTGTTACACTAAATTTCAGCAGTCTTGGAACGCCGCTTGTCCAATCAAATAACTGCTGGACCTGAAATAACTCTTGGAACTGAAATTTGCCGTCTCCACACTTCTACACGCAACGTCGCTAGAAAATGGCGAGTTAGAATCCAAGCTCTTGTGCTCCTCTTTGGGAGCTAAGAGCAAAACCAGACAGTTATCACTCAAGTTTGGAAATTTTCTCCTATTACACGCCATCGTACCTGCGCTAGCAAAGTCCTCCTGTGACGTCAGTGCAGCAGATAACCGCTAACTTCTCACAGGAATAAAAGAAAATACAGCATCAACCAACATGTTTGTACCACAGTCATTAAATGCGACACTGATATTTCCACAGTCTAGATTTAGAGCAGCCAGACACGTCATATTCAACACATTTGAATGATCTATAGATGACTGTGTGACCCAATTCATTTGGTTTCTACTCAATTACCTGCCACTAGCATTACAGCTCGAGCATTTTTAAATGTACATGTCTTATCTGAGATAATGGAGGAACACTAATATGTTCCTGTCACTCTTCGGCAGGTGGGCGGCACGTTGGCAGGACGAGTAGCGCTGCCGGGTCACACCTCCACGATCCCTGGTTCGAGCCTGAACTCGGGTTACTGTCTGTGTTCTCGTGTGTGTTTCCCCCGAACCTCCAACCTCCCAAACACATGCCAGCAGATGCACTCTAGATGCCAATGCGTGCTTGTGTGTGCGTGTGTGTGTGTGTGTACAGTGCACTGTGATTGAGACGGTGGTCCCATTCAGGGTGTATTCCCGCCTCACTCGCAGTATTCCCGGGATAGGGGAATCCGTATCCACCAGGATAAAGCGGTTAGTGATGGCGAGTGAGAGTTCAGCAGGTCTACGCACTGACCTTTTGGCGCTGGTTGACAGAAGTTTGGAGTTTTTGTTCACGCTGGTTTTGCTCTCTCGCTTCTTGCTAGGTGCGTCCTTCTCCGACTGCTGACGGACGGAGGACGACGACGACAACGACGAAGACGAGGATGATGAAGAGGAGGAGGAGGAAGAACTAGAGCCGGCACGCGAATCCTCGTCCGACATCCTCGCGACCTTGACATGAAGGAAAAACAAAAACATTGATAAGAGTACTAGAGTGCAGAAGGAGAACAATGTGATAGCAATGGTGACCTTTAACACTAGAGTTTCCCATAACACAATGCGGATTGTAACCTCTTTTAGACACACACACACACACACACACACACACACACACACACACAGAGAGAGAGAGAGAGAGAGAATAAAGACAAATTTAAACAGCCCTGTTATCTAAGAGTCGGTGATTCATTTCATAACCCAGGAGTCTAAACCGAGATTAGCCTACTGACCCCTGAGTTTGCTCTGTAATGGAAGCCGGTGTTTATGAGTCAACACAAACAACACAACCGATCTGACACCAAAAAAATAACGCTAAGTGACCAGTTAAAGCTAGCAGCCTGAACCGAATAACCGACTGGGCGACGCCACACACACACACACACACACACTCTCTCTCACACACACACACAATTCGCTTCACTTTTCCTCCTCCGTCCTCGAGTTCAACAAACTTTCGCCGCCATGCGAGGTTACGTTTACTCTACCAACAAAACAAACAAACAAACAAACAAACAAACTAACTAACTAACTAACTAACTAAACGACGTCGAATAAACCGAGCGCGCGAGGTTTCTTCGCAGCGTCTCGTGCTCAAGCACGCGACTGTCCAACAACAACAGACCCGACTCTCTCTCTCTCTCTCTCTCTCTCTCTCTCTTATCGCGAACGCTTAACGATAAACACTGAAGCCGTTCGCTGAAAACAACAACAACAACAAGCTTAGCTATTTTAAAAAAAAAAAGAAAAAAGAAAACCATGAAGCCTATTTTCCCCTCAGCTACCTTTCTTTGTGTCTGCGCGAGCCTCTTCCGTCGCCTGGACGCGCGTGTTTGGAATCGCCCTCGCGCCGAGCGGAAGTGCCGTGGCGATCCGGCGCAAGCCCACAGCGGCAGCACGGAAACTGTCCTCTCACAGGCCGTGTCAGGCGAATAAAACGCTTATAAGCCTTTATGTCACGTAACCTTCTAGCACGTTACCAGCTTACCTTTGACGTTATGACGTACAATTTCGAAAGTAACCTTTTTTTTTTTTTTTTTTTTTTTTTTTTTTTTTTTTTTAAAGTAAAGAGTGATTAGCCACGCATGGAAGTCAATTAGCTTGTCTCTGCCTGCATATGTGTTATCACCTCAGATCTATCAGCCAAGAAATATTCAGTGTCCAAAACTGTACGCTTCTGTAGTATTACCTCAATAGTTAGCATCTAGTCTGAACATTTGTAGCTAAGTGTACAATTCATATACACTATATATCCAAAAGTATGTGGACACCTGTTCATCACATTCATATGAGGTTCTTCCTCAAATAGTTCCCACAAAATTAGAAACACACAATTGTCTATAATGTCTTTGTATGCTGTAGCTTTACAATTTCCCTTCACTGGAACTAAGAGGCCCAAACCTGTTCCAGCATCACACTGCCCCTGTGCACAAAGCGAGCTCCATGAAGATATGGTGTGTGAAGGTTGGAGTGGAAGAACTCGAGTGTCCTGCACAGAGCCCTGACCTCAACCCCACTGAACACCTTTGGGATGAACTGGAACACCGACTGAACCCCAGACCTCCTCACCAACATCAGTGCCTGATCTCACTAATGCTCCTGTAGCTGAATGATCACAAATCCCCACAGCCACGCTCCAAAATCTAGTGGAAAGCTTCCCAGAAGAGTGGAGCTGCTTATGACAGGAAAGGGAGACTAACTCCATGTTAATGCCCATGGTGCTGGAATGGTGCTTTAATTTGTTTTCAAACATTTTTCAGCTATGTGTGGTATACGATTTATTTATTTATTTATTTATTTGCCCCTCTGAAAAAAAAATCCAGCTTAATCTGACAAGCTACCAGCTGCCAAAACACAGGCCGAGCTGGTCAAACTGGTAGACCGTCTTTTCCACCTGCTACATGCTGGTAGAAAGGAAACAATTTCTGAATTGCTGCTACTAATGCTACACTATATGGCCAAAAATTTGTGGACACCTGACCATCACACTCATAAGTGCTTGTCGAACATCCCATTCCAGATTTCTTCTGGGAAGCTTTCCACTAGATTTTGGAGCATGGCTGTGGGGATTTGTGATCATTCAGCTACAGGAGCATTAGTGAGATCAGGCACTGATGTTGGTGAGGAGGTCTGGGGTTCAGTCAGTGTTCCAGTTCATCCCAAAGGTGTTCAGTGGGGTTGAGGTCAGGGCTCTGTGCAGGACGCTCGAGTTCTTCCACTCCAAACTTCACACACCATGTCTTCATGGCGCTCGCTTTGTGCACAGGGGCAGTGTGATGCTGGAACAGGTTTGGGCCTCTTAGTTCCAGTGAAGGGAAAATTGTGTGCTTTTAACTTCGAGGCAACAGTTTGGTGAAGTCAAGTCAAGGCAAATCAAGTCAAATTTATTTATATAGCACATTCAAAACAATCATCAGGCATAACAGGGAAAAAAAAATACATTAAAACGGTAACATAAAATATAGTTAAGAATGAAAATAAATATAAGCAAATAATTACTATAAGAAAACAAACCAAGCTACATATGGGTGTGATGGTCAGGTGTCCACATACTTTTGGATATATAGTCACATATAAAAGTGCAGTACCATGTAAGAAGAAAATCAACATAACTCAACATGGTTTGAGATGAGAAGTGTGTAATGATTGCAGCTTGCAGGTTTATAGCGCTAAACAGCGGTCATAAGCTTCAGTTATTGCCATTCACGCTTGCTCCAGTTCAGACCTCCATTTCCCTGTGAAGAACCAGGAGATGCTTGTGAATTTTGATAAGATACATGCTCATATTTTTTTACATACGTATATTTTTATTAATGGCTTATTTTGCAATGTGGAGCCTCTTCCTGTAATGTGTAACAAGGTTGAAGACACTTGCAAAAGGATCTTGGTCAAAATCAAGATTTTGGGCTCTTTCACTTTTTTATGTTTGCACATGTGGACTTCCCTCTTCGATTATGTTCACATTTACTTCCCTGTTCAAATCCCAAGACTGAGCCCTGAGCCACAAGCCATAAAACAGCCCCAAAGCAGTGACACACTGCCATATTTAGCAGTGGGGTATCAGGTATAACATGCTGATGAAGCACATGTCCAAAAGGTTTGACCAAAAGTGATTTGGGGCTCATCTAATGACACTTGGTGAAGAGGCAGATGCTCTTATGAAAGGCTTCTTTCATGCAACAAACAGCTTGTTATGTAAATGATATTTAACAGTTGATTTTGAAGCTTGACAGCCACAATCTTTGGAAATTTTCTTTTCCCCCTCCTTCATCATCGTCCTCACAGTGTGATGACTTTGTGTCAAACTTTGTGTCAAGGCCCTAATTTGGTTAGAGGTACTTTTAACTGCTTATGTTTTTTTTTTTGTTTTTTTTTTTTTAATCCACTACCCAATTTGTGTTGTAATGGATGACAAAGAGATTTTAAATGGGTGTAACCTCAAATTTATACCCCCAGGGAACCAGAACATGGTTAAATGCAACAACAGAGTTCCTCTGAAAGCTAATTAAACTAAGTTTCATTCAGGTCAAAACACTATTTCACTTTTTCAACATTATACTTTGTGTTTGGCTTTTTTTTCTCTAAGGAACATGAAGACTATTTTAATTAACATTATTTATATTGACTAGTCATATTACAGAGTTTCTATTAGGTTCATTTGACATAAAATGTAAGAAAGGTGAGAAGTGTTCAAATAACTGGTCTTTGTAAATACGAAACCAAAAGGGAATTTTAGTCCTTCTCAGACAAAAGCATGCAATCCTCATGAGAATCCTCAAGCATGTGAAGCTCATTTGTGTCTCTAATCTGAATTATTTTGCATTGTAAATAAATGACATGACATAAGATAGACTTGGTTTTATAACTCCATTTTCTTTGCTAGAATTTCTCACTCTGACTAAGCTGGTACAGGGTTTTTTTTGCCACTGCAGGAACTGCCCTATTTACCCATAATTCTGCCACCGCTCATTCTTCCCCCTCCACCGTCAAAGTTCTTTGCATTTGTAACAGGATGGGTTTCAAGGGCTTTCCGCTCTGTTACACACAACACACACACACTCACACACACTGGTGAAGGGAGTAGTCAATCAATCTGTTTCCTGCCTGTCTCGCTGTCTGCTTGCATTACGTGTAGCAGACGATCAGACAGGGCTTATTTATGACTCATATGAAACGCCTGGCTTGAGGAAGCACCTGAACAAGATCAGCAGTGTGATCTCTGTGCAAAGTCAGTCCTTCTCAAACCAGTCCTCAGGGCCTGCCAGACGGTCCACATTATTACTCTATACCTGTGTTGTGTGAGTTAGGATTTAAAAAAAAAAAAGTGGACCATCTGGGAGGCCCCGAGGACTGCTCTAAGTAATCCCAATGTGGTAGCTTGCACTTAGCTGGCTGTTTGCTCAGAGATAATAAACGGATAGTCAGGCTGTGACAGTATGCTGGGTATAATGTTATTCTGAAATAGTTACATTGATAATTCTGTACCATACCAGTGTAGATAATAACATGTAGATGATATCTTCATTCTTCTGAAATGTGCTATGTAATGAGTGATGCTGCATTCGACTAGAGGCTGTAACCAGTAATTCCAGACCAACAACCAGGAAAAACCAACGAAAACATCCCCTCAAGTCGAAATTCCTACTTGGGAACTAGGGGTGGACTACACAAACCCCGAATTCAGCAAGTGACCACAAATCCAAATCAACATGGCTGCTCACAGCATCAGCAGTAAACAAAGTAGCACTTCTTACCTTTTAAATGAGTTATACTGTATATACAAGTATTTGCTTTATGAACATACAACATACAGTTCACCGTTTTAAGAAGGAATATATACATCACTCATCACAGCTGGCTAGCTAGATTGTAGCTAACAAAAGCCAAACGTGGAGGCGTTCATTTTTTCCCACTTTGAATTTACAGGAAATCACAGGAATTTAACAAAGCTAGCATTTTCTATTTATTTAAGAACAACTTTTTATTCGTTTGTAGTTACATTTAATGTTGTGGAATAGCCATTAAATGAGTTAATTCCTATCATCGCTTATAACGGCTATAAACAGTCATTCTCTTACTATTTTTTCTCTGTCTTGAAGTTAATAAACTAAACACAATGCAGAAAAACTGCAAAGACCTCTATCCTGAAAACTTTCTAGTGTCTGGAGACTCCTTCCAAAAATGCTAAATAAACATCTCCTCACAGAAAGCTTCACCATACAACTCTCTGTGAGTTGTTGCTATAGAAACGATAATTAAATAGATCCTTTAGATTTACTTTGCATCCAGCACTACTGTCAGAGCTGAAATTTTTTAGAGTTTCTCAACATTTTCTCCCTAATTTGAAGTCAACATGTGCTTCTCTAAAGACATGTGAAATCAGCCAACCGCATCTTTTCACACGGCAGCGTAAAACACTCAGAGGAAAGTGCTCTCCGCCTTCTTCTGCATACATGAGCTTACAGACACGCACGATTGGCTAGTGTAGATGTGATTGACAGGGGAGAGAGAGTATGCCATCCCTCCTGCCCAGAGACTACGGCCAGTTTTGCTCTCTTAGACTTCTAGCCACAGACGATTGTGGCATCATCAGGATTCAAACTCAGGTGATGTTCAGTAATTCAGTCATTTATCTTCAGTAAATGCTTTATCCTGATCGAGGTAATGGTGGTCTATCTTGGGAACACTAGATGCAAGGCAGGAATACACACTGAACTGAACAACAGTTCATTGCAGGGCACAATTTTCACACATTCACACTTTTATTCACATCTAGAGACAATTTAGAGTAACCAGTCCACCTACTGCCAATTTTTTCAGAGGCAAGAGGAAACCAGAAAATGGTTGTATGGAATAAACATTACTCAACAATGACTAAACATTTCCACTGCAACAATTACCTAAAACCTATTAACCTTTATCCTAGCAAAAAAATCATTATTGTAAACAAAATTCCTCTCAGAATGACTGGCACAATTATTTACAAATATTTAAAATAATTATTTTGCGAACAAAAAAAAGCCTCCAGCAAATCTGCTGTTTCCTATAATGATGTTGCTAATATGCAAAATCCTTTTCCTATCCATCACCATGGGGAAAGACCAAAGAACAACACAAAGAGACAGTTGGTTGCTGACTTGCCCAAGTCAGGTAATATATAAAAAAATCCAAAAGTATTTAAAAATACCATTATGCACAATCAGAGCCATAATAAAACGTCTGGAAGGCTTGAACAGTTGCCAGGAAGAGGATGTATGAGTAGATGCCATCTCTCCAACAAGATGAGCACTATATACAGGGAAAATCCACCTCACTGACATATATGGTGGTGGATCATTGATGCTTTGGGGCTGTTTTGTGGCTAAAAGTCCAGGGGCTCAAACTCGGGCTGCAACTCTTGGCCATACACTGATCTCTCAACAAGATAATGAACCCAAACATATATTCAAATCAACACCAGAATTACTGTTTCACCATCTGTGAAAACCTGTGGTCTGAAGTGAAGACAGGAGTCAACAGTGCTTGAGAATACAAAGGAGCGTCCTAAATTCCTAATTTTTTAGACATTACAGGAAGTCATAGAGCCCCAAGACAGGAGTAACAAAATAGTAATTGTTAGAAGTGACCATTTGTAAACCAATGTTTTGCAGGAAAATTGCACAGTGTTCAAATAAATAGTATTTAATTACATGTCTGCAAAATTTCATTAAGTGTGCCAATACTTCTAGAGCTGACTGTGTGCTTGGGTTGTAGTCTGCCTTGTTTGTATACCAAATGAATCAATGTAAATGCAGTTCTAGTGTCAATGTGTGTGTGTGAAGGTGAATGAACATTTAGGGTTTTTTTTTTACCCTGTGCATACTCTTAGTGATTGACTCAACTAAGGGGAAAGTTTTAGTATGGAAAATGTTCCTTAATGTTCCCAGCCAGCAATCAAAGCCCCTTAAAACCCCCCTAGAGGTCATGTAGGTATATCTCGTCAATACAGCTGTATGAGCTTAAGATGAGCTTTCTGTACACTAAATTAGTCATTACAAAGTGTTTCCCCCAATTTTCTCCTTAATTTAGTCTTGGTCAATTTCCACACACCAGTCAGATCTTCCCTGTCATAAGACAGCCAACAAACAGGGAGGGTGAAGGCTATCACGTGCTTCCTCCAAGACACGTGAAGTCAAGCCATTCACATCTTTTCAAAGTGCTGCTCATGCTGTGTAACACACTTGGAGGAAAGTGCTATCGACCCTCTTCCACATACAGTTGCATGATTGACAGGAGAGAGAATATAAAACGGCCAGTGATAGGGTGAATGCTTTTCTGTTGCTGCATTCAAGAGCCTGCCCCAAGTGGTTCTGTTCATGTTTTAATTTTTCTTAGTTAATTTTACCAGAACTGAGATGGCAGTGCATCTTAACGCCTCAGCATACTTAATGTCTCTGAGGGCTGCACGAAGATGAAACCACCTTTACAAGCTTAGAAGATCACATACTCTGTGCAGTTTCGGATTGTCTGTCGTGTACCGGTGCTCCAGTACTGCAGAAGGCACTATTAAAATTTCATGACAATTTCCAAGTCTACAGGAAGAAGACTGGCTGCTGCTAGGTGCCTAAATTAAACTATGGTGAGTTGTTGGAAGTACATAAATAAATGATAGAATAGGAGGAAGAGGAAGAACTGCTTATTTTTTTTCATATTTAAGGAAAAGGAAAAAAGCAGTAAGACACAGGTGGTATGTGAGAGACCATTAAATAAATCGAGGGGTGACAATGGAAAACCTATGCAATGCTTGGAATGAATCGGGTTGGGTACACCTTGTTTGTAAAGACCAATCACAGGCTTGGTCACGTGGCATCACGTACGTAGCATCGTCTACAGAGTTAGCCCAGCTGCAACATACATGACATGGTGAGCAAAGCCTTTGCATGAGGGCCATTTGCTCCGTAATTATGACATATTTTTGAATATCACGCATGAAGTGTGCCGAAGTCTTTCTGCTGAAGCCCTGAGGGTGTTATTCAAATTTATTACACATGCAAAGGTAAACAGGAAATATTTGCAAGTCCAAAACACTCACACTAGATTGAATGTCTGGTAAACTCCACTCATCACTCGCTTCAAGATAACACTTATTCCGAGCTCTCAATAAAAATGGAAAGAGAAAACATTGTGTTTGTGATGAACAGGAAGACTTACTCATGGTCAGGGAAGGAGAGAGCTGATGGTAAGTCAGAACAACCTCACAACCACAACCACATTTCAGCTCAACACATCATTTATTCACTCAGTTACTTACAGAATATCAGTCGAATTTTCTCTCACAATGTGCATTTTACAACAAACTGCCATTGGCTGCACGGGGCAAGCTGCAGGCTGCTGAACTTTTACGACGCATTTCGAGATAAACAGGCCAGTGCCATAGTGTTCCACATATACAACTTAACAAAGAGGGGAGCGGAGTTGAAACAATCGTTTATGGGGGAAAGAATGTCCGCTTCATGGGGAAAAGAAAAAAAAAAGAAAAAGAAAAAAAAAGATTCAGTGATAACGTCGTCTTGAGCATCTTCCACTCACTCGGGCGATGATGGACGTACTCGCCGAGCCCAAAGAAAACCGCTAGATACGAAGTGCACTCCACTCGTTCAGGCAGAGCACTTCTCAATAATGCAAAACAATAGCAGAACGGTCATAGTAGCAATATAACATTACAAATAATAAAGCTTTTGATGACCATGCCAACATTCAGTGTATTGGAAAAAAGTACAATCCTGATCAACTTGCTCTTAGTATGCATACACTGTATAAAAAAAAGCGTTCAAGTCAACAAGAAACGAAGGACAGTTCGTTGTGGGATAACGGTGGGATAGGGTAAGGTATGGAGCTCTGAAGCATCGTGGGAAGGTCTATGTGGCGTAGCGCTTGGTCCACTGTTTGGCTATCCTGTCGTGCTCTGCTCTGTTGGTCAGGTACTGTGTGGCGATGCTTCCCACCAGAGGGTCAGCTGTGGAGAAGAAGACAAGGAAGTACCATTAGCTCAGGTATAGATGCGGTACTAAAGGTGTTGTTAGATCAGGTCAAATCTGCTAAAATCATGAGGGTCTGTGATATGCACTGTATTAGGAACACCTATATGTTCGTGTAATTATCATGCAGTAATAACCAATGGGACAGGTGAAGACTGGAAAAACACTGTCTGAACTTTTTTTCCGATCTTCATCTGCCTAGTTTCCGTGAGTCTGTGCCCACTGTAGCCTCAGATTCCCGTTCTTGGCTGAAACGAGTGGAACCTGATGTGGTCTTCTGCTGTTGCAGTCCATCTGCCTGCGCTTTTAGACGTGTTGTTCATTCTAAGATGCTTTTCTGTTCACAACGGTTTTAAAGAGTGGTTATTTGAGTTACAATAGCCTTCCTGTCAGCTCGAACCAGTCTGGCCAATCTCCTCTGACCTCTCTCGTCAACAAGGTGTTTCTGCCCAAAGAACCAATGTTCTCTGAATGTTTTTTGGTTTTCCCACCATTCTGTGTAAACTAGAGACTGTTATGTGTGAAAATCCCAGGAGAACAGCAGTTTCTGATTACTGCATCAATGTGCAAGTGTACAGGTGCAATAAAGTGGACAGTGAGTGTATATCCAGGAAGTCCTGACTGTACTGGCTTTTAGAAATCACATAACAATGGTGAAAATGACTATCAAATAGTATCATGGTTGTTATAGTTATTATTAGTTTGTCATTGTTTTATGCCTAATTGAAATGAAAAGGGGTTAATCTAAAACTGAATAATTAAAAACAAGTGTAAATAATGTTAATTTTAACAAAACCGGGAAGTGCTGGTACATTAATATATAGTGGTTCTACATCTGGGTGAGGGGAAAGTTCAGCAATAAAAAGCACTAATGGCTCGAATAAATGTTGTTCTTAAATTTTAGTTTGTCCTGTGATCATAAGGGGTTCCATGGAAAGGGGTCCTTTGCTGAAACATTTAAAAACATTATATAACATCTTTTAAAACAATGTTACACATTAACACCAAGGCTCATTGTTCATGATCAAGACCAGTTAAATTGGAGTTTTTTTTTTTTTTTTTAAAGAAACTTCATTCCCAATAGTGAAGAATGGGTTAAGAGGGGCCATGGGGAAGCTCTCCGTAGCGGAGGTGCATGGCTTCTTTGTTTGAGAGCCTTTTGAGTAGTTTGGGACATTGGTGTCATGAAGAGGCTGGGTAAGCAAACTCTATATTGTGTGAACCTCATGATAAATACAATCAGATCAGCTTCCCCCAGCCAAATCCACACCTCTAATCACTGACCTCAAAATCAAAGGTGCTCAAATGTGGCTCCTCAGCAGCACACTATAGTGCTGTGAGGGAGTGTGTGATGGGGGAACGAAAGGCCTGTGAGGGTTAATTAACTGTCGTTGCACCCTGGCCCCTCTTTAATAAGCTGTGTCTCATTGATCTTTTCTGCATGAATAGCACCTTCAAGGGGAACAGGCACAGAGCGCAGGGGGAAGGGTGGATATTCCTATTCAACCCTGCGCTGAGAGCCTATGCCCTGTGAGTAAGGAGTGAAACAGGAATGGGGGAGCGTTCCAGCACTTAAACATTCAACATGTATGCTATTAGGATGAACATATCACTCCCTCTGCCTGAGCAGACAGCATTTGTGCGCTAAAAGGCTTTCCGATTTTGTATTATTTTTTTTTTTAAATCAGCATGGACCTTATTTTGTCCACATATGATGGCAGCAGTGTGACTATTTCTCTCAGGGAAAGCATCCCATAATTCCTGTCACGAGGTTAAGAGCTCTATGAAAGAGCCAACAACCTGCAAACAATCATCTGCTCCGGCTGAAGAAGTTTACGAATTGCAAATTCAAGTTAACTGTCTCACAGCGAACAGTTATAGCAATGAAGTCTTTGGAATTTTGCCCTCTGCGGCAGAAAAATTCTACTGCAAGCCACTTTCATAACGCGAGTTATAATGCTGCTCCTCAGGGATCAAACTTGCGGCTATGAGTGATAAGTCAGTACACATTTATATAACAACTGCGTCCAAATCTGCATAATGCACACTTCATAGTATGCCAACATACTAATGACACCAGTGGCGTACTGACAAAATATGGTAATATTTGCAAATCTGAGAATGTACTTAAATGCTGCCATTACTTCAATATTACTATTAGCTAATACTGGCTATTTAAAATGCAGCATAAAGAACAAATCTATCACCTCTGTTCACTTCCATTGCGTGTATTTCTTTTACCTGATATGTGTATTTTCGTATTTTCTTATCTAATCTTTCAAAAATGATCTGGACAGTGTTAGCATGCTACTCCAAACACAGAGCTATAAATAAATACCAAGAGTAAGCAGACATCTTGATTAATTCACTCTTCACATAATATAACGGTGTTTGAAACACAAAAATACATATAAACCCACAAACACCTCCCATTAGTCACCAGTCAGCTATCACAAGTTCTCTAGCTACTGGGTAAAGATACAAATTCCAAGGATAAACCCATTTTCCTCTTACTGCAATATACTGACCCTAAATTTGACTCCTATTTGTTTACTCTGTCATGCTCTTATTCTTTCTCTCCTCTGACTGGTTCTCAGCGCCATCTGTCACTGTGTAGTCAGACTTCATTTGCGCGTAAATTTGGGGCAGGATTACGTTTTATGCATCCGAGCTACGGTACGATGTATGAAAGCACTGATTGTGAATTACTACTACAGTACTGTCAGGGCGTCAGGGCGACTCTCACCAGCTCAGGAACAACAGATTTTTTTTTTTTGTTCTCAGACACAATCATTTTTTTTCATCATTAATAATTAATTTTTTTTTTTTTAGCTTTACCTAATTTACTTGATTAACTGTCACATTTATGTTCACAGATTCTGAGAATTCATTGAACTTGTTAAAAGTAACTAATTATCATAAAGAGCCTGACAGACTGAATACAGTCAGCTCCAGAATTATTGGCACCCTTGGTAAAGATGGGTAAAAAAAAAGGTTATGAAGAAATGCTTTTCTTGTTAATTAGCTTAATCTCACACTAGAAAAAGACAGAAATATAAACACTAATTGAAGTAAATCTGTTGTTAGAATAAATAATCATTATCAAAAATGTATATTTAAACAAATCACATGTGTCACAATTATTGGCGGCCCTCCATTTAGTACTTTTGTTTAACATCCATTTGCCAACAAGTCTTCTATAATGCTTGATGTGATTGGAGAATACAAAGCAAGGAAAATGAGGTCACTCTTCAATCTTCAGAATATACATATTTATTCATAACCTTTGTTATTTTTACCAAGGGTGGCAATAACTGTGGAGCTAACTATATGTAGCATGCATTTGTCACTTTCCTCACCTAGGCTAAATAAGAACATGAATAGGCTAGGAAACAATAGTGAACTGTCACAACTGCATGAGTTAAGTCGGCTTTACAGAGTATGTTTTTTGGCCTGATTTTACCGTCACAGACACAAAGTCTTAGATCGCACAATATGACATGCTCAGCGGTGGCCGCTCTAGTGCCACTCTGACCAAAGCCATTGGACAAGAAGGTTCTGGAAATGTCAGAACATTTAGATTAAAATCTCAGAGTGTACAACCGCTGCTACAAAATTAATCTAAAAACCACCAACAGGAGGAGGACAGCATAGGATTAGACAAAACACAAAAAAAAGACAGCTACAAATACGGCAGTGGTGATGGCAAAACATAAACACAAAATACATGATTTAAAGAAGAGCGGTTTGTTTACTTGTGGCAGTGGACAGAGTGTCTCAACACAGTTATGTCATGATGGAACAAAAACAGACACAGCATGGAAAGAAACAGAGGATGAATTACAGCTTGCAGGTATGTAGCTAGCTAATTATCACAGAGACACTCTGTTCACGGTGTGTGGGAGTTATTTACTAGTGAGTTAGTTAGTGAAGTGACTCGGAATTTGTGCTCTGCATTTAACCCATCCAAGTGCACACACACAGTAGTGAACTTTTTTTGCTGCGGCGCCCGGGGAGCAGTTGGGGGTTCGGTGCCTTGCTCAAGGGTCTCACCTCAGTCGTGGTATTGAGGGTGGAAGAGAGCGCTGGTCATTCACTCCCCCCACCTACAATCCCTGCCGACCTGAGACTCAAACCCACGACCTGCAGGTTACAAGTCCAACTCTCTAACCATTAAGCCACGACTGCACCCGACAACATGAAACTATTTCATGCTTTCCCGCCGAAGAGCTACAAAAACCGGTGCTGCGTCTCTGTGCACCCAGTATGGCACTGGAACGTAGTAATTTTCTTTAATCATAGGTCTAGGATTAATCATGCAGTAACCCGGAGGAAAAAGTTGTCAGGCTGTATTATTCTCCTGTGAAAATCGGATCACAGCACATGACTTTCAGGGTTGTGCTGTCCCTCCTGCCTCTTATATGGAGCACAGGGTCCATTTATGACCCAACAGCGTGGTTTGATGATTTTATTAAAAAGAGATGCTCGTGCCTGCCACGCTGCCAGCACACAGTGGAAACAGATCCAGAGACCATGTTGTCTCATCATTTGGAGGCCAGGATGAGACGGAACTAATTTGCCTCCAGCTATAATGCATGGTGTCGGAAGTGGGCAGGCTAGCTGTTATTAATGGTATGTTTCTGCGCCGTTCTCTTGCTCACATATTGATTAGCATGCCAGAAGGGAAGCAGGTCCGTATTTACACAGATGGCCACAGGTTGCGCATCTAAAAGTAATTTCAAGGCAGCACTACTACAATGCAAATATATAACAAATGTAAAAATAAGCCATTTCTAAGACATGTATATCAATTATAAATGGAGACAGATTTTATTTAGTTCATTCAGTATTCAATCCAAGGGCTCTGAATAAAAATTTTAAAAAATCCATGACTGTAAGAGGGTGTCTATTAGGACTGGGCAATATGACAATATATAATATTGATATGTGATAAATTAAAACTATAGGAAGGAGTGGAGTTACATTAAATCTAGTAAAAAAAAAAAAAACTAAAAAAAAACTACCATGTTAAAATTTAATTACAGATATTTTTTCTCCTTTTGAGTGATAAATAATTTATTTGTAGATATTACACAAAACTATAATACTATTCACATAAATAAAATGCTGGTAGTTTGTATTTAAAAAAAGTGTGTGTGTATGTATGTATGTATATATATATATATATATATATTACACATATACACACACACACACACACACACACACACACACACACACACACACACACACACACACACACACACAGTTAGGTCTGGAAGTATTTGGACAACGACAGAGTTTTTGTGAAACACATCCAGTTGAACAGCTGCCAAATGCCAACTCAATACCTGATATCAACTCCAGACCTTTTATCTGCTTCATTTGTCTTGAAGTAACGAGGGAATGGACCGCACCTGGCCAATTAACTTCATGTCAGTCAATTGTCCAAATACCTTTGAGCCCCTGAAAATTGAGGTACTTTGCTTAAAATGGCTGTAATGACTAAATGGTAAATGCCATATTTTTGTAGAACCTCTTAATATAAAGGTGAAAGTCTACACTTCGATCACATCTTGATTGTTTTATTTCAAATCCATTGTGGTGGTGTATAAAGGCAAAATCACACAAACTCTGTCATTGTCCAAATACTTCCGGACCTAACTGTATATATATGTGTATATGTGCGTATATATATATATATATATATATATATATATATATATATATATATATATATATATATATATATATATATATACATACATACATACATACATACATACACACACACATATACACACACGCACACATTTACATACAATTTTCCAAAAATTAGTTTTTCAGCACAAAATTAAATGTTACAGAAAAATGTTTGTATGTCAGTAAAGAAAGCAGCATATTATGCAAGAGACTACTTTTTTTTTTTTAATCGTCACACCAAATATTGACTTTTGTTTCATTTATTACTGTTTACTGCTCTTTATAGTATTTTTTAAATGTAGAAACATTTAATTTCATTATCTTTGAAGGCATCTTTGCTCTACAGCATTCCTTTGCATGTGCCTAAGACTTTTGCACAGTACTGTATATCATGTATCATAGAAAAGTATCATGATGTGCTATTTTGTCATATCAGCCATCCTAGTAAAAAAAAAAAAAATTAAAAAAAAAACTAACTGAATAACAGATGAGTATGAGATTATCTTATCATGACATGATTGCTCATAGATGACGTTATAATGCTTATGCACTGCATTTCCTCTATGCTCAGTTCAACCACATACCAACACACATACCAACACCACGTTCATGTTCCAAATCAGCTGAAAAAGCCATCAGGTTCAAGTCATAATACGGATTAAAGCCATTTCAGAACAGCAAAGTGGCCATGCTGGGAATCATGAATCCTCTAAAAGCACCAATCAGACTGAATACAGGATCGCAGTCAGTTACAGGGTGAATAATAGTTCAAGGCTTTTGGCTTCTGTTAAACACCTCCTGTTTTGGTTATGATGAAGGATTGCGGTCGGACTTCACAGGCATCGTAATATGTAGCTTTAAACATGCTCCAGCTCACAGTTAAAGGAGTCCAAGGTTAAGAGATGTTTAAGATAAACTGAGCTTTAATGTTTAAAATAGCTGATCACATAGCTGAAACATTCTGCTCACATAACAAGTCACAGGGACAATCAGGATAATGTGAAGGTCTTGAGGGGGTCATGGATCTTACCAGGGTTGCAGTCTGTGAGGAGAGAGCAGATGGACAGCAGCACCTTGGAGATGGTTAGCGCTGGGCTCCAGTTGTCCTTCAGGATGTCCAGGCAGATCACTCCCTGACTGTTAATGTTGCAGTGGTAGATTCTGGTACGAAACGTCACCTGGGAGAAGACCAGCAAGAAGAAAATGACTAAAAACCATCTCAGAGAGAGAGACATATATATATATATATATATATATATATATATATATATATATATATATATATATATATATATGAGAGAGAGAGATACAGAGAAACAAGCAAAGAGATAGATACAGAGACAGAAAGATGAACAAAGACAGAGAGAGACAGAGAGAGGCAAAGAGAGAGATAAGAAAAGAGAGAGAGACAGACAGACAGATACAGGTAAAGATAGAGAGAGATAACTACAGCAGAGACAGAGGCAGGGCGAGAGACAGAGAGAGAGAAACAGAGTGACAAAAAGAGACACGGACAAAGAGAGAAAGAAAGACAGAAGAGAGATAGAGGGACATAGAGAGAAACAAAGAAAGACACAGAGACAGACAGAGAGAGACAGAATGATAGTGAGAGACAAAAAGAGAGACAGACAGAACAACAGGCAAAGAGAGAGACAGAGCGACAGACAGAGACAAACAGAGGCAGACAGAAATGAGCAAACAGAGAGACAGATAGGTAGACAGAGAGAGAGAGAGAGAGAGAGAGAGAGAGAGAGCGCGAGAGAGTCCTTCAACAGGGAAATCTCTCTCACACATACACAGGATTAATACATATTAATGAATTAGCGCTGGCTTTAGAAAAGATCCGCTGCTGCTCTGAATAACTATAAATAATTAGAAGAGAGATATTTTAGGAATAGAATTATTTTATTGTTTTGATTTCTTGTTGCTCCAACAACTAACCAGGAGAGACATTTACAGTGGGCTTTGAGCAGGCTCTCAGTCTGCACACTGCTGAGTTCTGACAGTTATTTCTTTAGCCTTTTTTATCTCTTAACACAGGGTCGATCAGTCTGTCCTTGGTGGGTTTTTGTGTTGTCGCAAGACAGAACCGAAAATGTTGTGACAGTGTGATGTCATTTAACCAGTCAGATTACTCAGCTCTGAACACTCAGACTTCATCCTGAATCTTAATCACACCGCTCACACAAGGGGCTTTCCCACCAGTTTCACTATTTTCTGCTGGTTTTAGAATGACAATAAACACATTAACACTAGGAAATAATGCATATCATGTCGTGACCAAGAAATGGTGTTAAATCTTATATTTTATATTTCGTTTATTATATTTTAAATATACTTATATTTGAGGCTTCTCAAATAGTACTACTTCTCTGCTGCTACTAAATTTTAAATGAAAACTACTTGTTTGGGATAACGATTTTAAATAAAAAACTACTTTAGTTAATGTTCATATCAAACATCAAAATGGGGATAAAATGTGATATTTGCTGGTTTCAATATTTCAGAAACTGATCTGCTGGTATTTTCATACACAACGTTCTCTAGAGTTTGTAAAGAATGGTGTGGGGAAAAAAAAAAAAAAAAAAAAGAGCTCAGAGGAGAATGGCCAGACTGGTTTGAGCTTACAGGAACTCATATAACCACTCTTTACAGCCGCGGTGAACAGAAAAGCATTGCAGAACGCACAACAGCAAAAGACCACATTGGCTCCGGCTCTTGCCAGTCAAGACCTGGAAACTGAGACTGCAGTGGGCACAGGATCACAAAAAGTCACTGAAATCACATTTTTCCCCATTCTGATGTTTGATGTGAATATTAATTGAAGCTCTTCGACCTGTATCTGCACGATTTTATACATTCCCCTGCTGCCACATGATTGGCTGACTGGATAATTGCATGAATGAGCAGGTGTTCCTGTTAAAGTCATACAGAGTTCCTGCATTTCTAGGACGTTACTCCACAACGTGGATGGACTAATAATAAAACTGACGTGACAGCAGAGGAAGCAGCTCTGATTGAGGTGACTGAGAGCAAGAGCTACAGCGTACTTTCACAATACTGGGGTCATGACCAGGGCTGTAGTGTGGGAGGCATGACAGACCTTAATGTCACACTGTGTGTATTCTGAGCTCCAGCTGGAAATGAGTTACTGAAATAACTCTGGCCTTACTTTGGACTGGAATGGAGGAGGTGCACTAACAAGTGCATGTGCTCTGTTATACTGCTGGTGACCAAGTCAGGATAAAAGCTCGGGTATGTAGTGCTGATCTGAGGTCATGGAACATTTCTGTTTGGAAAAAATTGCCTTGAGAGAAATGAAGAGAAGATGAGAAAGAGAGAGGAGAGAGAAATACAGAGAAGGAGAGAAAGAGAGGACAGAGACAAATAAAGAGAGCAAGAGAAAAAGAGTGGAGAGAGAGAAATAAAGAGAAGGAGAAAGAAGAAAAGGGGAAGAGAGAGAGAAATAAAGAGAAGAGAACGAGAGGGGACAGAGAGAAATAAAGAGAAGGAGAGAAAGACAGAGAGGAGAAAGAGAAATAAAGAGAAGAAGAGAGATGTAAAGAGAATGCGAGAAAGAGAATGGAGAGAGAGAGGACAGAGAAAAATAAAGAGAAAGAGAGAGAGAGAACAAAGAGAAATAAAGAGGAGAGAAAGAGAATGGAGAGAGAGAGAATAGAGAGAAATAAAGAGGAGGAGAGAGGGAGGAAAGAGAGGACAGAGAGAAATAAAGAGGAGAGAAAGAGAATGGAGAGAGAGAGAATAGAGAGAAATAAAGAGGAGGAGAGAGGGAGGAAAGAGAGGACAGAGAAATAAAGAGGAGAGAAAGAGAATGGAGAGAGAAGACAGAGAGAAAGAAAGCAGAGGTGAGTAGTTAAGGCTGAGGGTGCTGCTCAGCGGCTTAACCGTGGCAGTTTCAGGGATTTAAAGTCAGTACAGAGTCCTGACTACTGAACCCTCACTGCCCTGTGCACTGTACAATTCAAACAACAAACAGACTGGACGCTGTTCTTTATGGAGACAGAAAGATTTCACACCAGTGAAAGAAAACGGAAAGAAAAGAAAATGTGAAGTACGATATACAAACAACATCGTTTAGTAGTTAGTAGTCACATGCAGAAAACTTTACACTCTGAAAAGCAAAACCTTCACTGCACTGCTCTTACGTCACTCGGTGTCTCCAGTGATAAAAACAATAACACGGTATTGCTTTCTTTTGTGTGTGTTTTTACCAGCGTGACCCGCCATCCCCGAAGAGGAATAAAGTCACTGTCCAGCCAAACAGTCAACAGCTTACCATTTATTCTTTCTCTCTGCCCTCTCTCCATTCTCTTTCGCTCCCTCTCTTTATTTATCTTTGTCCTTTCTCTCCTCTCCTTCTATTTCTGTCATTTCTCTCTCCATTCTCTCCTTCTTTTTAGTTCTCTGTCCTCCCCCTCTCCACTCTATTTCTCTTCTTCTCTTTATATTTCTCTCTCCATTCTCTTTCTCTCCTTCTCGGTCCTTTCTCTCCTCTCTATTTCTCGGTCCTCTCCCTCTCTCCTCTCTACGTTTCGCCTTCTCTTCATTTCTCTCTCTCCATTCTCTCTCTCTCTCTCTCTCACTCTCTCCATTCTCTTCCTCTCTGTGCCCAGATTGCTTTTTTCTCCAGCATGGAACCTTACTCAAAGTTCTTTAGACCTAAAACGCAAACACTGCAGATCAAAAAGAAATGAAATGCTTTTACCAATAAACTCCTTAAAAGTGCTTGACTTTGAGAACACAAATAAAGCCACTGAAAATTCAGCTGCCCGAAATAGCTACATGTAAAAATACACTACAATGTTTGCATGTGGTGCGTTATACAAACACGACATTTTAATCCTTAATAACTCATCATGTACGATTTCTGTTTGCTTCTCGACCGCATTCTGCAAACATGAGAGTAAAAATAAGCGGGCAAAGAAGTGGTCTGTCAGAAACTCCACACACACACACACACACACACACACACAGCTGTGTAGGAGCCCAAAACAAGCACCAGTGAGCATTGATCAAACTGTGAAAATGAAATTTCTTTTTAAATGGCTTCTAATGAAGTGATGTTAAAGTGAAACAGTTCGCCAGCATGCACTCTCTCACCTTGGGCGGCTTGAAGGGGTAGTCGGGAGTGAAGGCGATGTCCAGGAAGAAGACTCCTCCCTCATACACGGAGCCTGGAGGACCCAGGATGGTGGACCTCCACTCGTAGATGTTGTCTCCTTTTGGGCCAGCGCTGAAAACACAACACGTCGCGAATTTAGAGCATTTTCAACGCTGCGCTCACATGAGCGTTCAGTTTCTATGTACGTGTGTGACATGGAGCTGTGGTTCGAATTGATATTTTCTCAATTTTATGCAATTTTGTTACGATGCAGTTATGCGACAAATCCAAATGGCTCGAACGATTCCTCGGAGCAATCCTATGGCATGCGTGGTCCGACCTTTCTTCAGTTCCACCACTCACAACTTTAGCTCCTATCTGAATTTAGCTCCGATTTACGGTTTGACACACAAACTTGGAAATAAAAATGTAGCAAATGGTTGCATCTGATCCTGTTATATACGACTAGAGATGGCACCGATCCTAAGCCCAATATTGGATATCGGATCCTGTAACAAACGGCAAAGATTAGAATTGGAACTGGATATGTTTACATATAAAGTGACTGTTTTTCTTCTTTTGTTAGGATTGATTTTATTATATATTACTATATTTACAATGTGAGTGATTTTTGTGTGAAAGGTGAAAGTTGAACTGTGTTGAACTTCAGTTACAAAAAAAGTAGTATTTAAAGAAAACATTATTTAATTAAGTAAAGAAAAGTAGTATTTAAAGAAAACATTATTTAATTAAGTAAAGAAAAGTAGTATTTAAAGAGCCGATGGGTATCGGTTTTTGGTCTTGGTATCGGGGGAAAAAAAAAAAAACAAGTGGTATTGTTCCATCTCTATGTATGAGCTCTGATTAAAAGCTTGGAAGGAAGTCGTGGATAGAGTTTGCCTTTGGTGAGTGTACATAGCCAGTACAGTTTGCTCGTACGAAGCTAGTACAAAGACTAGTATGTAATAATTAGCTAAATATTGCTACTATTTTTTAAACAAACAAACAAAAATATGCTAGACCGAACACGCCCACAAGACACAACTTGCATGCGACATGAGTTTACGCTGGGTTAGATTTTAGATTAAATACTGTACGCTTAAAGTATCAATAATTACTTCCTGTTTGGTTTAAGTGTTCGGGCTGTTGCGATGTTTAACCATGCGTGTCCCATTTGGAGCAATTTCGTATGACTAACACTCACACAGCAGCCGAAATGTGAAAAGAGCCTATAAACACAGCCAATTGAACATCACATGCTATTCATGAACCAAAAGTGAGATCATAGTGACAAAATGAACAAGGCACATACACACACACACACACACACATACACGCACGCGCACACACACACACACACACACGCACACAGCTCTGGACAGCTGCTACCAGAAGGACACCACTGTTCAACTCTCTTTCCCTCCTTTCACCGCAGGGAGCAGCTGATCTTATTCTGGATCCAAAACACGACTCCGCCAGCTGCCCCGGCCTTTTTTTCCCCCTCCTTCAGACGCTGAGCGTGATCCAAACTCACTTTTTCAGCAGCTTAGTGTAATGGCTGGGGATGTGGAGTGGACCGAGACAGGGAAGGGAACAGATAAGTGGGTGAGGAAAAGGAATAAAGTGAACAGGAAAAAAAAGAGACAGGAACTAATAATGGAGAGAAGAAAAAAGAACAAAGAACTATAAAAGGAAGGATACGATGAGAATGAGTGAAAGAAATGGAGAGACAGAGCAAAAGGGGAAAGGGGTGTGTGTGTGTGTGTGTGTGTGTGTGTGTGTGTGTGTGTGTGTCAAACATGTTGATAAATGTGCTCGTGTGTGATAGGAAGTTGTGCGTAAAGCAACACTACTTTGTATTTTCGGCATATGGGAGCAGGCTTACAAAACTACACAGCCACTTCATTTTTTTCCTCTCTCCCTCTCCATTAATCCGTTATTCTTTCGATCTGAGCTGGAAAAGTGGGCCAAACTGTCAGCCCTGTGTGTGTGTGTGTGTGTGTGTGTGTGTGTGTGTGCGTGCGTATGTGTGTGAAAGGACTTTTTCAGATGCCCCACACTGCTACTGGCTACCCAGAGCTCCGTTCTACTGACCACAGCCATTTTACACACAGCACATCTGGAGCCGCTTTGAGATGGCAGGCACCACATCTCTCTTTTCCCTGCTGTGTGTGTGTGTGTGTGTGTGTGTGTGTGTTAGAATCTGTATGTCTGCCAGATACCCAAGCCTGAACTTTGCTCTCTCTCATGTGAAAATCATACTGATGAAAGAAGAACAACGATCAAACACAAAAACATAAATTTTTTTTTTTTTTATCAACGCTTTATAAATGCCCCACTGCAAAAATCACAACATGGGCTTCTTTTTCCATCCATCTGTTTTATACAAATTATGAAAATGCAAATTAAAACTTTAATGGAATGGGTTTTTTATGCTTGGCTGAGGTGGAAATGAGGTGGACTAATGATAAAGATGAGATGTGAGAAAGAGTGATAAACAGTTTAATTTTTTAAAATTATGATTCATTTAAAAAAAGTCACATGATTCAATATTTGGACACTGACATGGTTATTGTTATTTCAGCTGTGCACCACAGTGTATTGAAGCTGAAATTAAATCATAAATATAAGACCTTCGGCTTTAATTTAAATGTATTTACATTCAATTAGGGTGTAGAAATTACAGCACTTTTTATATGTGGGTCTTCCTCCCCTTTGTAAGGAAACTAAAAGTAACTGGACAAACTAACGACCATAAATTAAATTGTCATTTTTTTAATACTTGGTTGCAAATCCTTTGCAGTCAATGACTGTCTGAAGTCTGGAAACCACAGACATCCCCAGACTCTGGGTTTTTTCCCTGGTGATGCTCTGCACGGCCTTCACTGCAGCTGGTCTTGTGGTGTTTTGCTTACAGTTTCGCCTTCAGCAAATGAAATGCATGCTCAAAGTCTTGGGTTGCTTTCAAAAGCATGCTTTGGGTCATTGTCCATCTGCAGTGTGAAGCAACGTCTAATGAGTTTTGAAGCCTTTGGCTGAATCTGAGCAGATAATATAGCCAAATAAACTTCAGAATTCATCCTGCTGCCTTTGTCAACAGTTCAATCATCAATAAATACACGGTAACACGGTAACACACACACACACACACACACACACACACACCATAAGATGAGGAGGTACTTCGGCTCATGAGCAGTTCTTTCCCTTCTACAGACTCTTCTCTTCCCATTATTCTATGTCTCATCTGTCCATAGGATGTTGTTTCAGAACTGTACAGGCTTTTTTAAAGGTATGTTTAATAAACTCTAATCTGCTCTTCTTGTTCTTGAGGCTTACCAGTGTTTTACATCTTGCGGTAAACCCTCTGTATTTACTCTGGTGAAGTCTTCTCTTGATTGCTGACTTTGACACAGATACACTTACTTCCTGGAGGATGTTCTTGATCTGGCCAACTGTTGTGAAGGAATTTTTCTTTCGATAGGGAACGGATTCTTCTGTCATCTCCCAGAGTTGTTTTCTGTGGTCTTCCAGGCCTTTTGGTGTTCCTCAGCTCACCAGTGCATTCTTTCTTTTTAAGAATTTACCACGTAGTTCATTCGGCAACAGCTAATGTTTTTGCTGTCTCTCTAATAGGTTTGTTTTGCTTTTTCAGCCTAATGATGGCTTGCTTCACTGGCAGTGTCAGCTCTTTGGACTTCATATTGAGAGTTATCAGCAACATGTTCCAAATGCCACATTTAAAACCAACTCCACACCTTTTATCTGCTTACTTGTAAGTTATATAATATGAGAATAACACACACCTGGCCATGGAACAGCTGAGCAGTCATATGACAGCTGAGCATATCAGAGGAGTCAATTACTTTTCATCCCTTAAAAAGAGGGGAAGGCACATATAAAAAGTGCTGGAAATCCTGGACTGTTCACCCGATTTGGATGCAGATCACATTCCAGCTGAAAGTCTGCCCTTCGTATTCATTATTTTATTATTATTATTATTGTTATTGGTGTTAGCTATTTTTAAAAACGTGCATTTTGAAATCAGAAAGAGTTGTGGATAAGTGCTTCAAGGGTCAAAGTTCAAAGAACAAGCAACCATATCAAGCAGCACCACTAGTTTCCGTTCAAACTATAGAAGTTATTAATGTACTTGTAAATTTTATTTTTTATTCTTGTGTATAATTAAGATGTGTCTTGGTGAATTATACCTTTCCATCTGTCAGTAAAATATTTTTTACCAAAAAAAAATATATAAATAAATATTTAACAGAATAATTTACTGATGTTGGTGTGATTAATGACGTGTTCTTATGATGCCAGTGACAATTAATAACTCCGGCGACGTAATGTAATGGCACGTTACACGATACTTGTGGACGTTTTAGACAATAAAGAAGTGAATCAGTTCTTCCAGTGAAGCATGAGAATTCATAATGCTTGCTTTTAGGAAGTGCTGGTTGTAGACCGCCGGCGCCAACGACATAAAAAAAGGAAGCGATGTGTTTTCTGATTAAAGAACTCTGAAAGAAAAATATACAGGTTTTAGTTTGGAAAACCAAAACTTAACAGCCCAGATGGAAAAAATGATTTGCCTCCAACCACATAATCCAGACCCAAAAGAACCCAGAAGCACAGGTTTACAGTAGATCAGTCATCCGTTTCCATTACCTGAAGCTCTCCACTACACAGAAACAACCATAAACCACTACGGAAGTGGCACATCACAGCGTGCATGAGGACAGCACTCCTCCGCCTCTTCCTTTAAACGCTTCTCATTTCTACAGCCATCTGTCTCTCTCTTATTCCCCCTAACTCTAGTTCTTCTCTCATAAACTTACCCTGGCTGTTATTTTTAGTCACAGCAGAAGAAGGAATTTAAAAAAAAAATAGAAATGAAAATGTTTATAGCCCTGAGAGATCAGGGTCTGAGTGAACACTGAGGAGGAGCGTCTTCATAAGTATCCGGTTTATGGAGAATTACGCCAAAATACACAGAAATACACAGAAACTCCCCTCTGGTAAAGAGAAAGTGAGATGGAGAATTTGCTTCTCATTATTACTGTATGAGTGAGTCAGAGCTTAGTGCAGCAATGCTCAATACACACACACACACACACACATTTGTCTATCCTTGTGAGGACCTTCTATAGATCCAATGATTAATGCATATCTAACTAGAAGGAAACCTTTTTGTTTTTCAAATAAAAGCTGTTTAAAAACTGTTTTTTGTGAGGTCCATGTGGTTATAAGAACATTTGGTACTTTTTGGTCCTCATAAAGGGCTAATCACACAAACACACACACAAACTCAGCAACAAATAACCTACATACCACAACAAACAACCTACATAACTACATACCAACAAACAACCTCACACCTATTCACCCACAAACCAACACATACTTTTCCACAAACCGACAAACACCCACCGACAAATCAACAAACACCGACCGACAAATCAACAAACATCCACCGACAAATCAACAAACA
>CM041003.1:9446332-9487836 GCA_022985145.1 Pangasius djambal
AAGCCGACACACGCCCACCCACAAGCCGACACACGCCCACCCACAAGCCGACACACGCCCACCCACAAGCCGACACACGCCCACCCACAAGCCGACACACGCCCACCAATAAGCCAACACACACACACCCATAAGCCAATACACACCCAAACATAAAGCAACACATGCCATTCCACAAAGCAACACACACCCAATAACAAGCCAATCACACAAAAGCACACGCCCACAACCACGAAAAAACCACTCCCATTTCCATAAACGCATCCACCCACAAAACAACACACTCACACAAGAAGACTCCCACAACCACAGCCACAAACACACCAGAGACCTCGCTCTTCCACACACTCTCACAGCCCTGCTGTCTCCCTCTCTGCTTCACGTTTTGCATGTTTAATGGATCAGAATGCAAGTTTTCAGTCTCTCACCCACTGACAGGCTAAAAGTGAGTGCTCAGTGAGAACAGTGCAGAGGAAGACACACAGAAAACTAGAAAGCATAATCATTGAACAGAGACATGAACCAGCACAAATGTACTAAAGACTCAATGAGAATGAGACAGAGAGAAAAAAAATGGAGTGAGAGAGTAAAAGGGAAAACAAACAGAGAGAAAGAGCGAGGTCTCTGGTGAAGTCCTCAGAGTGCGTCAGCTGCAGTCTGGGCCGCGTTCCAGTTCACACCAGCCAGAATAATAAACATGCTGTCATTCAGGCTGTGTGTGTGTGTGTGTGTGTGTGTGTGTGTGTGTTTTTAGCATGTTACACCCCCAACACTACCATGCACACACACTCAGTCTAAACACTTGTCTCCAAAAACACTCAGACAAATGAACGATTATTGCTTTTTCCTCGGCATCATCACAGATCGGTAGAGTTACTGACTCCACAAGCCATTTATTATTACTTGTCCCTGTGAATTAACTGTTACTATAGAAACGATAACACATTAGAACGAGCATTAATATAAACTCGCTATCTGAATTACAACCGGTACTGGGTGTTCAAAATGAGCAACTATTATTTTCTGAGTGAAATCCCTCTACCAGAATAAATTAAATTAAATCTAACGTCCACCTGAGCGACACTGCAGCTGTAAACAAAGGCTCTTTTCATTCGCATCATCTAAGTCAGGCATTCTCAATCTTTTACTGTTTAAAGACGATTTAATTAATTTACAAAAAAAAAAAATCACCAGATTTATTTGACAAAAAAAAAAACCTATTCAAACAATTAGGCGCATTAAAATTGATACCACAGCGTACTTGATTTCTCGAATCTCGTGGCTGTAAATGAAAATAATTGACTATGGGGTGGTAACGGTATCACACTACCCACTAATAACCATCCATCCATCCATCCATCCATCCATCCATTTTCCGTACCACTTATCCTACACAGGGTGGTGGGGGAGCCTGGAGCCTGGAGCCTACGTGTGAATGAAAGTCATTAACTGCCAAAACCCAAAACACATGAGCCTCAGGCCCTGGTGTGAAAGTCTCGAGCACATGTTAAAAAGATTCACACATGCAAATACTGTGAAAGGATGTGAAGAAGGAAAAATGTATTAATTCCTCCCAGTCAGCTAGTCCTTTATCAGATTGACTGCTCACTTGGACTCAGCAGGCGTGAGATCGGGAATGACATCTGGATCTGGTACAGTTTCGTGTCAGGCTGGAGCACGTACGACAAGCAGAGCGCCAAAAAATAAAGACTGAGTCACCCCAGTATTTCCCCCCTCGTCATGACTGTTCAACTGAGGACAGCGCTCACGATCAGAACAGCAGTGATCGGCGATGCGGAAAGCACTGCTGCCACGTGAGGAGCGATGCTCGTCTGAGACTCACTGAAAGGAACGCTGAGAGAACACGCAGCCTATCATGGAACCCTGTAGGAAACCTAACGACATCTCGGCTTGGCATGAAGTTGTTCTTTTTAGTAATCTTTATTTTGCCAAATAAAATGTAGGTCGTCCAAAAAACCAATTACTTTTTTTTTTTTTTTTTAATTCTCATGTGACAGGAAACAAACAGTGAGCCTCACTGATCATGCTGGGTATGAATGAATTTATTCGGAAATTGTTTGCAAGAGAATTTAGACCAGAAATGCAACGTTTGTGTCCTACAATTTTTGGAAATGTGGCAGAAAATATTTAGCTCAGTTTGGCCTATAAAAAAAGCATTTACACACACCTTTACTAAAAGATAGACCATATCAGATGCTACTACTAAAGACTGCTGTGAATGTAAAAAAAAAAAAAAAAAAAATCTACAGACCTTATACACTAGAGACTTCAGGTTTTAGTGATGTAAGCTAGAAATCAAGACTGAACCAACAAATAGACAATTATTTAGAGTGAAAGTCTTTGTGAACAATGCTGCATTCGATTCAAGTTTGTAACTCTGACCTTGAGCTAGGAAAAACCAAAGAAAACAGCCCCTCAATTCAGAACTTCTACTCAGGAACTCAGGGTGGTCTCACCACCTCTGAGTTCAGCAAGTGACAACAAATCAACATGGCTGCCCACAGCATCAGCAGTAAACAAACTACAAGTATATGCTTTAGCTCAATCAGCATACAGACAGACTCACTTCTTAAATCTAAAACACTGAATACAGTTCGTTGTTTGAGGAGGAAAATATACATCAGTCATCACAGTTAGTTGGCCAGCTTGTAACGTTTCCCCCCCCCCACTTTGTACCTTGAACGCACTAAGGTCGAAAATGACTTAATTTCAGTTTTAATTTCAAGCTCCTGAAGTAAGTCGGACGCAGCGTAAGTCGTATCAATTTTGCACACCTGGACTTTAGCCCACTCTTCTTCAGATTGCCATTAGATCTCTTGTGCTCGGCCCTCTTTTGGTCCTCTCACAGGTTTTCAATGGGAAGACTGTACTGTCGAGCTAGATCATGTTCCAAAAAGGTGTCTCTTTGATTCGAGTGACGGCTCTTGATGATTCTCTGCTGAATGCACTGGATGAACCAATTAGTGGTCCAGTTCTAGCACCATCCATTCAGTATGGTTAGTGATAGGCCAACAATGGTCCAACTGCTGAATTTGGATCTCAGTAACATGCCTTTACAGAAGCAAACACAAATTCTATCTAGTAAAACATCAGCAGAATTTTGAAATAGATATAGCACCAGTATTGGGCCAATATCAGCAGAAATTTGGATTGGATATTGGAGGAAAAATGAACAAATCTGATCAGATCTTGTAGCCTGAAAAATCAGGCAAATTGCTTGCAGCACAACGTAACGCTACATGCAGTAGTAACAGTAGCCGCCCAACTCAGGGTTGGGTAACGTGTCTCAGGGGTGGGCAAACCACTCCACTGGGAAAAATAATCTATGTGTCTGGGCTAGTTTTATTACTAAGACAAGCAGGTTTAGACAAGTAGGTTTATCCTGTCCAAGAACCAGAGAATGAACACACTCGAAGAAATGGAGCAAAAAATATTTTTGATGCAATACACTGTAATTTCACAGATAATTATAATAAGAGAAAATAAAGATTCTAACTAGACTTGAAAAATATCTTTTTTCTGTGCAATGAGCTTCATTTATCAAGCTGGATCCGGACAGATTTATTTGTAATTCGTTGATATATGCGTTTAAACAAGAAACTGTACTGGTATTCATGAAAATCCTGAAAACGTTCGTATCCTGCTCGTGCCCCTGAGTGTGTGTAAATTTATGCATAAGAAGACTAACTAATGTAAACCTGATCGACTTCAAATCATATAAATTGCATGGATTACTGCACTTTTATATATGGAATATACCGCTGAGTTTAAATAGATGATTTTTTATTGCATTTACAGCTTTTAGCAGATGTCCTTATCCAGACTGACTTACAGAAGTGCTCTGGAGTCTCTATAAAAAGCAAATCCTCACGCTAGTTCACCAGGTCAGGAACTAAGAGTAGCATTGAGAACATTTTGTGAAATCCAGTCATTTTATTTTACTGGCATTAATTAAGAATGTAAAAATAAAGAAAGCGAACACCACAAACCCACAAATTAAGACAAATAAACCTAAATCACTCAATTATTCAAAAGAAACGACGGCGTATAAACAGAGGACGGGCCGGTCCATCTGCACAGAGCCGTAAGCCATGAACAAACGCCTCAACTGACTGACGGAAGATTTAGTGCTCGCTTATTATTAATATTGCATATTATTAATCACTTTTTTTGGCATAGATGTGAGTCAAAATAATTTCCACTTCTGTTTTTCAGGCTTTACCCTGATCATTTTTATGCTCCCAGCTGTCTGTGCACGTGGCCCTTTATGGAGTTTGCGGGCGTCACTAAATGCAGCTGTGTCAGGAGCACGCTTTGCACTTTACAGATGATTAGCATACGCATGCGAATACGAACAAAATCAGCCTTTCCAAAGACTTTTGTAAATCCAGTGGAAGATTTTAGTCTGATCTGGTTTATGCAAACATTTACACAAAACTTTACACAACAACTGATAAACGAGGCCCATTGTGAGGACACAGATCATAAAAAACACATATCATAGTCAAAACATTGTCAACAACTTAGTGAATTTTAAGTGAAGTGCACCAATTTAAAAAAACACTCATTTTAAAGCTTAGTAGTGAAAAAAAATGTAGAAGGTATTGGTAGTCGGAAGTCAAGGTTTCCGTATCAGGATTGGAAAAGTGGTTTCAAGCCTAGTCTAGTCTGTAAGTCGAAAGGCAATGACTCAAACGCACACTGAGCTGGTGGAAGAAGCCATGACACGTTTTTGGACAATTTTGCCAAGGACAGGACCTAAACCAGGCAACTCCAGCAGGCAAATCCAATTGCCATGGAGGTAAAAGAATATGCATGGAGGAATATACTGAAATTCCCCGCAGCGCCCTGAGAGACTAATCTGTAACTGCCACTACAGGTACTGCCCTTAAACACAGGCTACAATCACTTCAGCTTCTGTCACCTTAATGAATGACAGACGAACACTTTAAAATTCCATGTTGGGCCTTGAGGCCTAATAACATTAATTAGACCTGTCAGCTTTTACATCTAAACAATACATGCTTTTCACATAACTACAGTCCTACAACTGGGAATATTATCCTAAGGGGAAAAGCTTCATTCACACTTTCTACAGTAATGATGATTACAAACACCTGCAAAAAAGATTTGTCAAAATACTAATACTAAGGGCTAATTAAACACTAACGAATGTACGCTGTATACTGCACAAACAGCGGCACTAGGAAGGCTTTGGGGTTTGAGCAGTTTGTGTCACCGCAGCTGGATAATACCTCCCACTCCAGATGAAACGCTTAATGATACTACACTGGAATGCTACTGCTCTGGTTCACTTGGACACACCTTACACCACAAGTGCCGAGACCCAACCAGGAATTCACTGACATAATGGCCCTTATTTATTAAAAAGGTGTTACAATAGTGAGCCAATAAAAGGAAAGTGCAGAGCAGAATACAGTTGTCCAAGATCCGAGGAAAGAAGGACATCAATCAGCGAAGAAACATTTTATAACTGCAGAGTTAAAATTGTTTCTGTCTCTGGTTGTTGCAAATAAAAAAAAAAGTTATTTTTGCGAAAGCCTTAAAGGTATTAAAACACAACACAGCATAATCAATAAATGAACAGCTCCAGTGTAGGAAAGGATGTTCTGGTAAGTTCGTCTCTTACGGCAATTACTGTAAGCCCATCATGTAGGTGTAGGGGTTTTTTTTGTTTTTTTTTCCCCCCTTAAATTTGTTTAAGGTGAAAATCTGGTAGAAAACTGTGCAGGCACTTGGAGGCAGTTATAGAAGCTGTATTAATAGCCGGGATTTTATTCATTTTGGAGCTCGAATAGGTCAGATTTAACTTAAGTCAGTTTGAATTAATCTTGGCGAGCCAAGTTTCCGTCCTGAACAAATATACAAACTCAACGCAATAAATAAAACACACGTAAAGAAGTTAACAGTGAAAGGCAGAAATGAATCTTGTCTGGAGTATTTTAGTGTTGATATGAAATTGTGTAATAACCTCAAAAAGCCTGTAATGATACCCATAATACTCAATGAAAGGACCTGATAAAGATTTGAATTCACATTTATAAATTATTTATAAAATATATGTAAAGTACTTGTTTCAATTAAAGGAAACCATCCCCCTGAAACACACTAAATATGTATATATAGTGTAGAATTTGTGACATGTTTAGTGATTCTGCTCTTAATTTTTTTGGACAGTGCTGTATTCCCAATATTCCCACGAGAAGTTTATGGTTATCTGCAGCAGGAGAGAAAATGTCAACAAAATCCAAGAAATCCAACAGAGTAGTAGTGGAGACCGCAAACGCTGAAATTTCAGAATGCAATGCAGCTACACGACGCAGTTACAACAGAGACTCGGCTCAACCAGTTAGCAATCTGCGAGACGAGCGCAATCGCATTAACGATGGTATGTCCATGAAGTTTTGGAAGCTGATCTGTTTGAGCAGAGTGTACTGATGAGGAAGTGAGAGAGCTGGACTAAAGACTAAAGACTAAAAGACTAAAAGACTAAAAGACTGCTGCATCACTCTCTTTAGGTAGAGATGAACCAAGGGCTAAATCCCACTGGCACCACTATCATCAGGAAGTCAAATAGTATTGTGGGTAATTAACCGAAGTATAAATAGACCAACTAAAAATACGTTTAGTGGATTTTTCCTGTAAGGACATTGACAGTGACCCCACAGCTTGGCCATGACCTTACACAAACGTGCAAAGTGTAATCTTATCTATAAACCAACACATCAGTTCATAACCAGTAACCAACACGAATTCAGCCCAAATCAGACTAATTAAACACCACAGTCTCTAGCATGTAATGACTAGAGTTAATTAAACACATTTCTGACTAATTAAGCCTGTCCTGAAATATACTCTATTTCATGGTAGTTAAAAAAAAAAAAACAGGCATATTCTGTTTTGCCACCGAAGAGGCCGAAGGTGGTTAATAAGAGAGCGTGTGCACTGCTATGCAGCCTTCGCTTCCTGACAAGTGTGACAGGGATCCTGTGTACTTCTTGAGCTGGAGTGGACACTGTAAAAGGCAGGAGGAGAGAGGACAAAATCCCCACAGGCCCCTGCAGAGAAAAGGCTCTTTTCAGGTCTTTGTGGCTCAGGCTAAAAGACCCGTGTGTCAGCTTGTGCCAAGCTTTTGTCCTTCCTCATTTAGTCAACAAAGAAGGATAGAAAGTACAACACACGCAGTGCGAGAGATTCGTCAGGATGTCCAAGTTGCTGTGATCGTTGAGACCGGTGTCTCAGTCTCAACGATCCTCCTTTAAACCGAACGCGACCCTGCTGTAGAGCTGGCAACCTCTGACCTTTGGATAAGCAGTAAACCAATTGTAACAAGTCCCCACTGGCTCGAGTGGCGTTGCCTAGCAACCCCTCCCAGGGGGGGATGTGCTATCCCTGTGTTGCCGCAGGCGAGGATTTCCATGGAAACGACACTGAATCGCAACACGACAGGACAGGTCTGCTGCCATCGGACGCTGTGCAATAACCACTGGAGGATTACGAGGCACTTACTCTCTTCTCACATCACAAGGAACCAGCAATGTAGCAGCACTCAACCCAACGGATTCTTATGCATGTACACGCATACATTCATTCATTATACACATCTCCGACGCATATTTAACGCAGCTACAGGTACCACTTTCCCCAAACAGCTCGTCTTTTATTGGATTATTTTCATTCAGTCTAGTTAGACCATGATGTGAACATTTAGGTTTATCTTCGCTGTTCACATTCATCTACAACAATAAAACATTTACAGTTTCTAAGAAAGGAGCCTTAAAAGGCTCCGAAAACCCCTTTACTCATTCTACTCAAGTTGTTTCCTTATGCTGCAATCCAAAGACGGTAGATAATTTACCGCATGCATTCACAGGCCATTGGATACGCCTGCTTATTCATGCAATTATCAGATCAACCAATCATGTAGCAGAATGAAATCATACAGATACACATCAAGAGCTTCAGTTTATATTCACATCAAACATCAGAAGGGGAGGAAGAAATGTGATCTTTGACCTTGGCACGGTTATAGGTGCCAGACGGGAAAACAAAAAAACATCCAGTGAGTGGCAGCTGTGTGCTGAAACGTCTTATTTATGAGAGAGAGGTCAGAGGAGAATGGCCAGACTGGTTGGAGCTGACAGGAGAGCTGGAGTAACTCCGATAACCACTCTTTACAACCGTGGTGAGCAGAAAAGCATCTCAGAACACACAACATGTCAAACCTTGTTTTGCTACAACAGTAGAAGGCCAGATCATGTTCTAGTCCTGTCAGCCAGGAACAGGAATCTGAGGAATCAGTTGACTACTGGATCAGGCAGCGTTTTTTTTACAATCTTCAGCTACCCAAAAAATTGTGATATTTGACACTTATATTTCAATTTTTTATGACTGTTCCAACTGCTCGACCTGAAATTCCCCCTAACTATGCCCCCCCCCCCCCCACCCCCAATCACCCCACACACACACACACACCCCCCGTCATATTTTTATACAAGCTTATTGTGAATGTCCTCACCAAACATAGGGAAGTTGATTCATTAACTCTGGTGCAGGAGGAAATAAAATCAGAGTGAGGAAAAGAAAGGGTGCATGTTCGAGAGGAAATCTTCTCTGACTTTCACATGCAGTGGTACAGCATATAAAAAAGACCTATAGTGTTTATCACACCATCTGCTAATATTTATTTAGACTGAATTATTGTATTCATTGTGCAGCAGCCAGAGTGTGTATGACACTCCCTTTGCACTTCTTTTAACAGTGCAGCTTAATAAATGCACACCTTCTTCCTGTCTATATCTCTATTTCTGCTCCATTAGGGCTTTTGTCGTATTGTTCTTAAGCCCAAATTATCGCACATATTTCTGCTGCGTTAGTCAGTGAAACCGCTCAAGCTTTACAATCCTGTACTGCTGTGTGGGACGTTTTCCTCTATCTCCTGCAAGCAGGGATGGTAATGTGCCCATACATCCATGTGCACACACACAAACACAAACACACCGGCACACACACACACACACACACACACACACACACACACACACACACACACACATACACACGACAGACAGCGGCTCACACTACACTGAGCACACAGCTACCAAGAATTCCTCCAACTCTCAGAAACAGTCTGACAAAACCACACACTACAGAAGATTAATTCCTCTCATTTTCAGCCCACATACATCTTTAAAAGATCTTTTTTGTCTGGCAGAATGCTTCCCTTCATCTCACGCTCCTTTCATCAAGATGATTAAACCCTGACCAACAGGCTGAATGAGGCACAGACTGTGTGGAGAGCACCAGACAGAAATTATCCACTGCACCACTAGAGACCTGCAGAAAGAAAGAAAGAAAAAAAAAAAGCTCTCTAGTCGTCCAACACAGTTATACGCTAGAAGTCCTTGACGAGAGGATAAAACGAGAATAAAAAGGCAGCATGGATACGAGCAGATATGACTGGAACTCAGAGATCTCTCTGGCATCCAAGTAGACTCTCCACTGGTATCATAACTCTCTTCAAACACTAAATATACATCTACACAAGCATCTCCAAAGCTGTTCAAGTGATGAAAACAACACTTCTCTGCTTATTAACCTTAAGAAGGCTCTCTAATCTGAGCTGCAGGATGAATCATGTTCATACGGCACACTGAAGAACTCAGCTGAAACTTAATGGATCCGTCGGCTGGATGAAAGACTCAACAGAATTATGACTCAAGCTTAACTATCAAATCTCATATAACGTTAGTGACACAGCTATAAAGGCAGGGGTGGACAAACTTTGATGCCTGGTGTGCGGGACAGAGCAGATTTCGTGTCCGAGCTATTGTTTTTTAAAAAAAATTCATAGATCCCGTGAGGCGAAGTAGGTTCTATGACAACAAAAAAAGGGGGGAAGAAAACACTTTATTGACTTTCGAAAAGCAAATGTTTTCATTTGGTCTGTAGTTATATTTCTGAATCCCACTGCCTGCTGCACAACGCACATCAGCCATCTGGCTAATCGTTACCTTGCGTTCACCTAGCGAGTGACAAAGCGAGTTTATTTCTTTATATACATACAGTTAGGTCCATAAGTATTTGGACAGTGACACAATTTTGCTAATTTTGCCTCTGTACTCCACCACAACGGAAATGAAGCAATCAAGATGCGACTGAAGTGTAGACTTTCAGCTTTAATTCAAGGGGTTTAACAAAAATATTGCATTTTCACAGGCTCAAAAGTAATTTTGAGCAAACTAATAACAAACTAATATAATCATAAATACTAGGATTGTTTTTATTACTTGGAGGCAAATCCTTTGCAGTCAATGACTGCCTGAAGTCTGGACCCCATGGACATCACCAAATGCTGAGTTTCCTCCCTGGAGATGCTTTGCCAGATCTTTACTGCAGCCACCTTCAGTTACTGCTTGTTTGTGGGTCTTTCTGCCTTCAGATTTGTCTTCAGTAAGTGAAAAGCAGCTCTATTGGGTTGAGGTCATGTGACTGACTTGACCATTTAAGAACATTTAATTTCCAAGCTCTTGAGTTGCTTTCACAGTATGTTTTGGGTCGCTATCCATCTGTACTGTGAAGCGACGTCAGTTTTGCAGCATTTGGCTGAATGTGAGCAGAGAGTATAGCCCTATACACTTCAGAATTCATCCTGCTACTTCTATCAGCAGTCACATCATCAATAAACACCAGTGAGCCCGTTCCATTGGCAGCCATACATGCCCATGCCATAACACTGCCTCCACATGTTTGACGGATGATGTGGTATGCTTTGGATCATGAGGCCTTCCTTTCCTTCTCCATACTTTTCTCTTCCCATCATTCTGGTACAGGTTAATCTTGCATCAGAACTGGTCAGGCTTTTTTTTTCTTTCTTTAGCAAAGTCTAATCTGGCCTTTCTGTTCTTGAGTGTTACCAGCGGTTTGCATCTTGAGGTAAACCGTCTATATTTACATTCATGAAGGTGGCTCTTGACTGTAGACTTTGACAATGATACGCATACCTCCTCGAGAATGTTCTTGACTTGGATAGATGTGAAGGGTTTTTTTGTCAATAAGAAAAGAATTCTGCAATCAACTTTAGTTGTTTTCTGTGTTCTTCCACGCCTTTTGGTGTTGCTGAGCTCGCCAGTGCATTCCTTCTTTTTAAGAATGTACCAAATTGTTGATTTGGCCCTCCTAAAGTTTCTGCTATCTCTCTGATAGGTCTGTTTCGGTTTTTCAGCCGGTTGATGGCCTCCTTCACTTGCATCAACACCTCTTTGAACTGCAATAGTGAGAGTTCCCATGAACAGCTACCAAATGCACATTCAACACTTGGAATCAGCTATAGACCTTTTATCTGCTTAATTTATCATGAAATAAGGAGGAAACAGGCCACAGCTGGCCATGAAACTGCTTATCAATCAATTGTCCAATTACTTTTGAGCCTGTGAAAATGGAGGGACTCTGTAAAAATGGCTGTAATTCCTAAACGGTTAATGCAATATTTTTCTTAAAGCCCTTGAATTAAAGATGAAAGTCTACACTTCAGTCACATCTTGATTGCTTCATTTTAAATCCATTGTGGTGGAGTACAGAGGCAAAATTAGCAAAACTGTGTCACTGTCCAAATACTTACGGACCTGGCTGTATGTGTGTGTGTATGTATGTATGTATATATACAGTGCATGTGTGAGATCAGCAGCAAGCAACATATGAGTTGAACGTTTCTCAACTTTATGCAAATTAGCTACAACATGGTAAAGCAACAAATCCAAACGACTGTCTCGAATGATTTCTCGGACCAAACTGTATGCGTTTGTGGTGGGACATTAGTTCTTTTTTCCGCTCCCAACTTTAGTTCCAACCTGTAATTAGTTCTTGGTTGACTCCAAAAAATGGAAGAAAACTTATAACCATTGTTTCATCTTATCCTGATTTTCACACTAAAATATTAAGATATATTTTCAGTTCATTTTAAACAAAAGTAAACTGAATACTATAGTAATTCGTGTGCCGTAAGATATAGATTTCGGCTACCAGCCAGAACGAAAAACGCTGGACAGATGGTACATGTCCACAAGAGACAAACAATAAGCGACACATGCTACTTGTCTCATGATACTCTGACCACAGAGACACAAAATTATATGTCGCCGGTTGCCCCAAGACGATTATTTTTGTCATGGAAGAATATCTCGTGTGATGTGAAACAAGAAAACCAAACACGAAACATTCAACAACAACGTGCTGAATTTTTACTGAGGTCACAAACACACACAATTACCTGATACATTCATATACTTGTTCACTTCCCGTAGCTAATGTACTTAATTAGTTAACTAGCTCACCAGATGTTATTACATTACATTAGTTAGCCGAGTCAATTAGGTTTCTGGGTAACCAAAACATCGGGGCGCACTGTGGAGCTTTTACTGCCTGCTGGTAATTCATTTATCATTCATCCACCCCTGCAAAGCAGTGTCTCCTATTCAGAATGATACATATAGTCCTTTTTTATTTTTCTGGAGTATTTCCTTCTATCTAGAGCCAAACTATAATAAAATATTCACAGCAGTCAATTCTACCATGTAGTACAGCCTGTAATGAGACTCATTCTAAAACTACCTTAAAATCTGCCATGCTGACTTGCACCAGCAGCAGGTACAACTGAATCACTTACAACAAGTACGTAATCATGTCCGCCATCATTACATTTGGTAGCAGCAGGAAATATAATTGAAACATAAAAAAACGACGCTGCACTGTGCCAGAGCTTCAGTGAATGCAGCATCTATGTACTCTCTCTACTGCTGAATCACTCTACTTCCCCATTTTATCCCCAATTTGTTCACCAGCCGATTCCCACCCACCAGCCAGCTCTCACCTATCACACGACAGCTACAAACTGGCGAGGCTGACGGCTTACGTGTGCTTCCTCTGAGATACGTGAAGCCAGCCAAACGCGCCTCTTTAAAACTGCTGCTCATGCTGTGTCACAGCCGGAGGAAAGCGCTGTCCACCCCCTTCATCATACATGAACTCACAGACGCCAACGATTGGCTGGTGTCACTTTAACTGACAGGGGAGAGAGTGTATTCCATCCCTCCCACCTAGAAAGCACGGTCACTTTTGCTCTCTGGACTCGACGCGGATGGCTATGGCATCGTCGGGATTCAAATTCTCAATTAGCATGAGGTTATTTGAGCTGGTGTGAGTTGGGCAGGACAAAAGGGAACGCCTTCTTTCAAAGCACTGTCCGGTCAACAAATGAGTAGCCCGTTACCCAGGACAAACAGATTCCCTGGTCAGGCTATTAGGTATTTATTCATAGTTGCCCAGTGGACAAGCAAAATAAACCCTAATGACAAAATATACATTGTTGATTTTTGCCAAACCAAGAGTTTTCCTTTGGAATGTAGCTATGTTTAAAGATAACGTGAACGCTTTGTGTTTAAACCTAGCTTCCAAACCCCACGCCTGCTGCGCTACACACATCGGCTGATCCACGATCTGGCTGTCGGTAGAACGAACAATTTTTGCTAGACGGATTGAGTAGCATGTACACCTTAATTAGCATGAAGTACAGTGCAAAGCTGTTATATAACTCTCCTTCTATAACAGTCACCTTGCAGTTACTCTAGCCAGACGCCAATAATATTTTGAGTTGCGATGCGTGGACAGAATCTCATTTCTGAAACATTCCGCAATGACTTGGTGATTTTTTTTGTCGAGGTCGCAAACAAGATTTTGCTACACAAACAACTTTATCGGGGGAGGACAAAGACTAGGACAACATAGTCGCCCACTCATACACTCGTTCGTTGCTCTTAGTCTATATCAATGCACTTAACTAGCTAACTAGCTGGACATATGTCATCACCTTACGTTAGCTACTTTTTATATATATATATATATATATATATATATATATATATATATATATATATATTTCTGTGTGACCAAAACATGGGACGGGGCAACACACTGGAGCTGGTGTTACACCTCGGATGCTCTATAAGGAGAGTAGTTAGCCAGCTGGGTGATTAAAAACAGACTAAACACCTTCACTACATCAATAGATCTAATAAACCGTCTCCTCTGCTTTACGTCTATGCTTCATTCGCTATCTATTTCACTCCCTCTCTACATACACACTGCTCTTTTTTTTTTTTTTTTTAAAGGCGAGGGGGGGGGGGTGTAAGCAAAGCAAATAAAATCTTTGATGTGGGGTAATAACAGCAATATTGATTTAGCAATGCTGGGAATCGATTTTAACGTTTCTCATAAATTGAGATGGGTGACCATGAATGGTGAATCACACCGCGTGCGCGCGCGTGTGTGTGTGAGAGAGAGAGAGAGAGAGAGAGAGACACAACTAGCTTTCTCGACAGCTCCCGCTCTTGTCCTGTAAAGCATTCGCTTCTGAGAGCGTTAGACCATCTGTCACCTTAATGAGATATTCACACAGAATAATCTCCTACTCCCAAACAATTTACGAGACACAGATCGTATAACATACAGTGTAATGAAGTGCAGTGTAACGTACTTAGCTTATAAAAAAAAAAAAAAAAAAAAAAAAAAAAAAAAAAAAAAAAAAAAAAAAAAAAAAAAAAAAAAAAAAAGGTAAAGCTGCTCCGACAATTCTTAACACAGATTTGCACCTACATTTGTACAACATAGATTTTTTTTCCCTTGCTGCTGGCAATTTACCAAAAAAAAAAAAAAAAAAAAAAAGATTAGCAATTTAATAGTCCAGAAATCATTCTTAACATTTCCTACTAATGCTTGGACATTTTCTAAACATAAAACATTACAGTAAAATATTTGCTGAGGCCCTGTAGGCTACTCATCAAGCTACCTCAGACAAGCTTGGTATTTATGTTAATGCTAAAATATTGGCATCAAAACAGTAATATCATGAATAATGGAGCAGTCCTATTATTTCCTTTATCCAATGCTCATCTTTACCAGCAGATAATTAATCAACAGAATTAGTCCCAGAACGCTGATGAATTGCACTCATTCTCTATGTTAAATATATTCATGAATTTCCTCCAACAGATGTGTAGCTGCTTCACAAATAATAAAGCTCTGCAAGAATGTGTCTTTATACATAATATGAACTTGAACGGCTTTGATAATCTATCATTTAATTATATTCCACGTAACAGAGAGCAGTTGATACTCTTATAAAACGCTGAAGCTGTAATTACCTTATTTACGCTCACTGCAAGTGGTCTAATAAAATAAGGTCAGTGTAGATAAAGTGTCTACAAGCACTTATCTTCCGCAGTAAATGTTTATCTGAAGCAACACTTCAGGTCTAATTCTGTGTAAATATTTGCTCTCAAAAGACCATTAATTGTCTGGCCTGAAGTATGAACGCTCAGCCTATATCCTGTATCCTGGTCATTTCTGCCAGACTGGGCCACTGAACTGGTCCGGGCCCTCGCTTCAGTCCCACAGATTGTGTCCAAATGTTTAGTTACAGAACCCACAATGGTCACAAACACATCTTTTGTTCCCCACAGAACGTTTTAGTGAAAGTTATCCGAATGCAACGGAAGTGTTCCTACAAAACAGGATTACGGCAGCTTTAAAGCAGGAGTTAAAATTCTTAAATCCCGTTTCAAGAGTTTCCTGCTCCTATCACACCTTATCCAGCTTACACAGCGTTTCATAACTCACATCAGTTACAGTGTTTGGATCCAAAAAGTGTGGGAGCTGTACGAAAAGAAACGAATCACGTATGCACTACGGCTTCTGAGGCCGAAACTTTTAAAGAGAAGGACCCCGTAATGCTTTTATTAATTCATTCCATGTCATACTTGTTCTCATAGTCATCCGCCCTTCTCTTATTCATTTATTTTGCTTATTCATTTATCGATTATTATTATTTACTGATTTTTATTTTTACATTTTCCCTTTTTTTTTTAACATTCTTTTACTCTGGGTTATGTATTATCAAATATACACGAATATTTTCATTTATTCAATAATGTACTCGATATAAACTGAATCACTGTCGACGCAGCTGCAGTAGGAAACACTAACATGCCAAAAAGTAAAACTGTACTGTACTGAATGCGATGTTGATGTTAAAAAATAAAATATAAGTTACTACGCACTACAATCTATTGACAACACGTTACAGCGGCTATATATCCGATACTCAGAAAACAACATTGCTAGCAAGAAAATCCTAGTAGGCTCAAAAAAAAAAAATAAATAAATAAAATAATAATAATAATAATAATAATAATAATAATTTTACCATAAGATATTTTTTCCCGATGTGTGCCAGGCAACTGCTACTTTAAAATCGCCATGAAACAGCTTCTTGCTGTGATTTTCTTTCTGTATGTTGATGTATTTTCTTCTGAGTGATGCCATGTTGAAGTGCTTGACTGACTTACACAACAGCCCAACACAATCAGTGTTTGAGGTTACGCCACGCCCACCCCAAATCTAAAAAAATCCTGACAGGAGCTTGGCGAGCTATATAAATATAGAGTCTTCCAAAAGAATAAATTCCAATGATTTTGTTTTCACCCAAGCAATGGTCGGAAGAGGGAATCATGTGTGGAAAGCCAAAAACATACCGAAGAACCATGTTTTCTGCTAACGAGCTGCCTCTATAGATCAAGAACCGTCTCCGGAGGCGGGACATATCCGTTCTAGAAAGCATTTAATTTGATGATCACAAACTTTTGACTAGATCGTAAACCATTTTCGATAATTATCTTGAAATGACGAATGATTAAATTAAAATGTGAATATCTCCAAACCTATTTGCTCAGTTATAGCATGGTATGATGTTCATAACAATAAAGGACAAGTACAACAAGCTCTGAAATTTCGATTTCTGGGAAACTTTTGTAATAAGTAGCTCTTCTGTATTTTTTTTACCGACCAAAAAGACTGCAGTCCCGCCCCGCTTGGTTTGTATTAGCTCACACACAGATCAAAGTTCAGCTAGATAATGTTGGTGCAAAGCAAAAATAACCGCTACCAGGAGCGAATACGTATCTCGTGCCCTTTCCCCTTCGGTGAACTGGCCTTTCCAACAGATGGATTTTAGTCGTGTTTGGTCCGAGAAAGCGTAGTGTAGTTTTGATTGTATCTTAATGTTGTTTTGAACAACCAGGATGTTATATGACTAGGATTAAATAAACAATATCTTCTCTAAAGCGAAGTCTTTCTGATCTTTACTGTAACACTCCCAGGAAATCTCTGCAGCAAACTGTTCATGGTACACAAACAGCGACGCAGTGGTGACGCAAACTCCCTAAATCCCTAACTCATTCTAACGGCTTTCCAACAAATCCAACATGGTGAAATATCAGTTCTCTCACTTCATTCAAACACTTTTTTTTTTTTGTAACAATCACCTAGTGTAGACACAGTAACCTGTAGTTACACATATGTGCGTGTGTGCTCGTCTAATGCCAAGACTGACCCAACATATGTCTCAGCAACACTACTACATCCAATGTCCTGTACCCGACACGGCCACTGGTCATTATCTCTCTACTCCAAGAGTTTCCCCATTTACACTCACTCCAAACATGCCTAAATAAAATCTTTCAAAAAAAAAAAAAAAAAAAAAAAAAAAAAAAAAAAAAAAAGGCAGCACTGCTAAACGACAGCTGTGCTGCCACGCTCCAGTGCGATTATAAGCACGCTCCAATTAGCTCCTCTATTAAAAAAAAAAAAAAAAAAGGCTGTAAAATGTTTGCTGCCATCAAAGCGGACGAAAGACAGGAGGAGAGATAGCCCCATAAAGGTCAGGGTTCGAGGGGGATGGCATGGCAGGAAGCACACACAAAAGGGCACATAAAGAATTCAACAGCCAGTATAAAACACATAGGGGGTGCGACGTGCTAAAGAGAGAATGAGCGACAAAGAGAAAGACAGACAGAGAGAGAGAGAGAGAGAGAGAGAGAGAGACAGCTGTAAAGGACAGAAGTGAGAAACAGGCCTTTGCTAAAGAGGAACACGTTTATTCATTCCCCTGGTGGAGGTGGTTTGAGTAATTTATTCCTTTTTTGTTCTACTAAACAAATCAATTATATCCAGCTTACACCACAGCGCTGCTGAATTCTTCAGAAGGTGATTAACTGTCTAGCAGCGTGGCCCGGACACTATGGCTGACTGCAAAGAAAATCCAAATGTTATATTCTAATGCATTCATTTCTATAGTAACTACTTACACTAGGACTTGCATGGCAGACGCTCTGTATGTAAATAAAAAAATCTGTGTAACCGTTGGTGTGATTAAATTTATTTAACATTTTTGGAAGGAGTCTCCAGTGTCAGAGCTCTGCATACTGTATGATGTTTGAAAACTGCATGAAAACTGATATGTATCACGATATACACAGGCTTCTTAACAAACCGAAGGCAAAACAGCCATTTAAAAATAGACTTTTAATTACTTTTATTTAATGTGTACAAAAATCAATTTAGCACTGAAAAACACTGATCGTCAAATCTAATTCCAGAGTTTGCTCTTGTTTTTTAAATTCTAAAAAAAAAATATCACAATACCTCAGAAAAGTGCATGGTGACATAATACATCACGATGTTGATATTATATTGTTATATCTCCCAGCCCTATGGGAGTTTTTTTGTGCAGTTTCTTTGCAATTTTTTAATGACATTTACTTTTAAAAAATAAAAAGAGGAAAAAAAAGGTGGTGAAGGAACAAATATTAATAGCTGCTATAATATGAATCTTGTTCGGTGGACGTTCCATGACTAACTACAAACGGATAAAAAACTTTAATCATTGACCATTTTCTGAGGTTATAAGAGGAATGTAACACTTGCTGTTATTGGAAAATAATCGACTTCAGGGTGGTGACAGATCATATGCCTCACACTACCACATCATTTATTATTTTCCTATAACAGCATGCTCTGTCATGTTTTACTGCACACTCATCAAGGTTGTACAAAGCAATGCAGAGTTGTGAGAGAACAACATCAACGATACGCTGCATTGCACCGATATATATAGGTTAGTGGTTTCCTCTCGGCATTTCAATCAAAGTAGGCCATGTGTCACATCTTCACTTCTACTTTATTCATCAGACATTGCCCTTAACCGAGCAACGATCACACGCGGATCATCCCTCTGCTTTCTCCCATCGTCAACACGCCGTTTACCCAAAAGTATACTCTAGCTTGCCGCGTAAGGTAAACTCCTATATTTTCAGTGTGCTTTTTCGAAAAAAGGAGGACAGACAAGCTGGATTTAAAAGCGATGAAAGAGAGCGGGGCATTCCTGCGGATAGGGATGCATTATCTCTGAACTGAAACATGGGAGAGGAGCTTCAAGAGAGCGGAAATAAATCGGCAGAGAGAGAAAGAAGACAGATTCTAATCCTTCTGAGACCTATTGATTTGCCAACACTGTTGTTTGAAAAACACATTTAAGGCTCATTCTGTGGGAGAGAGTGAGAAAGTAGGAGAGAGAGAGAGAGAGAGAGAGAGAGAGAGAGAGAGAGAGAGAGAGAGAGACAGAAAGAGAGAAGTGTGGGAGATAAGATTCAGCACAACTGCTAAACACTGTAAAATGCCTTGGCCAATAATAATTCCTATAAAAAGGCAAATACATGCATTACAAGACAAGGGGGCGCATTTAAACACCGAAACACCTCAGACTACACTGATCGACCGGTTTATTAGGAACACCTGTATACCTGCTTGTTCATGCACATTAGCCAATCAGTGTGGCAGCAGCACAATTCATAAAATCATGCAGAAACAGCTCAAGAGCTTCAGTTTCTATCACACATCAGAATGGTGAGCAGACAAGCATCTCAGAATGCAAAACCTTGAGGCGGATGGGCTACAAGACAGGCAGAAGACCACACTGACTTTCTCTCGTCAGCCAAGAACAAGAATCTGAGGCTAGAATCCGCAATCACTGGACAGGTGAAGATTGGGGAAAAAATGTCGCCTTGAATCCTGCCTTGTGTCAAAAGTTCAGGCTGGTGGTGGTGGTGGTGGAACGGTGTGGGGAATGTTTTCCTGGCACCCACTGCACACCTTAATACCAACTGAGCATCTTTGAATGTCACAGACTGTCTGAGTATCGTACGGCCACGATTTTCACATCTTATAACAGCTACTTCCAGCATGATCAAGTGGTCTCAATCAGGTTCCGTAAACATGACTATGACCTCAGGGTACTTCAGTGTTTACACCCTACGCTGAAAAAAAAAAACCCCCCCCAAAAAAAACCCATTGAATTTACTTCATTCCACGTGACTGAATTACATTAATTTGTTTTCATAAACCCAACATGATTCGATCATAGATTTTCAAACTCCTGAACAAAACTGAAACCTTCACTCTGAGACTCGCTGAGACGCTGAGACGCGAACCCGGGCCGTAATTGTTGTGAGACAGCGACATATCCCACTGTGCTGTTATACCACTCTTGCTTTCATTCGGTTCATTTTCATACTCAAGTCATTTCTTTGCGTTAGCGCCAACGTGCTTGTGAGATTTCATAACATAATTGGATTATATTTATGCTACAAGAACTGATTACATTCACTCTACATAACTGAAACGAGTAATTAGAAACCTGTTTAAATTAAGTTAATATATGCGACTACATCACGTTTTGATGAGAAACTTGATATTTTTATGTAAACAATACGTATTATGTTCTCTTAAATCTGACTACATATTCCCTTTTTTTTTTTTTTTTTCCACCGGCTCTGGCATGTGCTGGAACGAGAGATGTGCAGCTGACAAATCTGCAGAAATGATGTGATGCACTCGTGTCAGCATGGACCAGACTCTCAAAGAAACGCACTGTTGAATCCTGAGGCTGTTCTGAGAGCAAAGGTGGGGTGTTCCTAATTAAGAGAGTGTAGATTGATTCATACAAATTACAATGCACTACTACGATTAAAAAAAAAAAAAAGAAAAAAGGAGAAAAAAAAGTCATATTCACATATTTATCTGCTTCTTGGAAAACGCAATAAAGGTTTCAGTGGGCGATTAGCCTGAAGTCACTGTTAAACCAGAGGAAAGCCTCCAGCAGCTCAATACTGATATTATTCTCAAGTATGACACACACACACACACACACACACACACACACACACAGGGCTGGCTCAGTCGAGCAGACAAAGAGGAACTGTGTGCAAGTGTGTAGCTTTATCAGTGTATTGACAGCGCAGATAGGCTGTAAATGGAGCTGACAAACCAGTGGCAGCTAAAATTATATAAGCGTGCGTGTCAAAGGCTTTAACATAAACATTCACTCTGGTGTGAGGTTGTTTTTTTTTCCCCGTTTGAACTGACAAAGCAAGCCGCAGAAGGAATCATTCACAACTGGCAATGGGAATGTCGCAATTATTCCTTTTCAAGCTAATGCTCTTAAATAAGATTTCACACAAACCTGCCTCCAGGTTAATGGCACATGTTTGCATGTTATCCCAACAAACCAAAAAGAATTTTCTTCTGTGCATTCTGCATACACATTTTTTTGTTTTAGCTTTTACATCCCAAAAAAAAAAATAAATAAATAAAATTTATGTCACTTTCATAACCAAAGCTTAGTTTACATGCAAATGCATTACTTAAAGATGCAACAGGCAATTTCTTACTTGTACAAATAACCCGGAAAATTAGTAGAAATAAGGTGGGGGAAAAAATCTATTAAATTTCAAAGGCACCCACTTAACTGTTAAGAGACCTTATCTTGAAAAAATCTGCACCTTTAAATTACTGCATGAATTAATTTGTAGCTGCTAAACTAGGCATTTGAAAAAGATGATGTCCTAATTAAATGGTTTTAGATATTAACATAATGTCAACTGGTCCTCACCTTTTTAAAAAAAAAAAAAAAAAAAAAAAAAGCTTTCACAATTTCAGGCTTTATTCAACAAAAGCTAGGCCAACATGTAGCAAGCAATTCTGAAAATTAAGTACACCCTTCACTGCTTCCATTGGATTTATGATCATTAGTAGCCATGTTCCTCTAATTAAAGGTACTTGATATGTTAATCTTTAGCAGTTTGGTGGTCTGAAGACATCATGTGAAGAAGAAAGCACATCAGCAATGACCTCCGAGCTGCAACTAGGATTAATTAGGCGCATGGGACCAAAAAGCTACGTCGGGGGATCTACAGGCATCCATTAGCACGTTATCAGAAGAAGATGGAGGAAGTACGGCTTTCGAAACCAACAAGACTGAGCTTTGCAATAAGCAAGATTTTTTCCGTATGCTTTCCCTCGTTGACGAGACCTGAGTATATGTGTTTGGTCAATACGCACAACGTCATGGTTAGTGAAAGGCAAAAACACCTCACACCAGCTGCTGGATGGTGGGAGGGTGATGACATGAGCTTGTTTTCCTGCCACAAGGACACTATGAACTCATTTTTTATGCCAAACTATTCTAGTGATGAATGTGGATCTATCTGTCTGACCAGTAAACCTCTGTAGAGGAAAGCTTTAAAGGTGCGATATATCACCTTTCTTAAAGGTGCAATAGTCAATATTTTGTATTTCTTACTAGTACAAATAACCTGGAAAAATATGTAGAACATAATTTTTTAAAAATAATAATATAAGCAATGATCTCAGCACAAGTATGTTACGTGGCTGAGGAAAACTGTCCAGAATGCTTGTCTGTGTTTGGTTGGATCTCGTGTCAGTCGTTTTATAGGCACTCCTCACCGCTCCATCACTCTGCCCCCATCTCAGTCTGAAATCATCAAGCACCCAGCACAGCCAGATAATTCTCCCATAAAAAAAATAATAAAAATCACTCTGTCCTTTGAAAAACACTTAACAACAAGAAACAGAGCAAAAACAGAATACACACTGGCAGTGCTTTTCCAAAATGGAGCAATTTATTACCCATGAAAGTGATAAAGCTGGACGCAGAATTAGTAGCACTGCTTCTCGACAAGTACACAAACACAATCTATATAAAAGCTTTGAACTGTTTGAATGACCGACTTTACATAACAAATCAAGCAAATAATTGTTTTTTAATTACAAAAAACAAAAGGACTCTTTAACCATCGTCAGAAATCTTTATGAGCCCAAGTCCTTGCTTAATGCAAACTCTAGTAGAACCACTGTAGGTTCTGGGGGCGGAGCTTTGTGTACATGGATGGGAATGTGGGGCGGGCTCAAGTAGTGGGAAAAAAGAATCATTCACCTCTTATTCAACCCCACCTAAAATTTGACAAATCTTGCCTAATGCAGCTTTAACACATGTATAGTGCACAGCAAAAAAAAACAAAAACAAAAACGACGTTTTGAGAGACAGTCAGTCATTTCAGTAGCAATAAGAGTGAATAAACGAACAGCTCAAGCCCCTTCACCTGTTCCTGAGTAGGGCAACAAAGCAGAAAATGTCAGACGCATAGCTTTTGCAGATATTGCTGACTTTTACGCGACAGCCAGGTAAAGCGTTTATCAAGATGAATGAAAGAACGAGTGTGGGAAAGGAGGCTGCAGCGAGATATATGTAACAAAAGGAAATAAATAATAAAGCGGCGTGGTTCTGTATCTGATCTGGTGCTATATATCAGTGGTGGCTCAGTGATTTGATTTTCTTTGTTACACACACACACACTATCACACAATGTTGTGTGATTAAAAAAAAAATAAATAAAATAAAAAAAAAACAGGTCACTTCAAGAATCAAGAATCATGGAGAATTTGGAATATGGAAGGGCTTGAGCATATTTTACTTAAAAGAAATGAAAAGGTAATAACTTTTCAGGCTTCTGTTATTTTTTTTAACGAAATTTCGGTGTTGAGATCTGATGTGCCGCAAAACAGAACAGCATTTAGGCACTTGAGTCAGTTGTTTTCAATATGTGAGCTCAGGAATCCAGTAACTCTATCGGGCCACTGAGGGGAGAAAAAAAAAAAAATCAGTGGCATACTGAATCTAAGACAAGCGTCAACATGAACGTCGATGAGTTAGTGAATATCAGATACAACAGCACACTCGCTGCAGCTCACAAAGAAACAGATGTAATCTTTTGCAAATACACAGTCATTAAGGAGATTGATAAGACAGCAGTACTGACTTCAGGGCTGCGTGTGTGTGTGTGTGTGAGAGGAAGCGTGCGGCTCCGTCCATGTGTTTGATGAAGTGTATATCCAGTGTGTGTGTGTGTGTGTGTGTGTGTGTGTGCATGCATGTTTGTGCAAGCGTGTACGAGTGTGTGCATTCATGCATGCAAGTGCGTATGGGGGTGGATGCTTTAATCGGCAACATCAGAAAGTGAGAGAGGAAGTTGGTGGATGGTATGGTGAGTAAAACAAAGACAAATCTCGACCACGTGAAATGTGAATGTGATGTGATCTTGTAATGCTGCATCTATTTTAAGCCAATTTTCTCAAATTTCCTGCAGCAACAATGCAACCTCAGCAGCCCTGCAGATCACCAGTACAGACTAAAAGGTGCAACAGTTTTTTTTTTGTTTTGTATTTCTTATTTGTACAAATAACTCTGGAAATATGTACAACATGATCAAAAAGAATGGTTTAAGCCATAACCTCTGAACAAATGTCTTGACTGGCTGGAAAACTGACTTCCGGTCTGGAATGCTTGCTTGTGTTTGGATGGGCCTCCATTTTATAGACACTCTGCTCTACGGGCCACCGCACATCCTGGAGGCGGAGCTTTGTGAACGTGGGTGGGGTGGGCTCAAGGAGTAATGTCAAACCCGCCTTCTTAACCGTTAAAGACCTAATCTTACTTAATCTAAATTTAACTGATCTTACCTAACGTACCTCTAAAGACTGCATTTATGCTGAAATGTGTTTTCATAGCAGATTAACTGATTAACAGATTTAAAGGGGAAAAAAAGTGAGAAAATCTGCTTTACCTTGTCTTACTAGTTAGCATTCTCGGTGTATTAAGTACAGGAGTCACATGACTCCAGTGTAACGGTCGTCAGGGATTTCCCTGCCTCCAGAACAGACTATACACCCATCAGCCATAACATTAAAACCACTGACAGGTTAAGTGAATAACATTGATTATCTCGTTACAATATCAGCTGTCCAGGGGTGGGATATATTAAATTATATTAGGCAGTCAGTTTTCGAAGTAGATGTGTTGGAAGCAGGAAAAATGGGCAAGCGTAAGGATCTGAGCGACTTTGACAAGGGCCAAACGGCAGGTCTTGTGGGGGTGTTCCCGGTATGCAGTGATTAGTACCTACTAAAAGTGATCCAAGGAAGGACAACCGGTGAACCGGCGACAGGGTCACGGGTGCACAATGTCTGGTCCAGATATTACGTAGGTGGTTTTAATGTTATGGCTGATCAGTGTAGACCCAGGACGCAATCTATAAAACCATAACTCACTACTTCATGTGAAAGGAATGTGAGAATTTATTTTACATTTCATCCCCTCAGTCTGCATAAAACATCCAGGAGTCATGTGGTATGATGTCTCATATTTTCACAGCTATTAGTCCAAATCTGAAATTGATACGTTTGTTTCGTTTGCTTTTTGGGTTTGCTTTCACACTGCACAAACAGTGATTAAACAAAACTGACAGGCATGTAGGGCTGAAAACATACCCGTAAAAACCTTTTCGTTCACTGGACAGGAATATGGTTATGGAAAAAAAGGCAAACAGAGCCTTGCCAAGTGCGCCTCACACACACACACAGACGCACACACAAGCACACAAATCACCTGGAGATAATGCTGGAGTTGGACAAATGGTTAGATAATTATATAAATAAACGAATGCAATATTCATACCAAATCTGAATCGGCGTGAAATCGGATACTTTTATTTCATTCGCTATTTGGTTTGTTTTGTTTTCTCACATGTAATTAAACAAACCTGAGGAGTGTGTAGGGCTGAAAACTCTTTTCTTCACTGGTCAGAACTAAAACAACGTAAAAATGTAAACAACTTTTTGCAAAGTGTGCTTGGAAATCAGGGAACACGGAGCCACGCTCAGTATATTACTAAATCTTTATAGAAATAACTAGCTAAAAACGTTTCAGGCTTCACATGCGCTGTTTATTCTCTCTCTCTCTCTTTTGTTGGCCCAAATCTACAGAACACATCACATTTCTGCAGCTCGGAGTTTTAGCAGCTCACGTTCACACACACACACACACACACACACAAATAAAGGCACCCGCAACCCAAAATACACACCATGTTTGGTTCACTTCCTGCACTCGGGTCAATTTAGGGTTGGATTGGTTTCTCACTGCAACTGAAACACGCAAGAGTTTAACTGAAACTGGACTGAGACCACCTCGCTCAGACGGTCTCCAAGGAAAACGCACAAGGGTTCGATTCAAACAGGCCAAACAGTGAGTATGCGAAAGCACCCTTGATGCGTCAGTCCAAATATCCAGAACGCATGACATTTCTGCAGCTACAGCTCTGAGTCAGTTTAGCAGCTCGCACTGACAAAATAAGTCGAACTTGATGCCAATGGAGTCAACGCGGATGCCTCCATCACCACCAAGTACACTTAAAATATACTTCAATCATGAGGGAAAGCTATTGAAGGAAAAACTATGACCTTGCTGTGACCTTGACTCTGTTTGGATCAATTCCAAAAAGTATACAATGATAATTCCATATAAATCCTGCAAACGTTCAACCACTCGTCCTTGAGATATCACACTGAAGAGAATCTCGGACAGATACACTGATGGATGGATGGACCGATGGCAAGAATCAAATGAAAATGGGCCTTGGGTTCCTCACCATGAAGACGTAAGCAACATCTTCTATTACACATAGGAAGGAAGAAAAACTATTTCAGACATTTGAACCTGTCTGGATCTATTTCAAAATCTTAGCACTTCATCTGCTGGTTACAATGATGATTCAATATAAATCCCCCACAAACATTCAACCACTGCTTCTTGAGATATTGTGCTAACAATAACCTCGGATGGATGCACTGATGGACAACCGGAAAAACATAAAGCCTCCTCCAGTCAGTGGCGGAGCCATAAAAATGCTGCCTGAAACCCATAATACTCAGCATGCTAGGTTCACTTCCTGTTGTTGGGGCAAAACTTTCTCACTGCAGTCGACCATGCTGGAATTTACCTGGACCTGCTTCTGATGAGCACCTGGGCATGACTGCTGTGTTCTCACCTGCCCGAATGAACCAGGGTTCCATTCGGACAGACTAAACACTGCAAACGATGATGCTGGAGCTGGCAGTGTGTTGAGATTGAAGCTAGAGCTTGTGTGTGTGTGTGTGTGTGTGTGTGTGCAAAGCAGATCAGCAATCAAACTGCTGAACTGCTTCAAATAAACCGCTTCACTTCTGTTTCCCTTCTCCATCTCTCGGTTCAGCTCTAATCGTATAAATGAAGCGTTATTAACATGACTGCCAGCTGCTGCATAAAACGAGAACAAAGACGAAAGCACAGAATGAGGTTTACGACAACAAACAAAGGACCTGACGACGCCCAGCGCTCCCGATTGCTTGGACCCTCTATAAACCATTTGGACAAGTTCCTGCTGCTGTTTCTTCCGGTAGCTCAGTGTTTCCCAGCCCAGTCCTCTGGGCCGTTCCAGATGGTCCACATTTCTGCTCCCTACACACCTGAATCAGGTGTTTTGTGCTCATGATTGATTGGTTCAGGTGTGCTGGGAGGTGAGAGGAAGCAGAAACGTGGACCATCTGGAAGGGCCCTGAGGATTGCTGACACGGATTGCTAACACGGCTTCATAAAAAGCTACAGAGCATCCCGTTTCTCGCAGCCCGTTAATAAGAAGTATGGTCTGAAAACTTAAGAACTTAAACTGAAAACATCCTGAATCTTTTACAGGATTTGCAGGGAGCGGTAACAGACCTCCACCTTGACCAAAATTAAATCAGTCAAAGGCTGGAAAGATAAGAGATACGCTGTATATGAACAATGTAAATGAGTGCAGGAGCAGGCTCGTAATATACTCGTAATACAAATAATGAGCAGAGTGGACTTCCTGTGACAATAAGCCCCTGAAATTCCTGCCACCTCGTTTCAGTAGCGACTAAGACTTAATCCATGTTTCCGAATATGTGATTGTATAAGCCGAGGGTCAGGGTAAATGTGCAAATAGCTACGTTGACACACAGCCTAATAATCTGTCTGTTCAGTTCAAGCAGAATAAAAACATTCATGTATACACCTCAATTGGAACACATTAAACCAACTGAGGCCAATCCGAATCAAATTCGTGTCCTTTTAATAATCCGTTAAATCGAATATGACAATAACTGTGTAAACATTCTGTCTAAAGAATTTCGCTATCGCAATCTGTTCATACGTTCGTACGATGTGCTCCTTGTTGTAAGAAGGCACAGTTCGTGTTAGAGATCTGAATCTATTTAAATGAACAAAAGAACTTTATGAGGCAGATGTGGGACGCGAATTGAGTTTTGAAGTGCGTCAGACATCGAGCGAGGATGTTGAACATAAATAAACAAAATAAGGAGAGGGAAAAAAACGTTGATTAAACCTGCATTTCTTGTGCAGTTATTCGCAAAGAGTGGCTTTTAATGTTGGTAACATTTCTCACATTGGTAAATTGCGAAATTATGAAATGCTGAGCAACTTTACTGTGGTCACAAACTCTCGGCTGTCTGTTCAATAATCACACTTTGGTGAGGTTTTGCAGCGACGTTTCTTCCTCCATCGCATGCAGCTGTTTGCCTCAGTGGTTTGGGCTTTGAAAGGAAAATGGCAAACAAGGATAAATTTGAGCTCGATTAAACTGTAATTACAGCTGAAAGGCGTAAACTCTAAAGCAGTCTCTCTCTCTCTCTCTCTCTCTCTCTCTCACACACACAGTGGAAAACGTCTCTCATCACCTGTTTGCTCAGTTCACTTTTCTCCACCTCGCCAGGATGTTGTAAAATGAAATTTGAATGTGAAATGTGATAGTGCTTGCCTTCATTGTAGGGAATTTAAAGCATCAGTGAACTTTATGACCACCCTAGCACACTCCTCACACACACACACACACACACACACACACACACACACACACACACATACCCACTGCAGCTATACATGTCATTTTACATGTGTGTGTGTGGCAGTTATAATATAAAATATAGTATATAATATAAGGCAATTATAAATGCCTTAAAAAATCAGAGTAATAATTGAAATGTCTATTGTTAGTAGATGATGGTAGCCTGCGTGGCTCAAAACAGACCGGTTCATTTCTCTGTGTGTGACTTCTGTTTTGCCTTTTATTGCTGATTAAGAGAACATAAAACAGCCATGCTGTTTCTGAAGGCCAGGGCAGCTCTTAATGATATGATATGACAACAGTGACAAAGCGAATGTTCGCATTTGTCGACGAGACAGTCCAGGCCTCTACAACAATCCCTTATTTAGAGTGTAGCCCTATCTCGATGCTAAAAACATTTAAAAAGGTAGAAAAATCTGAAGTCTGAACAAGATTAACATCAGTCTCACTAACCGAGTTAATGAAATCATTGCCAAAGTGCTTCCCGGAGTTATCGACGCATCTTGTCATGTCTTGACGTGTCATCTTCCAAAACATGCGTGTTTACTACAATTCAAAGTCAAACGTATCATCTGAATCTTTGCCTGAGGCTTTTTAATGTGATGTTTTAAATTGTGAGGATCATAAATGGGCAATATTATAGTTCTACGCTGCAAATCATAACCAGAAGGTAACTGTGATGATTATCAGATGCCTGTTTTTATATAAGAATGCCTGTTGTTGTTCCACACTGCATGCTGTATTAGATATCAGTTATATAATTTGCAAAGCAGTATGTTCTTGGGAGGAGAGAGGAGGAGGAGGAGGAGGAGGAGGGGAGAGAAATCTGTGAGTGTGTAAGAGAGAAGAACAGGAGGAGGAGAGCAGAATGGGCTTGGAACAGGCAGAGTCGGGGGGAGAGAGAGACAGACAGTGTGTCAGAAAGAAAGAAAGAAAGAGTGTGACTGACTGAGAGTGCATGGTACACTGAGCGAGGCAATGAGTGTGAGAGTGAAAGAGTGAGAGAGTGAGTGAGTGAGTGAGTGAGTGAGTGAGTGAGTGAGTGAGTGAGTGGCAGAGTAAGCGGGGAGTGAGCAAGGAACAAAGTGAGAAAGTGAGGAACAGAGTGATCTAAACCAGAGTCCATCTAAACCATTGTGAGTGAGGAAGAGAGTGAAAGAGTGAGACGGAGTGAGAGTGTGAGCAGCAGAGAGAGCAGAGTGAGCATGAGAGAGCGAGAGTAAGTGGTAGATTATATGGGGGGGGGGATAAAACATGAGAAAGCAGAAAGTGCATCATTCTCTATCCTGAAGACTCCTGCGGCTCCTGTGAGTCTCTGTTTTCTTTGCAACTCCATTTTTTAATCTGTTTATCATTAGATTTTGGTTATGTAGAGCGTCCACTATATACAAGTCCCTGTGAATGAGCAGCTACTATAAAAGCCATAACGTATTAGAACGAGAGCATTAAAAGAATCATCTACTGTCCGAGCTGCTCTTAGAGGAAATTAATCAACACCTTCTGACCAATCAGATTCAAGAACACTGGTAATACCGAATCACGTTCTTATTCTGTGATGAACACAGTCCAACTGCTGAACTAAGAAAGATAACGAGAGAGAAGGAGAGAAAGAGAGGATATGCAAATGTCCTTTCGGGATCCCACATTGTTTCCCTTTAGCCAGCTGAGAGATTCTTATCCAAACAGCAGCAGAGACATGAGGAAATGATACGGCAGTTAAAAACCAGTGGAGCACGCCGAGCAGAGGAGCCGATATAACGTCTCTGCCGCGCTGCTATTTACAAACTCTTCCAGCACGGCTGTCGCGTTCAATTAATTAGCCGTCGTCAGGGTGACCAAAGTGATTAAAACGAGAGGAAATAGCTGTGAAATGTCAACAACGCCCTCCTTTCAGTGCAGTGCCAAATTATTCCTCTCAAAAAGCAAAAGCCTTCGTTTCCATTGGGCTTTACGCAAACGCTTCAGAATCTGGGAGAGAGGGGGTTAAACGCCAGCGCTGCGCTTCAACAATGTCACACTCAGCAAACACGCCTGGATCAAACCCAACTGTATAACAAGGAGCATTCCAGGGTTCACACACACTCACCTCGCATCTAACGCCTCTGCACCATCTAACAGACAGCGCCGTTTCACTCTGCCACAGAGATTAACGCGTTCCGATGGCAATTAGAGCAGACGCTCGCGGACAACTGAGTGTATTTAAGCTCACAGTGTAGCAAACCTTCTGGTGAGTAGGGGTGTTACGGTTTGAAATGTTCACAATAATCGGAAAATATCACAAATTCACGGTATTAAATTAAAAAAAAGGGAAAAAATGTATTTTTAATAATTGCACATTTTTGTATACGGGGCTGGGCGATACAACGATATAATACTGATTGTGATCAATTATGTCGCAATATGCTTTTTAGAAATATGTGAATATCATGATGTCAGTTTGTTAAATTTTTGTTCAACATTTTTTAATATTTTTACAAACTAACTGGAAGCAGATGATGTAAAAAAAAAAAAAAAAAAAAAAAAAAAAAAAAAAAAAAAAAAAAAAAAAAAAAAAAAAAAAAAAAAAAAACTGTACATAATCTTTAAAACTGTAAAAAAAAAAAAAAAGTTAAAATTCTATTTTCAGTGATAAATATTTGTAAAAAAAAAAAAAATTATAAATAAAAAAATGTATAAATATGTTTATTAATAACATTTATATCAGTTTTCGAAATGCAGCGCTGATGTATTGCTGTCAGTTTGCGAGTAAACCTATATCACGGATCATCCAAATGCCTTCAGGAATCATCACATTTTTGGCATATCTCCCGCAAAAAACAAAAAAAAAAAAAAAGAAAAAAAAAATCATGCATGAGATCAGAGAAAACATATCGGATATCGGATCATGTAACAAATGGCAGAGATTTTAATTGGATTTGGAAAAGAAGTATTTTTGGAAGTGGAAATGTTTACATATAAAGAGACTTGTCTGTTTTTTTTTTACTTTCGTTAGAATAGATTAAATGTACACTTGATTATATTTACAAAAGTAACTGATGTTTGGTTTGTAGTTTTTAAAGAAAATAATATCAGATGGATATCGATAGTCAAGGTTCCTGTATCGGTAACAGAAAAGAAAACCTGATATCGTACCGTCTCTATTTGTATACATAACAAAAACCTAAAGGAAAGAAAAAGTTCAAACCCCTTATTGTTTTTCCTCCACCGAGACATTTCCGAGACCGACTTTTCACCAAACTATTTAAGTTTACAGACTAAGACAGTTTACTGAAAGACTGATTAATAAACAAGTTAAAAACTTGTTAAATAACAAAGAAAAGCATAAAATCGTTGATATGGAGTTTTCTGTTCGAAGACATTTAACTTTTTGTTCGAGCGAGTCTCGAGTGGCAGTGCTATTTCATTTTCCAGACACGGGAGTTACGTTATCGCAGCTATAAACAGTCGATCCCTCGCCAGCCTCTCTTTTCTCTCTCTCTTGAAGTTAATGAAGGAAAAAAAACAAAAAAAAAAACAGAAAGAACAACCTCCAGTCCTGAAGACTCGAGTCTCAAGGATGTCCCAAAATATTAAATTTAACTATAAAAAATTAAAGAGAGTAATGTTGCTGTTTAATTAATAAATTAAGAATTGTAGGCACTGGCAAATCACTGTAGTATAAAAGGAATATTATCTCAAACATTATCTTTTGAATTCAAATTCAAAAAACCCGCATCCCGCAGCCTTGTAAGCGCACTCTAGGATCTACCGCGGCTGGTTTGACCGTGGTGGAGAGACGGAGGCTGCTTTTGTTTGGTTTAGGAGGAGTCCGGACGGAGGAGGATGTGAAATTCTTGGGCAGACACAAAAGGGATGAGAACCAGTGGAGTAAGGAACCTGATCGGGTAGAAGGCGATAGACAGAACTGCATTTTCAGTGCTACGGCGAGGTAAGTGTCAGATTATACACTGTGACTAACCATGAAACCGTGACGCTCTAACAACCCTAACGGTGAAGGAGGAAATCCGAGCGGAGGCTCTTAAAGTGAGGCTTCTTCTCATCTGCAGATACAGTGTGCAAGTCCCACAAAAAAAAGACTTGGATCTGTGTGTGTGTGTGTGTGTGTGTGTGCGGTTAGTCATGAGGATCCTAAAAGCAGTCATGATATAATCTCTGATCTATCTTCAGGATAGGTTAAACACATATTTTCGCGAGGATTTAACATTCCCTCTACATACACAAGCCTCACAAGTTAGGCTTCTGGTGTCATCTCGGGGTGTAAAATCTCATTCTCCACACCGGAGCGGAGGCAGTTGGATATGAATATAAAAAGACAAGCGTCAGAAAGATTACACACGCGTCTTCCGTCAGAGTGGCCGCATCGATGCGCTCTGACACTTGTGTGAACGCAGCGAGCGCTCGACATGCGGCTCGTCTCAGAATCCTTCTGAGCGGTCAGGAGAAGCTTCACATTAAATTAGCGCACAAAATGGAGCTCTAGAGAAGCGCGTTCTTCTCCATCCCGTATTTCTGTGGGAGACGACACAGACCGTGAACAGTATCCATGCATGACAAATCACATTTACAGCCCATACCTGTTGCCCAGCCTAATAAAACCTCTCTCACACACACACACACACACACACACACACACACACCCTAAGCCTGAATGGACTCGTAAGGGCAATCAGACAAATCGTGGCGAGCTTTTCCTTGCAACTACACGTCTTCGCAGCGCCACCCAGATAAGATCATCATCGAGGTTAATCACTTTTGGACCAAAGTCAACATTCAGGTGAGAGGGGAAAAGAATAAAATAAATAAACTTTAACTACAGAATTCTTAAGCCTGAAACATTTCACAAATGAATATAGGCAGTAATTGGCTGATGTGGTATCACGTGTGTGGTAAACTCATACAAAAAGGCTCAGAATAGACGCATATTTCTGTTCATTCATGTTTAAACATTGTTTTCATCGTCATGGTTTTTTTTAAAAAAAAACAAAACAAAAAAAAACAAGCTATGCTGTTGGTTTGCTTCTCAGACCAGAAAATAAAAAACCTATGAAAGTCTGTAAAAACTCTCAGCTTTTTTGACTTAATGTCCGTCTCTGTAGCTAGTCTCTGATCCAATGAGCTGCCTTCAGCTAAATGATAGCTAGCTAGCTAGAAAGATGGACAGACTTTACTGTTCTCCAGGGGGGAAATTTGGAAAATAGTTTGCACACGCCGGTAAAGAGGATCCACAACAGAAGCTGCGCTGGTTCATGTTTAGAAAACGACAGTCATTTTTTCCCCATATCCTTATTGTTTTTTTTCCAAATACTTATTTCAGCTTGCCGAAATACTTTGCCGGTTGACGACCCCAGAACTGGAGTATTGTTTTACACCACCCTTCTATGTATTACGCCGTAGCCACATAGCCAGTGACGAGGACTTGTGCATGCTGTGAACATCTAAAAGAGCACTGACTGAATCAGATGATGTGCAGTGTGGTGAGGGAATTTACTGTTTGATGGAAGATACGACTTGCAGATGATATTCGCAGGTCTTTCGCGCTGCATATTCATGAGCAAGTAGCGGAGAGATCTTGATGTGCCATGATACGGCTCATGATACAGCACAGTTCAAGCCAAAAAAAAAAAAAAAAAAAAAAAATTCAGCACCTTGCTAAAGATTTCCAAACATCCACCAAGGTGTAAAACCAACAGCATTAAACGGTTCACAGGCACGCGGTCCTACCTGCAGTTTGGAGGAGGGTCGAGAGTGATCTCCGCTAACTCCTTCTGAATCCTGCAGGAAAGAGAACCAAGTTTTAGAGAACAATACATTTATTTATACACAGGGGTCCTACTGTAAACGAGATCTTGGTTTCAACAAGCTTATTATTATTATTATTATTATAGCGTTCTCTACCTAATCCACTTTATCTGTTGCATATATCATCACAGTCATTTCAACATGTTTCCTCGTACTGAGAAGGCGACGGAAAACTCACTAATAATCAAACCTCAGCAATTCATTTCTGTAGAGCAGAATTAGTGCATCACCAACATAGATATGAATACCAAAAAGGAATAAAACACCTCAGAACATGCTGCTACAGGAAATGAATCAACGACAGGGTGGTGTGATGCGTCTCGACACGAAGCGGAGTTACTGTTATCACCCCAGAGTTGATTAGCTTCCTGTAACAGCACATTCTGAAGAGTTTTATTCCTCTTGTGTCCCAGCAGTCTGCCAACATTTACCAACTTTTATTCATTAAAAAGTGTGGCATGTCGTACTTTTTGTGTGTTTATTGTTACATTTAAATGCTGCTAGTTCCTGGTATCACTTACATTCCCTCATCAGCCTGTCTTTTGTTCTCTCTCTCTCTTGAAGTATATAAGACAAAAAAAAAAAAAGCATAGCTCTGTCCTACAGACTTCCCCATAGTGGAAAAATTTACCTCTGACTGTTACAAAGCACTGACACCTGATATTCTTTCCAAAAATGCTAAATCTCGTCACAGAAATCTTCATAGCTATAGCTACATTTTTTTAATCTATTTATGTGGAATACGGGTTTAACTGAATACGAATAAAAACAGATAACGCTTCCTAATTGAATATGAATACAGAGCCGAATTGTAAGATGGAATATTAGAAAGCTTAGCGGCTTGAGACTAGGTGTGTGCTTTGGGATCCCTTCTCGTATAGACCACGCCCACTTCCGGTTTAAATCTGAGCACAAGAACAGATAGTAATATTTTGAGCACTAAACACATGCAGATTGAAATACAGATAATGGCATTGTGTTACACCCCTAACGTGGAGCGTCCGCTAGGATGGGACGATTGACGATAGTATCAGGAATTGCGGACAGATTCCAACTATCGCGATAGCTATTATGTCTTTCAAGTGTCAAGTGTGTTTCCTTTTCGCCTGTTTGTATCTTACACTAACCGAAATAACCTGGTGTCTGACTTCAGAGCAGAGCAGCAGAACCTCTTTCTCAGAAGCTGCTGTTCAACACGCAGCACATGCACGTGTAGTTTAGAGAATTTTATTTAAACTATTAGTTTATATAATTGTATTGAAACTATTTTATTTATAATGAATTTAGTCTAATTACTTGTTAGGTTTATTTCTAGTCCCTACTTTTTAATTTTGCAGAATTCCTGAGGGGGGAAAAAAAAAAAAAAAAAAAAAAGACTCAAAGCTAGTTAGCTCCAGCCGACTCGTAACCAGCTTCTGGTATTTTTACAAGCTAATGATAACTACGGTAACATGGTACGGTAACTAATTTAAAACTTGCACATGACATGTGCTATGTATGTCTGGCCACGCCCCCTTTTCCCTGCTCAAAGCCACAGGCAATACTATCATCCACCAGTGATCGTTGGGGGCCACGAAAGGACGATGGCATATTACATTCAACCAATCTGAATGCATTGAATTCAACCAATCGGATTCGAAAATTCAACACAAAGAATCTTTGCTAAGACCTTCTATCATGGCTGTTATTGTTCGAGTGTAACGGTTTACGTTTACTGAAGCCCCAACAGCTACCTTTGGATTTGATTATTATGAGTTTGGACTGAGGAGGTTTCCTGACCTTTTCTCACTACAGTACAGCTCACTGTGTTATGCTGTGTTCCCAGCTTTTGTATAAACTTAGCAATCAAAAAGATGACTTTCAAATAAAGCAGGATAACATTAAGGTGTGGATCAGGAATACCCCAGAAATAGCTGAGGCATCGACGACAATCTGGAGAACATTTAGAGAAATTGCTTGTCGTTTTTTTTTTTGCAATCTTGCAGGTCTTTATCAAGGCAGCAGGCGTGTACATAAACACGAGCTCCAGAGCAGCAAGAACACGGGATAAGCAAAATCTGCTGCTTACATAATCAAGCAGTAAACTACCGCAGCGCACACACACACACACACACACACACACACACACACTTCCTCTCTGCTGAGCATGAAACAATGAGGGTCATTATTACCAAACAGTGCTTGACAGTAAAGATATAATAAGCTACCATAACAATAAGGCTTATTAAACATTATCTACACATAAGAAATCTGATGCATTGAGATATCGATTGTATATTTAGCAATAAAAATGGATTAAATTGCCCAGACGCCACTAGAAAGCCGACGGGGAATCGTCCAGGATTGGCAGCTTAACGCTGCACTGTATTAAACACCTCTGGTTTGAGCGGCGTTTTGCAAACTGCACTGCTCTGGGTGTAATTTGATAGCAGGTTTTCCTGAGGCGGCACATTTCTGGGTTCCAGGGGCTGGCAGGGGAGCGGCTGGGGCGCTGATGATGAGGTTTTATTACGCTGCCCTTTGCCTCACATTTCCAACACGCAGTGCAGCTTCCATGGCCTGCTTCAAACAATCTCACCAAAAGAGTACGTCAACCCATGTCTATTTTTATACCACAGCGCTGTTGCGTTCTTGAATCTGATTGGTCAGAAGGCATTTCATTTTCGATAACAGCGGCTCTAAAATGTGCACGTTTATATGGATGCCCTCGTTGCTGATATAGTAACAAGCTCATTTGCAGGAACAGATTTAGTTTTCTGTAAGGTTTATTTATTTAACCTTTAACATTATTGAAAGTTTCTGTAACAGTCACTACGTTTTCCGGCACAGGAATTTTCTTTCACGTTTCTCAGTAACAGAGTGCAAGGGAAAAAAAAAAAAAAAAAAAAAAAAAAAGATGGTTTATAGCTGCTGTAATGTAACTGATAACATCTTTTACAGACGTTCCACAACATTAAATGTGACTATAAACTGCTAAAAAGCACAATGTTTCATTCATTGATAAATGAAACATTATAATCGTTGGCGAGGTGCTGTTGTATAAGAGGAATAAAACGTCAGGAAAATAATCAACACCAGGTTGGTGTGATGTGGATTAACACGCTGAAGTTTTATTTCTTACTCACGAGTAAAAACCACTGAATGATTTAAAAAGATTTGTTTCCCTTTTCAGCTCCAGTGAAGAGGAGGGCAAGGGGCCGAATGAGTGTTCATAGTGAATACTTCCCCTCTCTCCTCTCACACACTCCCTCGTCTCACACACTCTCACACACCCTCCTCCCATACACTCTCCTCTCACACTCCCTCCTCCCATACACTCTCCTCTCACACTCCCTCCTCCCATACACTCTCCTCTCACACTCTCTCCTCCCATACACTCTCCTCTCACACTCCCTCCTCCCATACACTCTCCTCTCACACTCCCTCCTCCCATACACTCTCCTCTCACACTCCCTCCTCCCATACACTCTCCTCTCACACTCCCTCCTCCCATACACTCTCCTCTCACACTCTCTCCTCCCATACACTCTCCTCTCACACTCTCTCCTCCCATACACTCTCCTCTCACACACACTCCTCCCATACACACTCTCCTCTCACACACACTCTCCTCTCACACACACTCCTCTAATTCTTTCTCCTCTCCTTTACACTCTCCTCTCCTTTACACTCCTCTAATTCTCTCTCCTCTCCTCTCCTTTACACTCTCCTCTAATTCTCTCTCCTCTCCTCTCCTTTACACTCTCCTCTAATTCTCTCTCCTCTCCTTTACACTATCCTCTCCTTCTCCCTCTTCTCCTTCTCATCTCTCTCTCTTTCACTGTCCTCAATGTTCTCTCTCTTCTCTCCCTCTCTTTTCTCTTAATGGAGCAAACTACACACACACACACACACACACACACAGTGGTTACTGAAGGTGCATGATTCAATGGTCAATATACCTGCATTAACGTATACAGTAATAATACAGTATTAATCACTGTATGGGGAAACACTGCTGTGTACAACTCTGATAGCTGTGACTCACCTCTTGGCACTGGTAGAGAGTTTTGCAGGTGTCTTGCTGGAGAACTTGGCCTCCTTTTTCTTTGGAGGAGCCTGTTCCCTCTCTCTCTCCCTTTCCTCAGGCTGCACTGACGGGGCTACGTCTCTCTGTTCAGCGTCAGAACTGCCTCCGCTCGTATTGGGACTGTCATCGGGCCTCGGCTGGACCTCACTGGACATTCTGATCGGTGGAGAGCCCAAAAAAAAACAAAAAAAAAAAACAACATTATTAACATTTTCTAAAATACAAACATAAACTGGCATGCGAATGGACCTGTGAGAGTTCACACACATTTTTTAGATGTTAGATATAAAGGAACGTAAATATGAAAGGAAAAAAACATTTATGCAGCAAAGGAGCTGCTGCAAGATCTGAATACCAGATAAGGGATTTTAAAAATAGCTGCTGAGTGGCGTTATGAAACATGGTGTCAAAAATGCAACATTTCCCCAAACGGCCAAATATGATTATTAGTAGCCAATGTGTCATCAACGTGCCATCAATATGTCATCAACGTGTCGTCACTGACCGGATATGGCTCTAAAAATAATGTAGCCTACTCGTGTTGTTAAATAAGCCATTCTTACACGCGTAAGGTCTTTAAAGGTCACGAGCTCGGATATTGCTCTCCAAGGAGTTGATCACACAGGAGCGTCTCACTAAGGTCTGACTATAAACTGAAACCGTGGAGAACAGAAAGGGCACGATTCAAATCTTTTCATTATTACTCCACTGTGACTGCATTAATCAGACGCATATGACATTATGTTTGGTTTTTCACGTGGGGGGAAAAAAGTGTGACAAGAGGAAGACCTATGCTCAGTGCAATAGAACCTGAATGAGGAAATGCGAGATCCCTTTTGATTTAAAAACAAAAAAAAAAAAAAAAGGATGAGTGTATTCAATCAGCAGGGTGTAGACAGCTGACCCAGTGATCAAATATATTAGCCCAGTAACAGACACTTACCGTCCACTTTATGAGGAACACGAATTAGGAGCATAAAATCATGCAGATACAGGTCAAGAGCTTCCGGTAACGTTCACATCAAACATCAGAATGCGAGAACAAATTGATATCAGTGACTCTGACTCTGGCATGGGGCTGGTTTGAGTATTTAAAAAAAAAATAAAAATCACACACAACTGTGTCTAAAAACAAAATAACATCCAGTGAACAGCAATTCTGTGGCTAGACACGCTTTCTCGACGAGAAACGTCAGAAGAGAATGGCCAAACGATAACTCAAATAACCACTCTTTACACCCGTGGTGAGCAGAAAAGCATCTCAGGACGCACAAGTGACGTGGATGGCCTACAACAGCAGAAGAGCACATCGAGTTCCACTCCTGTCAGCCAAGAACAGGAATCTGAGGCTACAGTGGGCACAGGATCACCGAATCTCGCCAGCTGAAGATGAGAAAAACATCTGGTCTTTTTCCTTTTTTCTTCAACTGTAGCTATGCTTCTGGAAAAAGTGGACTAGTGTTTGTTTTTTCAGCCAGTGGAACAATCGTCAGAGGAGCTGCGAAAGTAAGTCTAATTATAATAATACATTTTAAAATGCATCGCTTTTAAAAGATTATATTAGGATAGAATTTTAATAATTGCTTATAGATAAACAGATTTATGGTAACGCTGCTCGGGCAAATTTTCAGTTCTTAACTCCATGAGAGTTGAGAATTGTATCTTGATTAAAGATAAAGTCTCGTTAAATAATCGTACAAAATATTATATATTTATATATATAAAAATAGCTTTTTTTTTAAATGTTATTTATTTTATTTATTTATTTATTTTTTACAAGTGTTTTTTATAACCTGAATTATCACGACCTGAATTTCAAAGAGGCTAATTCAGATCTGGAGTATCTGAACAGTATCTGGCTTTCAGTAATAAAACGTTATACATGTGATTTCTGTCACGCTTCATGAATTCAGGATCAGAATCTGCTGAGTTTTAACACTTTTCTGAACAACACTAATGAAAATGTACGTTGGTTTCGTTTTCAGAAAAATTCACCTTCACTAACCGCTTTATCCTGGTCAGAGCTGTAGTGGATCCGGAGACTACCCCATGAACACACAGAGCGGCAGATCTACACCCACACACCCACACACACACCCTCACACACACACACACACCCGCGCACGCACACCCGCGCACACACCCTCGCACACACCCTCGCACACACCCTCGCACACACCCTCGCACACACCCTCTTTCGGTATACATACTGGCATGTTTTTGGGACACGCAAAGAAATTCGACAGAGACACACCTGAGCTCAGGATCGAACCATTGACCTTGGAGCTGTTTTTTTTTTACACACACACATTCAGTCATATTTCTTGCTACAGACATCACCTTGCTGGACTTCTGTAGCGACAGCAGGTTTATGTGAAGCGTTCGGTCCTAAAGTTTTCAATGACACGGTCTTTTACACGGTTTATATACAAAACACTTCACACATAAAGACATGGTCAGTTCAGTAAAGGAGCATTAACTCTCCGTCGTGTGAATTTCTTGTATTAGTACAAATTGTAACGGCTTGTCATCGTTGCACAAGACATTACGATCTATTGCATCAACTCCTGTCGAAATCTGTTAATACA
>CM041003.1:9493768-9566504 GCA_022985145.1 Pangasius djambal
ACTTCAGGCAGTCATTGACTGCAAAGGATTTTCATCCAAGTATTAAAATTATGGTTATATTTACAATTATGTCACTTTGTCCAAATACCTTTTGAGCCCCTGAAAATGGAGGTACTTTGCTGAAAATGGCTGTAATTCCTAAATGGTAAATGCCATATTTTTGTGGAACCTCTTAAAATAAAGCTGAAAGTCTACACTTCGATCACATCTTGATTTTTTTATTTCAAATCCATTGTGGTGGTGTATAAAGGCAAAATCACAAAAACTCTGTCATTGTCCGAATACTTCCGGACCTGACTGTATATATATATATATATATATATATATATATATAAATATAGGGACTTACTTCCAACATGGCTCGTATACAATGATCAGAATTAATCTGGTCACGCAGCTGGAATAAACAGACACACAAGTATTGACTGCTGGAACAGAAATAACGAGCATTTGCCAAAAGTGTGAAGTTCTTATTCAAAGAATGTTGGGAAAAACAAACAAGCAAATTGTCTAAAGTCTTCTCACAAAATGCTCAGTCGTTTCCCATAGTGCTCTATAGTGCAAGTAGAAGCCATTATTTGATACTCTGTATGACAGACTTATCTTTCTACTTCCATTCATTTTATATTCTTGTCACAGTGACACTATGTCTGTTGTACACTATATGGCCAAATGTTTGTGGACACCTGACCATCACATGCATATGTGTTTGTTGAACATCCCAGATTTAGTCCCCTTTTGCTCTCCTGGGAAGGATTTCCACTAGATTTTGGAGCGTGGCTGTGGGGGTTTGTGATCATTCAGCTACAAGAGCATTAGTGAGATCAGACACTGATGTTGGTGAGGAGGTCTGGGGTGCAGTCGGTGTTCCAGTTCATCCCAAAGGTGTTCAGTGGGGTTGAGGTCAGGGCTCTGTGCAGGACACTCGAGTTCTTCCACTCCAACCTTCACACACCATGTCTTCATTGAGCTCGCTTTGTGCACAGGGGCAGTGTGATGCTGGAACAGGTTTGGGCCTCTTAGTTCCAGTGAAGAGAAATTGTAATCCTACAGCATACAAAGACATTATAGATAATTATGTGCTTCAAACTTTGTGGGAACAGTTTGAGGAAGAACCTCATATGAATGTGATGATCAGGTGTTCACATACTTTTGACCATGTAGTATATTTGGTTATTTTTAAGTTATTTTCTAAGCTTCTTTGACTAGATTACTTGACTAGATTGATCCAAAAAATATTTGAGATGATTAAACTTATCTACAGTGCAGTATTTAACGCAAAATTAGCAACTTGCCCACCTTGGCCTGTGTTTTGGCAGCTGGTCCTGTAGAATAACATGGAATTTTCAGCGGGGTTATTAATATCTGAGCTAATCTTTCTCAAAATAACAAGAGCAAATTTTAACTGATGTAAAATATCCTTACAAATATATTTCTATCTAAAATATTTTGTCATGTACACCTTTGAGATGAACCCGGAACGTTAGTGCTGTCGTCTTATTTCCAGCCGGGTTTTAATTGTAGGCCGGACCAACTTCCTGAGTCGTTGCACGCGCGTAAACTAGCTAAATAATCCGGCTAGTTAAGGACTGGAGCGGATCAGTGTAATCTGATCGAGTCTCTTTCTCCTGTTGCTGTTATTAAGCAAATATTGTGAACATGGAGCCTATTTTAGAGCAGCAGCGTCGCTACCATGAGGAGAAGGAGAGATTAATGGACGCCAAAACAAAGGAGATGCTACACAAGAAAACGACGGTATTTCTAGCTGAGCTAGCTGGCTAATGTAGCTGATAGAAATAGACTCCTTTCTGTTAGGATGAATGACTGCTAAGACTTGGGCGAACATTAACTAGTAACAGAAACCTATTTGGTGTAAGATATGATATAATAAACCTTTTAGAGTGGAGTGAAACCTAAGAGCTTTGTTGTTTGTGGTCAGTGAAACATAACATTGTTTTGGTGAAACTTAAGATAAACCTGTATTCATTCACCTCTCATGAGGAAATGAAAGTGTTAGAGAAGTGAGAATACAAGGTGTGAAAAGGTTGAAAGAAATGTAAATACACTATATGGCCAAAGGTTAGTGAACACCTGACTATGATGCTTATATATTTCCACAAATATTGGAAGCACAGAATTGTCTATAATGTCTTTGTGTGCTGTAGCTTTACAATTTCTCTTCACTGGAACTAAGAGGCCCAAACCTGTTCCAGCATCACACTGCCCCTGTGCACAAAGCGAGCGCCATGAAGACATGGTGTGTGAAGGTTGGAGTGGAAGAACTCGAGTGTCCTGCACAGAGCCCTGACCCCAACCCCACTGAACACCTTTGGGATGAACTGGAACACCGACTGAACCCCAGACCTCCTCACCAACATCAGTGCCTGATCTCACTAATGCTCTTGTAGCTGAATGATCACAAACCCCCACAGCCACGCTCCAACATCTAGTGGAAAGCTTCCCAGGAGAGCAAAAGGGGACTAAATCTGGGATGTTCAACAAACACATGATTATGATGGTCAGGTGTCCACAAACATTTGGCCATATAGTGTACAACAGACGTAGTGTCACTGTGACAAGAATATAAAATGAATGGAAGTAGAATGATAAGTCTATAATAATGGCTTGCACTATAGAGCCCTATGGGAAACGACTGAGCATTTTGTGAGAAGACTTTAGACCATTTGCTTGTTTGTTTTTCCCAACATTCTTTGAATAAGAACTTCACACTTTTGGCAAATGCTCGTTATTTCTGTTCCACCAGTCAATACTTGTGTGTCTGTTTATTCCAGCTGCGTGACCAGATTAATTCTGATCATCGTATACGAGCCATGTTGGATGTAAGTCTCTATATATATATTTTAATCTAACATTAATCCCATTGTTGAACTAATGCTTTGTATTGCATTAAGAAGACTGACATTTTTCGTTCTTTGTTTATACAGAGGTACATGGAAGTGAGTGCAAACCTCAGAGATGGGTATGAGGACAAAGATGGGTAAGAGCCTATTATTTTCTCCTTCCACCTTTCAGAAGTATGCTGATTAATGGATTGATCATGCTAAATTGACCCATAGGGTGTGTGTGTGTGTGTGTGTGTGTGTGAGAGAGTGTGATGCCCTGTGATGACCTGGCATCCCATCCACGGTGTGTTCTCATCTTGCACTCAGTGTTCCTGGGATAATTCCCGGATCCACCGCCCAGGATAAAGTGTTTCCTGCATCTGAACGATCTAAATGATCTGTAACATCTTGTCTAGCACTGCATTAACATTGCTTTTCTTTTTCTTTGCACAAATTCTCCGCACCAGTTTGAGAAAGGAAGAGCTGAGCGCCATATCCGGGCCAAACGAGTTTGCTGAATTCTACAACCGGCTGAAACAGATTAAAGAATTCCACAGGAAACATCCGAATGAGGTACTGCACCTTCACTCACTGTTGCATCTGCAGGCAGTGATTGATTGATTGATTGGTTGATTTTATAAATCAGGAATTTTGTTCTCACACACACTTTCCACACAGATCTGTGTGCCCATGTCAATGGAGTTTGAGGAGCTGATGAAGGCTAAAGACAACCTCAGCGAGGAAGCACAGAGTAAGTCATGGCTGCCTTTACAGTGCCTTGCAAAAGTATTCATACCCACTGAACTTTTCCACATTTTGTCACGTTACAACCACAAACACAAATGGATTTTATGTGATAGACCAACACAAAGTGGCACATAACTGTGAAGTGGAAGGAAAATGGTAAATGGTGTCCAAAATGTTTTACAAAGTTATAGGAAATATAGGCACTCTTGGAACGCAGCTCGACCAATCAGATTAGTGGACCGGAACTGACTGTTGTATAATTTCCAATACCGTTGTGTTTTATTCCTAACATATGATATTTGCTGTGGTTGCAATCAAGAGGCAAGAGGCAGTTGAGTTGTTTTGATTAGCACTTCATATTCGAGACAAAGCGTGAACAATGAGTTGGTAGTTTATGAGGTACTAGATAGTAGTAACTTAGTACTTCCTCTCTGTTCCTTGCTATCTAGCGTTAGTTATCTAGAAGGATTATTGTGCTTGATCCTATTTTACAAATCCCAGTTCTCTTGGTGCTCTTGGTGTACTTTTTGTTTATCCAGTCTTTTTTATTCGGTTTCGTACAGATCTAGTAGAGTTCACTGATGAGGAAGGATATGGCCGCTATCTAGACCTCCACGACTGCTACCTGAAGTACATCAATCTGAAAGGATCAGAGGTACGACTTCAGTTCAGTCTTCTCAGTCATGTGTTTTCTGTCTTACTAAACAAGATGGATTTTTTTTTTTTTTTTGATGACTCGATGTCATGCTCTGTCGTTTAGAAACTGGAATACGTCTCCTATTTGTCGTCCTTCGATCAGCTCTTTGATATCTCCAAAGACAGGAAGAACGCAGAGTATAAAAGGTGAGTTGCTTTAACCATTTATTGTTACATTCGATGTTGTTCAACATCTACAAAACGAGTTCCTGTTATCGTTTACGTCATCGCAGGTATAAACAGTCGTGTGCAAAAAAAAAAAACCCACACTTGTGATGTTACTGAGAAACCTGAAAGCCATCTCTCATGAAGACTTGCCCATGGCAGAAAGCATATTAACCACTGACACTGGAGACTCCTTCCTTAAGTGTTAAATAAACGTCACCTTACAAAAACCTTCACCACGTTTTACTTTGTTAAATATCAACTCCTTTTTATCAGTTTATTAGTAGCCTAAGATTACCAAAGTCCCTCTGAATGAGTCGTTACTATAGAAGTGATAACATTATAGAACGATGAATCATTATTTATTAATTTGTATAAAGCCGTGATTTGTGTTACGTCAAGCACTACTGTCCGAGTTGCCCTTAAAGAAAATGACTCAACACCTTCCGACCAATCAGAAGAATTTGAGGATTCAGCATCGCTGTAGTGTAATATATATTAAATGTATTTTATTGAGCTCAGGCAATGTTTTGATGCACAGTTCCACCAGAAACAACTGATTACGTTTGTTAATCCTGTGATTTTGAATCTGTGCAGGTATCTAGAGATGCTGCTGGAATACCTGCAGGGTTACACAGACCGAGTGAAGCCTCTGCTGGATCAGAACGAGCTGTATGGGAAAGTGCTGACGGACTTTGAGAAGAAGTGGGAGAACGGCACTTTTCCTGGCTGGCCGGTGAGTTTGAGTTAGGGCGCGGTCACACTAGACCTGGTTGCCTTGTACCATGTGCAAGCACGATTGTCCCCCTCCCCACTCCTCCGCCGGCCTGCACTCAGATTGCACTTAACGTTCCGGGCCTTACGTCATTACAGTGCAACTTTTTTTGTTTTGAAGAAAAGTGCTCTCGTACAGCACAATGGAGTCCATCAGTGTAAGCCACTTACTTTGTGGCTTATTTGGGGTCGTTTGCGGTGCGGTGACGCACGGCACGCTCACATGCCCATCTCATATGCAGGATGGGCTGCAATAACTTATCTTGGAAAATAGCTATCTTCTTCGAAACAAGGTTTGGGTGACTAGTAGGTATCCTGTAAAGGAAAAAGAACTTGAATTATTTTAACTGTTGCTGTGTGTGTGTGTGTGTGTGTGTGTGTGTGTGTGTGTGTGTAACAGAAAGAGGCTAGCAGTGCTCTGACCCATGCTGGAGCTCATCTGGACTTGTCTGCCTTCTCCTCCTGGGAGGTAAAGCTTGCACTCACTCTCACACACAGCCATTTCTGTCACTCTTAACCCTCACCTTTATGTAATTTATTTTATGAAGCGTGACAATTGCAAATATATCAGGATCCAGATGTGCGAAGCTGAGCGAGACATATCTCAGAAGCTGTAATTATTGGGTGCTTTCACATACGCAGTGTTTAGATTGTTTGAATTAAACCAACCCCCGGTGTGTTTTTTCCCCTCTTTGGGGAGGTTTGTTAGTGCAGCTGAGAACACAGCAATCGCACTTGGACCAAAATATCCGGTCCTGATGATAATCTGAGCGAGGTGATCTGGGTCCGGTTCCAGTCGAAGTGCACAAAGTGAACCAAACATGACGTTTATTACAGGATGTGTGCGACATTTTTCTGATAAACTCAGCCATCACAGAAGCTGTAGCGCTACAGGAATGCCACGCAGAAAATAAACAGTGGAAGTGGCCCACACAATATTTTAAACTAGTCATTTATATTATTCAGTAATGTATTGAGAGGAGCTCTGTGTTCTCCATGCTCGGGTGATTTATTTTTTTTAATCATTTTTGTACGCTTTGTTTACTTTTTTCCGTCGCTGTTTTTCTGACCAATTAGTGAAAGAGTTTTGTGTACATGTTTTCAGCCCTACATGCCCCTCAGCTAACTTTTTTTTTTGTGTGTGTGTGTGTGTGTTTTGGTTTGTTAGATTACATGCAGTGAAAAAACAAACCAAAGCAAACAGCAAATGAGCCCAAAGTATCAAATTTCACTCAAATTTAGGCTTGAGTCTTGATCTGGGGTGGGGTTGGGGGGTGAATACTTATGCAACAGCTGGTTTTTTTTTTTTTTTTTGTTTGTTTTTTTTGGTTAAATTACAGTGGGCATCACAATAGTTTTGTGGCACTTAAAAAAAAAATGTACTTTTAAAAATAACATACTGGGGGAGGGGGGGGGTGAATACTTATGCAAGGCATTGTAGCAAATGATTTAATCAACCAGCAGGTGGAGACATCTGGACTATTTTATTAACAGAACATGTGATTGATTTCAGGAGTTGGCATCACTGGGTCTGGACAGGTTAAAGTCTGCTCTCATGGCTCTGGGCTTAAAGTGCGGTGGGTAAGTGTCTCTGTGTGTGTGTGTGTGTGTGTGTGTGTGTGTGTGTGTGTGTGCTATCCGTTTCTTACCAGCATCTGTTCTGAATCCAGTGATTTATACAGACTGTGTATATAACGTATGCTTTCTCCGTCTTTAGCACACTCGAGGAAAGAGCACAGAGACTGTTCAGCACTAAAGGGAAGTCTCTGGAGTCACTGGATCCTTCTCTGTTTGCCAAAAACCCAAAAGCCAAGGGACCAAAAAAGTAGGCGTTAAAATTTTTTTTTTCTTCCCCAAAGTCCATCTGTGTTTTAGTTTGATACATGGGATACAACATTCACAACAATCATCTGTTCACAGGGACACGGAGCGTAACAAAGAGATCGGTTTCCTGGAGGCCCAGATTTATGAATACGTGGAGGTTTTGGGGGTACGTGGTCTCTAGCAATGCTTCATTTTCCTTGTATGGAAAGGTTTGGCAAAATGAGAAACTGTCTTTTCCTTCCGTCATTATACGCTATTGCTAACAACATGCACTTTTGGAGCACTTCTGGATGTAGTCTGATGTAGATCACTGCTTGATCCTGCAGGAGCAGAGGCAGCTGACACACGAGAACGTCCAGAGGAAGCAGGCTCGGACGGGCGAGGAGCGCGAAGAGGACGACGAAGAGCAGCCCAGTGAGAGCGAGAGCGAAGACGAGGACAACGAGATCATCTACAATCCCAAAAACCTGCCTCTGGGTTGGGACGGCAAGGTAACTGCAGATCGGAGGAATAAAGCAGGAGATCTTCTGACGTGCTTGCAGCAGCCTGGGCTCTCGGGACAAGCGCATTTCATATCAAGGCTAATAGGCGGACAAGTGAAATAAATCCTACGTCCTGTTGATTTTAGTTATATTTTGAAAATTTATCCCAAGAGGATAATAGCTGAAGTTGTCCTTTTGCCTGGAATTCATATACTTGTCTGTATTAATGGCACGATCACGTTACGTTTGCTTCCACGTTTCAGCCGTCAGTAGGTTGCTTGGCAACCAAAACATGGGACTGGGCAAGCCCACTAGGCTCGCTAACGGATTTATTATTTGTAAGACCCGAATATAATCTGTATCAAGATGATCTGATAGAAATGAGCTGCTTGTGGATGAGCAAACAAAAGTAATAGAGCTGTAAGATATGTAGGGGTTATTGTTTGTTTGTTTATAAATAGATATGTGTTAAGGCATGTTGTGGTTTTTATAATGCATGCTCATACTGATTTATTGTTTTTAATCCTCTCTTTTTAGCCCATTCCTTACTGGCTGTACAAGCTTCATGGCCTGAACATCAACTACAACTGTGAAATCTGCGGGAACTACACGTACAGAGGACCCAAAGCCTTCCAGAGACACTTTGCAGTGAGTGCTTATTTCCTGTCCCACCTCACTGACGCAGCAATTTACTGCTTTTAACTTCAATAACGTGATGCGTTTTAAAAGTCAACTAAAGAGTTTAGCTTCTTTGCTCTGTTTCCGATGGAAATATTACAGAGCTGCTTTATGTTCAGCTTGATTTGGAATTAAATATTTTTAAAAACTTTTCCAGTCTGTTCAGCTTTAGTGTTGTAAAGCAGCCTCGTACTTCAGTTGTAAGAACTTTGCATTATTTCCTCTAGTATTAATGAATCTTAAAACACCTACTGACCAATCAGAAGTGAGAATAGTTGCCACGTACAATACATATTAAATACTTCAATTTATGCCTGTTTGAAAATTCTTTTGGATATTCGAATGATGTCTTTTTTTTCTTCTCAAGGATGGCTGCAAGTAATATTTTACTAACACATGCTCTATTTCTGGTCTAATTTAGCTGCAAACGAAATTAAATGCAGCTGTCGTGTGTAATCTGAGACGTTACTGTTACAGTGCATTGTGTGTTACAGTAATGCTTCTGAAGCATTCCTGCTTACTGTGAATAAAAAAACATAATCATTTCTGTCTCTCGCAGGAGTGGAGACATGCACATGGTATGCGCTGCTTGGGCATCCCTAACACCGCCCACTTTGCCAACGTCACCCAGATCGAGGACGCAGTGTCCCGTGAGTCCAATTACTGACGTTTCTAACCGTTTAAAAATAGATACTCGCGTTGGATGTGTCCTTGATGAAGGGGCTGTGTTTAGATGAATATATACGTGTGTGGTGACCTGGGAAAACCCTTTACATGGTGAAATTTTGATATTCCACTATGTATAGCTTTTAAAACTTCAAACCTACAGACATCCTGAATGTCAATTTGTTTCGAAAGTCTTGTCACTCCCAGAAGTGAAAAGGAAGAAAGTCTGCACTCCATTTCAACTGTGGTGCAGGAGCATCATGGATATTTTTACACCCAGTTATCTGATTACAAACTGAAATGATTAGACTTGTGTCTGTTTCACTACAGCGCACATCTGTCCAACAACATGACCAAAACATGACGTTCGCTGTATGAGGACATCACACTTAGCCAGCAAGGCTTTAAGCAGACCGACCCAATGATGCAAATCACTGCACTGGTCTTTGCAAAACGTGATATATATCTACAAGTTGAGGTCTCAGAGTATGTTATAGGCTAAAAAACCCGAAGTTTTTACAATATTTGCCAGAAATCAGCCACAGTGACATCCGACAGGTTTTCCTAGACCACCACACACATGCGGTTACACTGAAATTGATAAATTGTTCAATTTATGTCTTTTAAATAGTTTGGTCAAAGCTGAAGTCACAGAAGGCATTAGAGAGATGGCAGCCAGACACTGAGGTGAGTTATTCCCTTACATCCACTAATCACAAAAGGAACTGATGGCTACTATAGACACTGGTACCATGTCTTAATTTTTTTTCACCCCCATCTTCCCCTCATCGTTCATTCCTTTCTCTCTTTCAGGAGGAGTATGAGGACTCCAGTGGAAACGTGGTCAACAAGAAGACCTATGAGGATCTGAAGAGGCAGGGGCTGCTTTAGATCGTCACATAAAGGCACCATTTCAGGAAGACCTGCACCGTAGAAAACAACCTTGAGGACCCCTTATGACCCACGCTATATGTATTTTTTTTTTTTTTTAAATCTCGGGTTTCGATTATTCGTATGTATCTTTTGAAAGTACATTTGTATGTTTTTATTATTAGAATATTCTCTTTTGTGCATTCTGTAAAAAAAATGAGACAGGTATTCATTTCGTTGTTGAATAAATCTGAGAACCTTGTGTCAATGTGTGCATTGTTTTTGTCAAACATATGTGTATATGTGTATACATATCTATGCACACTCGTCAGCAATAGGGGTATCTATTACAGACTCAACTGCAGACTGCATTGTAAATGAAGGTATTTTTGGCTTACTGCTTAATGGCCTTTATAGTTTCTGCTATAAACTCAATTATTAGCTATAATATATATTATAGTTACATTTAATGATGTGAAATTTACTGCAAGACAAGTTCCTGCCATGTTATAGCAGTTATAGTCATTCCCTCACCAGGCTCTCTTAATTTAAGACAAAAAAAAATGCATCTTGTCATGTTACTGAGACACCAGAAAGCTCAAAGTCCTCTGTCCGATGCGCTAACACTGGAGACTCCTTCCATAAATGTTAAACGTCTTCTTACAGAACACTGTACAGCTAGGACTGGTCTTATTCTTCTCCACAGTAATGCATATAAACCCCATTTGCTATATTCCTGTTACTGACCATGGAATTAAACTATTTAGAAACATAAACCTAAATTTAATTTTACAGGGAATTGAATCAATAGGGTTCATGATGTAACTAATAGTCAGGAACTAAAACATCAGCAGCTGTCAAATGCCTTCACACTGATACCGTGCGTTAATTACCGTAGCTACAGTAGTTATGAAGCTCACAATTGCAAAGCATGACCGTATCGTTGGCTTATTAAAAAATGTAAACTCAAATTAGGCTTTAGGAAATGAAAAGCACATTGTACCTTATGCTTCACTTGAGACAATGTTTCAAACAAAAACAAATTGGGTAACATGGGGTCAGTCTGAAAAAATCTGTGACTGGCTCCAACAGATTTAGTAAAGTAACAAGATCAGCCTGAGCAGCATGAAGTAGGATAATCCATCACCTGTCAGATTGGCCCTGAGGTGTGCTCTAATTTGTTAAACACTGAAAAAATATGTATATCTCTTATTAAATGCATTTTGAATCTTGCAAATATGGCAAGATGTTTGCAAGATTATAAGAATCTGTTTCCAGTTTGGATCTGGGCCTGAAGCAACGTAGAATCAGTGTGCTTTTCATAAACACTGATTTCTATCTTAGTCACATCTACAATATGCACTGAGAGCTCTTTCTGTGCTCTTTTTGATGCTGTTATCACAACTAAGTTAGGGGTTTCACAGCAACTGGGGTGACTATTTATGCAGTCAAAACTTTTTTCAATGTTTGGATTTTTTTTGGATAATGAATCGCAGTCTCTTCATGTGTTTTGTAGGTGCACTGATAACGTACTTTTCAGATAATTGATGTATTAATAGTCTACTAAACTGACTTTTTTGGTCCAGCCCATGTGACTTTAGATACTGTAATGTGGCCCGCTAGCTAAGGTGAGTGTTGATGATCTAAGCCTACGTCCACATTAATCCAGATAAATTTGAAAACGCATCTTTTCTCTACGTTTTGGTCTTCCGTCCACACTGAAACAGCGTTTTTCTCCGGCGAAAATGAAACTTTTCAAAAACGCTCTCCCAAGTGGATAAATTTGAAAGCGGCATTTTTGCGTTGTTGTAGTGTGGACTGAGAAAACAGAGATACTCAAAAACTATGCTGTATTTTTAGTCATGTGATGGAGTCATGTGACCCATTCAACTTAAACAAGATGGTGGACGATGTTGTACTGCAGTTGTTGTGCCTGCTATCCAGTTTGATAATGTTGTTAAAGATTATCGTCACTTTGTATAAACTTCAGATTTTGCCGCATCAGTTCAAAGAACCGAAAGTAAACGCCTGACGGAAATGACGCAGGCCAAAGCGTCTTCCGTTTTTACGCATGCGCAGTACAGGGATGTAAGCGTTTTCAGACGTTTGAGTGTGGACGAGCAATTTTTGGAAAACGCCAGTGTAGACGGAGAGCGTTTTAAAACGAAAATGCAGTTTTCAGATCTATCCGGATTAATGTGGACGTAGCCTAAAGCTAAATAGCATAGCCAGTTCACCTACTGACATGTTTTAGGAGGTGGGAGGAAACCGGAGAACCCTGAGGAAACCTTGGAAAACATGCAAAACTCTACGCAGAGAGTAACACGAGCTCAGGATTGAACTGGGGAGCCTGGAGCTGAAATGCTAAGTGCACTAAATGTTTAATGATTTATGACTGTGTGTTCAGCTTCTGACTGAAGCTGCCAACTCCTCAGCGCGCGCGCACGCGCACACACACACACTCACACACACACACACACACACACAGAGGAGACAGCTTGGTTTATAGTGCTGCATCTTGTTATGCAATAAAGTGGATGAGCTTTCAGTACTCCTTTGTGCATTGCCTTGCTGCGCTGAAACTGCTGACAGCAGCTGCAATCTTTCACACAGCCGTGCCAGCTCAGGCAGAATATACTGGAACTCAGCGCGATGAATAACTTCGGCATAATGGACAAATTCAATCATTTTCAATAAATCTAGGAAACGCACAATTTCGGTAAAACCGGTATATCTTTGTTAGTCATAAAATAACAATAAACTATGATTAGATTCTGCAAATTAAGCTAGGTGTTGGTTTTAATTCTTTATTTATGAAACAGTTGAGTCACTATAAGCACATTCAGGTTACAAGGAAAGATGAGATCACACTCTACCAGCAGAGTAAACCACGTTTTAAATCAGAGCTCCTAATAAAAGTTTGAGACAGCCTATAAAATAACAAGGGTGCCTTATGTTAGCCCTGGTAAATCTCATAAATATTCAGACAGAGGTCAGAGGGAACAATAAACCTTGTTCATCAAACCATGCTGAATACAAAACTAAACATTAGGTTTATAGGATTTGCACTAAACATGACAAAATCGAATCCTTCATCGTGGTTTGTTCCAATCACAATAGCCACTGCTCTTTCTCCTTACTAAATTGTTCAGCCCACTTCTTGGTGAGCTCCAGGTAAAGATCAGGCTCATGGGGCTTGTAGTCCAAATACAGACGAGTAGCAGTCTTCTTGGGTACGGCTCTCTCGATCTGCGTCCCTTCGTGCCACTCGTTAAATGAAGTGATTGTAATGATATCTGGCCTCACAGACAGCGCTGCCTGCAACGAGGTCTCATAATAGCGTCCGTTGACTCGGTTCCGCGTGTTGTGGTTGTTCCACGGCCGAACAGCCGTGTCTACGTAACCCGGCCCGGCACTGGGCATGAAAAGCAGGTTGTTTCCATCACAGAAATCTTTGATGCTCTTCCAGTTCTGATGAGAGGAGCCATAAGAAAAGCCATTGGATGCAAAATAGGTGTACATGCCGTCGAAGCCGCCTGCCAGGATGTCGTGCTTGTGACGTTCTTCGACGACAAGGCCGATGAAGATCCCGTCGTAAGGCGTTCCTCGCAGGCTGTGGGAGCCTTGCTTGGTAAGTAACTCAGCCCAGGATTCAGGTGGGGTCAGGTACGAGTCATACACATAGAATAAAGGGAGGATTCGCCCTGTGCTGGACTTGAATCTGTAGAAAGCATGATGATTTCCATACCTGTGTGAAAAAAAAGATGTAGCTTTATTAATAGTATTTCCAACTTTATTGTCACAGTATACGCTTTTGTATAGTCCAGTGAAATCTGTTTGTTTTTCTCAAGAGGTCTAGGGTCAAATCATGAATCAGTGACCCTGCAGAGTGAATGACTGGATTAATTAATCTTTACAATTAACGTGATCTTCTTTGACTTTTTAGTTTAAACTTCTTTCATTTTGATGAGGAGTTTCCTACATTACACACAATGCTGTAAGACTACCTGCTGCTAGCGGTGCAATGGGATTTAGCGCTCGCTTCATCTCCACCTATAGAGAGTGATGCGGCAGCGCTTTAGTCTTTTAGTCTGTCCACATCTCTTCCCGCCTCATCTGTACACTCTGCTCAAACAGATCAGCTTCCAAAGCTTCAGATTTCATGCTAATACCACCGTCAGCGCCATCGTGCTTGTCATCTCGTACATCATTAACTAGCTGAGCCGAGTCTCTGATGTAACTCAGCGCAATGGATCTTTGAGCCTAGTGTTTGCCGAATGAATATTGCTGGAAAATGGTGAGTGAGGAAAGATGCTCTTGCTTTGGTTTTCAGGAGCTACAAGTGAAACCTAAGGGTCATCCCATTTGTTTTCTCTCCTATTAAACTCCACTGTAACTGTGCTAGCAGTTTTTTCCCCGTGACATCAGTGCGGCACACAACCGCTATCTTCTCATAGAAATACCGGAAATACAGCATCAACCAACAAATTAGCACCAGGATCACTAAACACATCACGATTACTTCAAAACAAAGGAAAGGGAGTTTTCCTTTAAATGTAGACTAATCGCTGATACTTATTCCCCTCGGTCTGTGTTCAGATTTCTTTTATGGCAGATGGTGTGCACAGAGGGGTGCCCAGAGATTGCCTGTAATGTCTGATATCTAGGAATTCAACACTCACATTATACCAACTCAGTTTCTTTTTGTAAAATGAATAGATGACTAATTTCCTGCCACTCTGTGTGCAACCTTCATCAGAAAGCTGGAATCATCCTACAGAGGCAAGGTTGCTAAAGACACTAATATTTAATCACTGTAAAAGAAAAAAAATTCTCACACTGGGCTTATAGCAGCATCCTCTATCCAAAGGTGCCTTTCCATGATACGAATGATACATCAAAGATACACGTTCCCTCTCATTTTAAAGACAGACTGTAAAAATATGAACAATAACAATTATTACTGAAAGGTTATGAGTAGGAATCGTCTGACCATCTGACTTTAGAAAGCCTGTGCTATGGCTCGGATTTGACCTACTTGTTAATGATGTATTTGATGTTGTCATGCACGCTGAGGTCTGTCCGCTCTCGGTAAGGCTGGATGTGAAACGCCACCTAGAAACAGAGCACAGAACACAGGTTGATGAGAAACCCTGGCACTGGTGTACATCATGCAACACAAAATGGCTCCAAGTAGCAGATTCAGGTCAGGCTTCTGCAGCTCTAAAAATGAGCCCCAATCACTGCTATCTATATTCCTGGACTGAGGTCGAGCCAATTGCCCTTGCTAACATGAATGTTAAACAATGGCGTATCTGGAAGTAAGACCCTGAAGATCAGCACAAAAAGTGCTATGTGAAAGTAGGGCCACAGGGATACAAGCACAGATTTTGATCAATAGAAATCTTTATATATATATATATATATATATATTTGTGTATTCATAAATTTTCATACATTTCATGTTCATGGAATAGAAACCATTGAGATTTAGGTAACTGGATTTTCTGAAGGTGCTTTAACAGCAACAAGAATATAGTCAATCTTTGCATGTCAGGAAAGCCAGCGATTGCAAGGAATGTGAAGAAGAAAAAGAAGAAAGAGGAAATTGTCATATACAGTAGTACCTTGTGCTTGCTCTGTGTAAGGTGTAGGCTGCCAAATTCTAGTTAGGTTGAGTAAGAACCAAACAGCATTTTTTAGTTTCTACAGTAGGTTCCTCTTGGCTGAAATAACTCAGTTGGGAAAACGTTAGACTGAAGGTCTAAGGGTCCCTGGTTTAATCCTGGGTTTTGGCAATGAATTCCAATTATAATAAAAATACTGTCTTTAATCCCTGCCCTTTCTGATATCTGTGAATTGTCAAAACATATGTGCTTTATATGCTTGTGCTCAGTTTGTGGAAACTAACATTTTAAGCAGTTCTGGTCTGGACTCTGAATCCAGCGATCTGAGTTCAAATCTCAGTAGAACCTGCGAACTGTTAAAGGAGCGTTACTTTTTAGCAAGTATAAAAATTGTCTCAAAGTGTAGGACATAAGGCATACTTGGCATCTAGTAGGCTAGAAAAACATCATAGCTACCAAAACATTATGTTACATATGGCCCAAAGTTTGTGGACACCTGACCATCATGCTCATGTGCTTGATCACATCCCATTCCAGATTTAGTCCCTCTTTACTGTTATAATTACCTCCACTCTTCTGGGAAGGATTTCCACTAGATTTTGGAACATGGCTGTGGGGATTTGCCCATTCAGCCTCAAGAGCATTAGTGAAGTCAGACAGTCAGTGTTCTAGTTCATCCCAAAGGTGTTCAGTGGGGTTGAGGTCAAGGCTCTGAGCAGGACACTAGAGTTCTTCCACACCAACCTTGGCTACAGCATCCAAAGACATTCTCGACAATTGCGTGCTTCCAAATTTGTGGCAACAGTTTTGGGAAGAAGCACATATGGCTGTGATGGTCAGGTGTCCACATACTTTTGGCCATATAGTGTATGCTAGTGGTACAAATTCAATATCATTAGCTAACAGTAGGTAAGAACGACCTGCAGAAATCCAATGTTATGCCTCCAGATAATGAATATCATTGACACTAAAAAGTTTGCTAAAAAATGTTTGCTCATCTGTTATGGTCAGTGAGGCCAGGGAGTAGTTCTTTTCTGTGTTAGCGTGCTAAACGTTCAGGCATGATACTAACAATCCTCACCATTGGACAGATTCAATCTAGCCTATCATAGTGAGAATTCATTCAGTTCCTCATCACATTGGTAAACCACCCTATCGTGAAGCATGGCCTCGCCTGAGTTATGCATTGCTTAGGATTGCAACCTCCAGTCATGATGAAGAAAGACCAAGTCGTCATATGTATTTTAGGTTTCTAAGGTATACCCTTCTTACATATTGGCTGAAATAGGATTCGGCAATGAACACCCTGCTTTGAAAATACTTTACTACATTCTTTGCCCCTGATTTTTATGATATCCAAAAGCATTTGATCAGTATATTCTTGTGCTCAGTGCTTTACGTCTGCAATCAGACCATCCATGTTATATTAGCAAGGACACCTAGTGCACTCTTTTCTGATTTTGGGAATAGTACGGAGACTAACATGTTCGTCAATGCTAAATACAAAATCCTGCTTTTTCTCTCAGCATCAGCAGCTGCCCACCCTGCACCATGATGGATCTGTAATATCTTTATCTTAACGGCTGTCTTAAACCTTTACACCAACAATTTATTGCTTGTCCAATAAAATGCTTGTCAGGAATTTATATTTGGCAGTCAATGAAATTATTGAATACACCTTTCCCAATATCCCATCTTGCCAGAACATAAAAAGCAGAAGTGTTCATTTCTGCTTTTTATGTTCTTTTTATGCATTTCTTTATTCAAGTGAAAGTACAATAAACTCTATGAAATCATTCCTCTGGTAAAAGCTGCAAATTCTTCACTCAGTTTAATGTAGAAAGGTGCAAATTTACTTTAAAGAAAGGAGTCACACAAAAGACATCTTCCTCAAATCACACAGATTTTTGTTACTGATGATAAATTAGTGCCTCTTTTTTTTTTTTTTTTACACCAAGGAACCAACTATGCTGGAGCTAAGACTAACTAAAAACTTTACTGCTAATCTCTCAAATGTTAGCTAGCATGATAATAACATCATAAATAAAATTAAATAAAATAAATAATAAAACTCAAGTACAGTACAGTGAATTAATCATTGCTGCAAAACAGCATTGTTAGGTACAACAAATATATCACCGCCACTGTTGCCAACTCTTTTCAGAGCAAAGTAGCTAAAGCACACTCAAAAAGTCTCCAGAAGTCGCTAGATGATGTCATAGACTAATTTGAATATTAATTAATTCACCATTATCATCACTTGCAAATTAAAAATTGAGGTATGTAAAACAGGAAGATTTTCATGTACAATGTAATACAATAGAAAAAAAAAGTTTTATCAGAATAGAAAATAATAGATTATGGCCACTTTAGGTTTAGATTATAAAAATTAGATTATAATCTAATTATATTAGATTTATAAAAATTAGATTATTAGAATATAAAAAGAAGTCATCTTTGGCCACAGCACCAGAAAATAAATTTTTACACATTTATAAAATACTATACTTTCTTTCAAGAATGCAGACAAAAAGATGCAGTGACAGTGACGGAAGAGCGAAGAACAAAGAGGTGCAAAGGTGGGACAAACAGTGGTGATCAGCGACTGGTCCTTGGGAAACAGTGGTGATCAGTATTTCTCAGGCTAATTAACTTTAACAACTCTTGTGCATCTTGTTAATGTTTCACATGGTACATGCACATGTATGTATGAGACACTTAATTGGTGCTGTAGAACAAAGTATATCAGCACTGTATGGATGTTCATAAAGAAAGACTAGCTTGTAATGGGATTTTATTTGGGAGTTACATTGGTACTTTTTCACGCTTGGCCCAAATCCTTGAGTCTGTACCCAGGACTGATTGAGGAAGGGCGTCATCCCTCCTAACCGTGAACTGATTCTGCAATTCTATATGCCTCCTTGCATAAAATGTTAACACGACAGGAGATATAGAGACATCCCTGTCCTTACTGTCCTTATTTATGTTGATTTATACCACAGTGCTGCTGAATTCTCAAATCTGCTTGGTCAGAAAGTGTGCAGAAGTTGGTTATTTTTGTGTATCCCTATGGCTCGGACAGTAGTTCTGGCTGTAATATCAACTTTCGGTTTATATCAATGCTCCACATAATCTAAGCGCACACATAAATGAATGAAAAAAAGGTGCTGTTATTTAACAAATGAAGTGTTTTGTAACAGGTCGTTTTCCACCATAGGAAAGTCTTCTGGAGAGGGAACTTTCAAAACAGATGTTGGACATTCCACAGCATTCCACAGCATTAAATGTAACTATAAGTGGTCCTAAGTACGACATGCCATTCATTAATACATTAAAACTGGAATTGTAATCATTGGCAAATAAAGATTTGGTTATACTGTATAATAAAACACCTTGATACTTGGTGCTACTGGGAAAATAATCAACTTAGTTGCTTTGAAATTGCACCACATAGTCATTGATTTATTTCCTATAACAGCACACTCGGTTGTGTTTTATTCCTTACTTAATTCATGTATGTTTTATTTAGTAGTGTATTTCTTTAGTTTTGCTGCTTTTTTTCTATTTTGGTAGGTGTTTTTTTTACTGTTGTTGTAGACTCGGTGCAGTTTTGAAGTTCACCTGAATCACTTTCCGAGGACCACAGAACCACTAGAAGCTACGAATCTCTCAAATAGCCTTGCAGAAATCCTGACAGATGCCACTGATGTACGGATTTGAGCAGTATAAGTCTGTAATAGCGCTCATATTCTCTAATGGGAGATATCTCTAGATCAGAGACAGGAAAATACAAACCAGGGATCCCTTTAAATATAGTGAAGGGGGGAGGGGGGGGCACCCACTAATTTTCCACTGTGTCATTGCTGAAATGTCCTTGCAAACTGTTTCCATGGCAATAATGTTTTTTCCACGTCCTTGCCGTTACCTGTAGTTGTAAAGGATGGAATACAGTTCAGTCTGGCCTGGTCCGTGAAGGCCAGAACAGAGATCTAAAAAAAAAAATTGCCAAAATGTACAGTGCCATAGATTGGACCTCTGCGGTCAGAATCTGTCTCTTTCTGTCTTACTCTCTAGACTTTTCCTGTCTTTCCATCTCTCTAACTGCTTTTTCTCTATGGGTGTGAAGACAGAGAGCTCATTTCGTTGTACACGACAGAAGGCCATGCTCTTCTAGATCACTTTGCTTTGACACACATTTGCCAAATTAAAGGATTCAGTTCTCCCTGTGTGTCCGCTGAATCATCTTCCGGCTCGGCAAGGATAAGCTGTTTCTTCGCTGTGCTTTCAACACACTTTCTTATGACAGTATCATCCATGGGATTACTATAAGACATTTATAATAAACGGTTTTGGAATGGGAATGGTACTTGGGAATGGGAAGTTTTATGAATGGTTCATTGTAACTTTTAGAAAATAATCATACCTTCACATTTAGGATTATCTTACACGAGTCTTTTAATAACTGATTTCCATTCTATTTTATCACTGAGGACAATATTGCAGTTTTTATTGCAATATTTTAAAAGTATTTTTTATGTTTGTCTTTTCATTTTTATAACAATTATACCAAATGGACTAAAATATGTCATACATGGATTATTAGTAGAATAATATACTGCCAGAAAAAGATTTTTAATATGGTTGAAATGGGGGTTTGAGAAGGACTAAAATATTTTTCTGATTTTAAAACAGTTAATTTTAATATTTTACTCTCAGGTCAAAATGAGCTGAACATGCAGATTCCTTTCTACACTAGGTAATAGCTTTAACAGTTTCAGAGAAAAGAAACCAGTCAGTATTTTCTTCTGCGCTGAATTCTTTTTTTTTCTTTATCACTCTAATTATCTGTTAGTTCTCAAATCCCAAAAATAGAACCAGCCTGTCTAGTAATCAATAATGTGGTCTGATACTGAATACTTCAAAATCATCATGAATATAATCATGAATATAATATAAACTAAGAATAACATCAGATGCTTGTAAGAGTATACAGTATATGAACATGCACTAATGTGAAATGTTCTACTATTTTTAAAGTGCCCTTTTAAAAAGGTAAAAATAATAAAAGAAGTGTTGTCGCTCACCAGTTACCTTGAGACTGTGCCTATGGGCAGCGTCCATTACGGAAGGCACCAGATCCTCAGTGGGTTCACCGTGTTCATCTGCCACACCAGGCGGGTACCAAGAGAGAACAACTACACCTAGCAAAATATAGATGAATGCTTCTGTCTTTGTGTCCATGCTGTTTATGTAATCTCTGCATTGTTTAATAACGTCATAATCATTTAAGAACTTCTTGTATTTGACTTCGGACACAATAAAATAAAACTTCTGCATGTGGACTCTCACAACTCTGCTTTCACACCCAATACAATGTTTGGCGATTTGACAGCTCATTTGTATACTGCACCTTTAAGGTCAAAATCACCATAACCATTAACAAATTATATATCGTGCAAAGGTCTAGGAAGAAACATCACTGGCTGAAATTCATTCATTCATCTCGAGTAACGGCTTGTCAGTGTCATGGTAGATCTGGAGCCTATCCCAGGAACACTGGGTGCGAGGTGGGAATATACCTTGGATGGAATGCCAGTCCGTTGCAGACACACACATTCACAGTAGGGGCAATTTTAGCATAGCCAATCCACCTACTGGCGTTGTTTTTGGGAGGAAACCGGAGAACCCAGAAGAAACCCACGTTGAAATGGTGAGAACATGTGGAGAAACTCAACACAGGCAGTAAACTGAGCTCAGGATTGAACCAGGGACCCTGAAGCTGTGAGGCGTGATTGTCACCCATGATTGGCTGACAAAAAAAAACAAAAAAACAAAAAAACAAAAAAAAAAACAACCCATGAAACTCGCTTACCTGCAGCAGCTGCTTCGATTTGCGCCATGTGTGACTCCAGGACACTGGGATCCCTCGAGCTGTAGGGTCCGAGCTCAGGGTAAAAACCTGAAGCGATGTCCTCTGGTGGATTGTGCCTTCCTTTGGGGTGACTGGCAGCTATTTTGGGGTCCCAGTGAGGAACAAGGACGTGGTCCCAATGGATGTAACCACGGTCCACAGGGGGTGCGCCATACCACAAATAATAGAAGATGTGAACATCATAGAAAATGCTGTGCTCATGGCCAGCTTTAGACAAGACGATCTTAGTATCGCTTATGTCCACATGGTTAGGCGCAGGTCGCCGGTCCAGCTTCCCACCCACGAAGGGTGCGAGCTCCATCCCTGGCGCGAGATCTGAGAATCCGTCAGTGGGCTTGAGGGTCCGTAATCCCATCATGGTGCCAAAGATGAAAAGAGCGAAGAGGAAGAGGGCCACGCAGAACTTCCTACGCAAACGGGTCATTGCTGCTGTCTATGGTGCTGAAAGACGCAGACTTTCAACAATAGTAATAATAATAATAGTAATAATAATAATAATAATAATAAAGCGTGTTCAGTTCAAGTTAAGAAATGAGTTTGATTTATTTCATGCATTGCTGAGTTATATCTACAGTGATGATACAAAACTTGGTTTCACTTGCGCTTAAAAAAAGAGCAAACAAAAAAAATTCGTACACAGGGTACGAATGATTTTGTACCCTATGCTTATTAAGAGTCTGGATCCACGGCCATGTTTGCTGCGTAAATGCGCATCATGGACTCCATGGGGAAGAAAGTGCAAGAGATCTTTATCTTCTTTCAGTTAAATCCATCTCATTTCAAAATGCCAGCTCTCCTTTTCCAACCTCCATCAGAAGAAAGGCAGAATCTCCCTGTTCTTCATTTCCTTCCCACGACTGATCATTACTCTGATGCTCCATCCTTCCTTTTCTCTCCATCCGATTAAAAGCTGCTACAGATGTTTTTCTTCCCGCCTCTCTTCCTTCCTGGCCTTTAATCTGTTCTGATGCCAAATATATGGAATCGATCAGCTCCATAAACACTTCCGGTCCACTGGTCGATCAAGAGGATGGTAGGATTTTCTGCAGGTTTTTTTCTTTTCTTTTTTTTTTCTCAGCACGTCTATGGACCACAAGCTGCATCCCAAATGGCGCCAGTTCCCCTATGTAAGTGCACTTTTATAGGGTACTAAATAAAGGATGTTAGTGCACTTGGTGTCCAATAGGAGGCCATTTGGGATCCCACCATATTCTTGTTGATGAAAAGAGGAACCGCGTCACTGATCCCTCATTGGATGAGCCTTCTCTCGAAGGGGCGGGGCTTGAGCATAATCATTTAGAATTGGGAACATTTATTTGAAGAGAAATAAACTACTAATGATCCAATTCTTATTATTCTTTAATATGAACTGTTAATTATGAGACTAGATATAATAGTGTATACACAGTATAAATAGGAGACTAGATATAACAATGTATATACAGTACAATGAGACTAGATATAACAGTGTATATACAGTACATCAGTAATTATATGGAATTATAGAATTATATAAGACTTACACAACATATCAGAACTATTAAAGCATTTCTTTTATTACCCTACACCTCACTGAACATGGCACGTAAGAATATTAAGTGAAGCTCTTTCTGCTTCTTTCATATTTTCTTGATTAGCAAACTCTTAAATCTGACAACTAATTATTAAAATAGATATGACACACCATGAAAAACAAACATTAGCAAAATAAACATTAGCATTTTGTTATTGTGAGTCTCTAAACATGGCATGAGAGAATGCTGAGTGCATGGAATAAAGCATTTTAAGGCTTCTTCGAATAAGAAGCCATCTTCAGCGTGGTACAGAACATGAGGAACCATATTACGTTTACACCCAAGCACCATTTTATTACTAATCACATGTCTAATCATTAAACGCTGTCAATTATTTCTTCTTACAGTTGTGGTCATAAAGTTATGTACACCTTGCAGAATCTGCAAAATGTTAATAATTGCATTGTTCTTTATTTAGTAGTGTCCTGAATACGTTGATCAGTGTAAACTGTTGTTATTTTGTCTTCTGCGAACCATGTAAATGTCTTATGTAGCTTCTGAAGGGCAGTACTAAATGGAACGATTTAGAATTTAAACTTCAAGCCTTCAAATTCAAAGTCATTTGGAGGCTTTTTGTGGGAACAGAATGCAGTGATTTATGATCCGTGATTTGTTTCTCCACTCTGATGCACTCACCATCCCGTACACTGATTCTCATTTCAGATACCAAGAAGACCAGACATGCATATTCAAGGTTTACTCCTTGAATATGCATGTCTGATCTTCTTGATATCTTTGCAACCTTTTCCACCAGCACCGTGTATTAAATATTCAGTCATTAGTTAAATCTGGCTAACGTGTTTAAGGACGTGTTTTGTCTGGCCATTACAATGGCACAAGAGTAACTGTTGTATAACATTTTGCACCTCTTGCTCAACTCAGTGCATAAAATAGAGATGACTGAAAATGAGATGCCAAATGAATCACCAATTTGAATAAATAAAAGTGTAAATGTTGTTGTGATGTGTTTGTACTACCACCAGGAGGCAGTAAGGTTCAATTTGTTTGATCTGGTTCCATTAAAAAAAGATGTAAGTGTTAAAAAAAGAAAATACTATTTGTAAAATAATTTTTAGAAAATAACAATTTAAAAAAAAATTATTTATTTATTTTTGTTAGAAAATTACCATTTCTGATTTCCTTCTGATTTTGGGATCTCTAGTGATCATCATTGTATGAGCTTTGCTGGGTCAGTGTTATAAAGAGATAAGGAAATCTTTATATAGTTACAATGTTAATATTAGAATATACTGGTATATATTTTCTGATGCATTTTTAAACAGCTGTTGTAGCTGGAGCTGTCTTTTTAAACACCAAACACATCAGTAGAAAAATCAGAGGAAAAGAAAAATCAGAGAAGACATTGTTTTGCTCAGTGGGGCTCTCTTAACAAGTCTTTCTCTAGGTGTTTCTGTAAATAGATCATTTACATTTACAGAATTTATCAGACACCCTTTTAGAGACAGACTTAGAGAAGTGCTTTGTAGTCTCTATTAAAAATGTATCATCATGCCAGTTCACTAGGTCAGGGACTAAGAATAGCACTGAGCTAAAACCCTGCTTGTGAGGTTCGTAGAAACATACAAGACAAGTTTTTTTTTTTTTTTAAAACAAAATAGATTAAATAAAGGCTTGGTGGAGAGGTAGGTCTTTTGGTTTGAAGACAGTCAATGACTCGGATGTTCGGAAAGCCAGCAGGTCAGCTGCCACTTGAGCAAGGCCCTTAACCCCCGACTGCTCAGTTGTATCCTGTCTCACTTGGGATAAAAGTGTCAGCCAAATGAGGTAAGTGGAAAGTTCATTCTACCATCTGGGTGCCAGTACAGAGAAGAGTCATGACTCATTGTACCTTGAGCCTTGTACCTTTAATTATTGACATGTAATTGTATTTCCTCTTCTTGGAAGCTGTGAACCTAGACACCATTATATACTGAAAATATGCCATAGATATTGAACTGTCCACTTTTAAAGGACTACAATGAAATGTTCAGGTGATGCTGAAATGATATAGATTGAGCTCTCCAAGGTGCTGAATATGTATATTATATTCCTCTCACTTTAAAAAAAAAAAATTGTCTTGATCCTTCTCTCCCTTTGTCTCTCTTCCACTGCATTTTGTGTCTCTTTCTTTATTCCTCCCTCAGTCCCTCGTCACATTATGGAACAATTAGGATCAGTTTTATTGTCCAAGAAAGAATCACTTACAAGGGATTTGACTCAGCAGTTGCTTACACTCTAACAAACAAGAATGAAGTGGTATAAAGACAAGAAATAGAAATCAGTATTTGCATTTGATTTTGTATAAAGCCTCTTTTAGATACAGATATGACATGCCTTTAGGCAGTTGTGGCGTAAACCTTGTTGTGTTTAAGCATGATGCTGAAAGGCAAAGCGTGAGCCCTGATGGACAGGAAACTGAAGTCAGATTATGACTGAGCTTGAGCATTTCACACCAGCATTTAAATTATTGATTATCTGCTGGTTCCATGGGGACTTTGGGAGAGCACTGAGCTGACATCTTTCCTTTTGGGATGCTTGCCTGATGTTCAGTCTGTTGTTGTTATTGTTCACACACACATAAACATGCACAAACATATATAACTAAATATACATGCATAATATGTTACATAGAAATCAGAGAATAAGATTGTGTGTGTGTGTGTGTGTGTGTGTGTGTGTGTGTGTGTGTGTGTGTGGGGGGGGGGGGGTATACAAGATATGTTTTTTTTTTATAAAAGTGTCCACATACAGTGTCCACACAAGGATAGAAATATCTGACAATTTTGACATTTGGTTGTTCTCGATGAGGAAAACTATTTTTTTTAATCCTCACAAGGATAGTAAGACGTGTGTGTGTGTGTGTGTGTGTGTACACATTTCCACGTGCCGGATCATTGTCCTCAGGCACCTCTGACTGACTCAGGTCACATCGAGACCTCCTTCCCTGGTTGCCATTGGGGGTGAGAGCAATTCGTCTCCATGGTGATTCTACAATTGACTCATTTGCATGAGGCCTACCAAATGCAACCAGGTGCTTGGTGTAATCACTGCATGGAATATAGAAATGAAGCTCAAATTACTGCAGGAATCCATTACTGAATCTAACCTTCACCAGTTGTGAAGGCAAGGAATCTTGATTCTGTGTTATTTATGCTTTGGACCGTTGCATTTTATTAGCTTACCGTCTTAACCTGCATATAGTTCAAAATACTTCTTATCACTTACAATGGGGAAGTGGTAGCTTAACAGACAAGTGTATGCACTAGGGACTGGAGGGTGTGAGTTCAAATCCTGAGATTGCAAGAGTGGCATTGTTAAGCCTTTGACCATGACCTCTAACCATGATCAACATTTTTGCGACGTCTAGCTGCAGAAACGTGTCATGGTTAATATACTACAATGCCATTACAATACGTAATATAGCAATTGCTAATTTTTACTCTCTGTTGTGTTATCCTTCCATACACTGCTTGGACTCCAGTTGACTTTTATTGGGTTAAATATTTTGGTTTAAAAGACATCCTTAATAACCGATTTATATCTGAATTATAGTTACGTGATACTATGCTGTCAATACAATAGTTAATGATGAGGTTTAACGTGCGTGTAGTATGTTATTAATGAGTACACTAGACAAGACAACATCTTAAAATTGAATTGACATTAAGGAGCTTGCAGCCTAACCCATTCAGCTATTATTACTGCAATTAGCAATGTTACAAGTAGTCTAAATGTAAAAAAAGGAAAAAAAAATGTCCTCATAAACACTTACACTTAAACTCAGATATTTCTATCATATCTACTGTATTTCAGATGCATGTTGCATATCTCTCGATAAGAAGATACAGTCTGGTGACCTAGGATCTCGAGAGAGGTAAACAACATGGACATTTATGTCTTTGGGTCAGCCTTAAGTGTCCTCCTCAGCTCCTCTAAGGTCTATTGAGAACCAGTCGTCACTTCTGATTGGTTAGTCTTTGAATGCAAGTTAAATTTGATAACTGGAGATGCTATGAGAGGTTAAAAAAAAAAAAAAACTTCTGAGGTCTGGACTTTGGTGTCCTTATAGCACGTTAGAGCCCAGCTTTCCTCAACTGCTCAGCTATATCATTTGATTGTAGGTTACATTAGATGAAAGAGTCTACCAAATCAGTAAGTGTAATGTAACGTACAAAGCATTCTATGGCCATGGCCTAATACACCTGCTCACACTCTCAGGTCTTCTCGCACTGGTCTTCTTATATCATACTTGAGTTGGTTCAGGTGAAGTAATTTTAACCAACTAAGTAAATTGGTTGCACTTTCAAGTTTAAGTACAATTTTATTAACTTCTTGTGTAGCTGTTTTCTTTTGAAGAACTGATAACTTGACAGCTTTCCACATTCTTTCCAGACACGGTCACTTTTAGCTAATTGTCTAGTGACATTACCTCTGGTATCAATGTTTGAAAAAGAAAGCACTACTGATGTACGTATGCTTCTATGGACACCCGATAACCACCAGGGGCAGTGAGAATCACCTGCACATGCCATGAAGTGATGTAATGATGCATGATGTAGAATTTGCAATAAATACCATTGTCATAGAGCCATCTGTCCCTGAAACTTTCTTATAAATTCCCGCTAAACTGTCCCTGGTTCTGATTGACAGGGAGCCCTGACTGTTACACAGGATGGTGCGAAAAACAAAAAACATCCTGGGAGTAACAGGCAGAAATGCATTGTTTACAAGCACTCTTTACAACCGTGGTGAGCAGAAAAGCATCTCAGAACACACGACATGTTGAAGCTTGAGGTGGAGAAGCAGCAGAAGACCACATCGGGTTCCCCTCATGTCAGGATGGCCGGTGTAAACTGTTATTATTTTGTCTTATGGGAAGCATGTAAATATCTGATGTAGCTTCTAAACTCTAAAGTACTAAATGAAAAAAAGATATTTAAACAAAATAATAACAATTTACATTGTTATGATCATCCTGTTCAAAAGTTTACACCTCCTGGTGCTTAATGTATCACGTTGCCTTCTTGAGCATCAGTGAATGTTTGCACCTTTTGTAATAGTTGTGTACGAGTCCCTCAGTAGTCCTCAGTGTGAAAAGATGGATCTTAACATCATATAGCTGCTGTTGGAAAGGGGTCAAATATGCAGAAGATGCTGGAAGAGCAAATAATGTGCAGGACCTGGAGGATTTTTCTGAAGAACAGTAGGCAGTTTAGTTGCTCAGGACAAACAAGGGACTCATGAAGAACTATCACAAAACATAAAAACAGTCGTTGATCATCCAGGTAACAACACACAGTATTAAGAATCAAGCGTGTGTAAACTTTTGAACTGGTTCATTTGTGTAAATTCAGTTATTATTGTGTCTTGTGGACTGTAATCATACATCTGCTATGTGAAATAGCTTATTCAGGGCAGTACTAAATAAAAAAACAATTGCAATTTTTATGATCCCTTTTATTTTTTTAAAATTATGAACATTTTGCAAGGCGTATGTAAACCTATGACCCCATTTTAGATTTATTTTTAAAGCTAAAGAAACTTTAGCCTTTCATCAGCTGCCTCCTCCCCGCATCTCTATAATACTGACTTTCCGTGGAAAGACCGTATCTGTGTCACATGAGTCATTCCAATTGTCCAACTGTCTCCTAATCTCTCTTGATGAAAAGCCCCCTTATTAATTAGAAAGGGGTTTATGAGTAATACCATACACGACACACTAGTTTGCAACTCTCCACTACAACAGGTGCTCGAAGAAAAGACTCTGCAACCTGAATCCTTTTAAAGTAGAGAGTTTTGGGATGATGATTAATAACAACCGGGAAGTAGGGATAAATGATTCATTAGACAGTAGACCATTGCATGTCTTGGGAGCCTGATAAAGTAGACTGAATGTGATAGCAACAGCAGCTACGCGTCCTGTGACTCATCGGTGTTCATTTATTCACACTTCAGTATAAAATGCATCCAAAAGTCATTGGTAGGCTCACACTTCTATCCTGACCATCTGGATTTTCAAAAGCCTGAAACTGGAACATGTAGCATAGTCAAGGTAAGTTATATTTTGTTAGTCATTTGGTCCAGGTGCTGAAATGTGTTCTTCTTTGTGTTATTAGATCATGAACTAAACAAAATACTAATGCTGAGTAGGATATCAAAAGAGTTTATAGGTCCTGTCCATAATTCATATTAGAATTAAACAAATTGAACAGCCTTTACAGTAAAATGTTCTAAATGCAGTGAATTACAGAGACATAGTATATGATCTTGATAAAGAAACATATATTTCCCGTAGTGGCTAAACTATATATGAATATGGATTAGGTTTAGAGGAACTATAGCCTTAATTTAGCTGACCATGGACATGTTGGTTTTGTATTTTACAAGATGCAGTATATACTTCAAGTATACTTTGATGTACTTGATGAAAAGGGGAAAAAAAACATTCTCCTTGGTCAATTTTGGACAGGAAAGTGGTTCAGAAATGCTGATCACAAGGGTCTGTGTAAAAAGTACACCAGGTGGATGACTTTGTAAGATTTCCCAATGACTGGGCTAAAAGGAATGAAAAAATAAAAATAAAAAAATCACTCAGTGTAAAGTGCATGGCATCACATTTCCTGTTTTCAAATATTGCCCTTTTTGTTCTTTTCTTGATTTAATGCCATTGTTTCACTTGCATACTCTTAGAAAAAAAGTTCTTCAAGGGTTCTTTAATTGGTTCTTTGTATAGTTAAGAGTTCTTATCTCCTAAACTAGTTCTTGTTTGAGGTAACGCTCTATTGTAGAATTCTGTGAAAAACTTATAAGGGTTGCTCAAGAAGGACAACTAAAGTACCCTTAGACTTTAACTTTTCCTAAGTGTGTAGTAAAAAGAATGGTCCATTTCAAACATAATACAACATTAAGTTTTCCAAAATGTCAAATTGTTATTATTATTATTATTGTTAGCAGTAGTAGTAGTAGTGGTAGTAGTAGTAATAGTAGTAGTGGTACTAGTAGTGGTTGTAGTAAGGGTCATAGTAGTAGTAGTAGTAGTATTGGTAGTAGTAGCAGTAATGGTAGTGGTAGTAGTAATAGTAGTAGTGGCAGTAGTAGTGGTAGAGGTACTGGTAGTAGTAGTGGCAGTAGTAGTAGGAGGAGCAGTGGTAGTGGTAGTAGTAGTAGTAGTAATGGTAGTAGTAGTAGTAGTAATAGTGGCAGTAGTAGTGGTAGAGGTACTGGTAGTAGTAGTGGCAGTAGTAGTAGTAGGAGTAGTGGTAGTGGTAGTAGTAGTAGTAGTAATGGTAGTAGTAGTAGTAGTAATAGTGGCAGTAGTAGTGGTAGGAGTAGTGGTAGTGGTAGTAGTAGTAGTAGTAATAGTGGCAGTAGTAGTAGTAGGAGTAGTGGTAGTGGTAGTAGTAGTAGTAGTAATGGTAGTAGTAGTAGTAGCAGTAGTAGTGGTAGAGGTATTGGTAGTAGTAATGGTAGTAGTAGTAGTAGTAGCAGTAGTAGTGGTAGAGGTATTGGTAGTAGTAATGGTAGTAGTAGTGGCAGTAGTAGTAGTAGTAGCAGTAGTAGTGGTAGAGGTATTGGTAGTAGTAATGGTAGTAGTAGTAATAGTGGCAGTAGTATTTTAATCTTTTTATTAGACTTTGTGGTAGAACATTGTCTGAACAACTGTAAGACATAAATTTGACATTAACAGGACATATTATTATTTTAATGAATATTTATTTGCTACCTCAATGATACTGAGCCAGACATCTTTATCTTCCTGGGCCGAGTTTCCCAAAAGCATTGCAGCACAAAGATAATGTTAAGTGGTAGACTGAGTATCACAGTGAAGACTCTCTCTCTCTCTCTCTCTCCCTCTCTCTCTCTCTCTCTCTCTTTCTTTCTCCCAGTAGTTTAAATGATCATAACTTTGTGATGCTTTTAGTACAGTCATATGAATTTTGGCAGCACTCTTTTGCATTGTTTCAGAAAAAAAGTCTGCAAATGTCTACTCTTTTGGATAGAAAGAGAAAAGGGTTCTTAGTTTCCTAAAAGGTTTCTCTATACAACTCTTTATACTAGAGGATCTTTCAGTAGTAGGATTCTACATAGAACCTATAAGGGTTTCTCCTCATAGACAGCTGACGACCCCTTAAACCTTTTTTCTAAGAATGTCGAACAGGTTTTTAAAACTGTAACTTTGAATCTTTAAATATGTTTGTTGTTTTAAGGCACCGTTGGCAAATGAACTGGACTTCTCTAGAAAGTAATACAAATTTGAACAAGAGACAGCAGTGTATTTGGACTTTGTTTAATTTCATATGAGCCTGCCCTGAACTGAAACTTCTGTAATTTTTCACACAGTAAGAGTGTTAAGAATTTGCAAGTGTGAGAACAATTATGTAGAAATGTACAAATGAAAAATGCCACCACAGTGCAGCACATTTTGTGTCCTCACTGAAATTGTTCAGGATGAGCAATTGTCATTTAAAAACAACAGTTTGTGTAATAAAAAAAAAACACGCATTTCACTATGTTATGCCCGGAAATTTCACATGTGAACTCAAATAAACATATGTGACATCATGTGAACAATGCATGATCACATGCGAAAGCTTGATTCATGTGAGAAAATCAGACGTGAGATGAGAATAAAACCACATGAGCACGTGAAAAGTAAATAAGCATGTGAAATCATGTTAAAACACATCTTCTACATGTGAAGTGTCTAACCCCACACGTGTAAATGTGACGTGGTTATTCACATGTGAAGTTCAGGTCTACAGCACAGATTCCCAGAGAAATGAGAAATTATAGCATCATTTTTTTTTCATAGAAATTGAATAAAGTATATTAAAATGAGGATATATACACACACACACAGTACTGTGCAAAAGTCTTAGGTACCCTTTATTTTTAGTACAAACTTTGTTATAGATTTGTATTTAATGACTTCTACATTATCGATTCAGTACAAAAACATGTTAGATTCCAAACATTAGTTTTCCAGCACAAAATGAAATGTTACAGAAGAATGTTTGCATATCAGTAAAGAAAGCAGCAGATTACATAAGAGACTAATAAGAAACATGTGCGACAGTCAAAGTGTCCAGAAGAACTGAGGCTGGTTCTGTAAGATGCTCAGTAACACTTACAGCTCATTTCCTTATAAAACTGCACACACTGCACCTGAGAATACTAATTTTTTTTTTTAAGTGAAGGATCATCACTCTAAATATTGACTTTGTTTCATTTATTACTGTTTACTGCTCTTTATAGTATTTTTTAAATGTAGAACCATTTAGTTTCATTATTTTTGAAGGCATCTTTGCTCTACAGCACTCCTTTGCATGTGCCTAAGACTTTTGCACAGTCCAGTATATATATAAATAAATAAATAAATAAATAATTGCAGATTGGACTTGTGCACTTTCGCTTTTGTATTTGTGGCTTCCTTGACTGTCAAAGCCAACATCAGATTGAGCAGCGTGCCAGCCAACAACAACAACAACAACAACAACAACAACAACTACTGCTACTACTACAAACTACTCGTTGACCTGAAACTGATTTGAGGGGTAAATAGATTTAATATGCCTGTTTTGGTTGTTAGCAATTGCAAGGCTAAAATGCCTAAATGCATAAAACAGTACTGTGCAGAAATCTTATTTTTTTTAGTACAAATTTTGTTATATATATTTATTTCACCACCTCTGCATTATAGCATCAGTACAAAAGCATTTTAATATTTTCCACCATTATTTTTCCAACAAAAAATAAATGTATGTTACAGGAAATTGTTTGTATGTAGGTAAATAAACAATACATTCCATAACAGATGACTTTCCTGACAAAAAAAACAGCATGAAGGCTGCTGGGTTTTGCTGCAAAAAAAGAAGCAAGTGCGACCGTCAAAGTCTCCAGAAGAGCTGTAGCAGTAATGCTCAGTAAAACTTACCAGCTTATCTCTTATAAAACTGCACAAATTGTACCCAAGACTGCTGATGCTTTTTTAAAAAAAAAAAAAAACACAAAATCACACCAAATATTGCCTTTAGTTTATTACTTTTTACTGCTCTTTATAGTATTTCTTTATGTAGACACATTTAATTCCATTATCTTTGAAGCCGTCTTTGCACGAGACGTTTGCACATGACCATATATAACTGAATTTTCTAAACTCTGTTATTGTTGTAAGAAATTAATTAGAGCCAAGAATGTTAATTAGGAGAACGTCTTAATATATAGGTCTTAAAAAAAAAAAAAAAAACCTAGTCTATCTGTTCATACAATATTACAATGTTTTTCTTGAAGATTTTTAGGCTTTTCTTGGAGAGTTTTTTCACATCCTGTTATTGGAATTGCATTTATTGATGGCACAAACATACAAATAAATAATGCTTTTAATAATGATAACGTGTCATTGGGGATGAAAGTAAAAGCCTAATCATTATGAAAATATATCCTAAATGATCAAACGTGTCAATAAAAATACATTTTTGTCCATTTTGACACTGCTTCTATAGAATATGATAGAAATTTTTTCCCCCCTTCACATGTAGATAGTAAACAGATAGAGGAGATTTTAAGGGATTTTTTAAATATATATTTTTTTCATTAATGACTAAAAAGCTTAGACAAGCTGGAAATTCAAAAACCCTTCACCCTCTAATATGTATAATTGAAGGTTTTCTAAACCAAGTTGTTGTCATTGCTGTAAGAAACGAATTATAAAACATTGTTCATGAGAAGATCTTAATATATCATCAATTTTACTTAAACTATTAATTACTATTACATAATTCTTTTAATTCCTATTAATTAGATTACTTAATCTATTGTTCATACAATATTAGAATGTGCTGATGATCACTTTGGATTTTTTTCAAATCCTGATGTTGAAATTTGATTTATTGATACTAAATACGTTCTTAAGACTGTTTTCCCCCTTGTTTTGCAAAAAGGTAAGCTATCCTTCTTTAGAATATGAAAGAGACATTTTAGATAGTCAGCATCTTGAGCATTTCATAAAGGTATCATGTGATGGGGGAATTTTTTTTTAAATGAATAGCTAGAAAGCTTAGACTAGCCTAGAAGGAAATTCAAAAACTGCCCCAATATATCTGAGTCCTTCTATATGTATAATAAATATAATATGTGTAATATGTTGGTGCATATTTCTTAATATATGGTTTGTGACACTGTGGGGGGTTGAGGGTGGTTTAAGGCAGTCCCAGAAGAGGGCGGCGTGTGTGTGTGTGTGTGTGTGTGTGTTGGGGGTGGTGGGGGATTGAAATATCCCCAAGGACCTGCTAGTTTAGGTACAGGTCCTACTCTCTCTCAGTCTCTGATTGGCCACCGTGTGAACATGGGACCTCGCACCCACAACCACGGAATGCGCAATTTATCAGCAATTGAGCATCACGTGGACTTGACCGAAAGGGTTGGGGGTTGTTCCTGAGATGCTTAGGGTTAGGACATGGAGCAGGAGTGTTGAGCCAGAAGCAGTATACTACATGACTACATGACTACATGACCCAGCCAGCCAAGGAGGATTACTAAAGAGCTTTTGTTTATTAAAGAAGAAGCAGAAGGCACACTGGATATATCCTAAAGCATGGCTGAAGGTAGAGTGTTCTTCCTCTCGTTCTTGTTGCTGTTGCTGTTGCTGTTGGTTCTCTGCTGAATAAGGGCCCTTCACAGATCTCCCTGTTGGAGGTGGGCTGGCTTTAGTTCATTGTCTTTCAGGTTTAAGGACCCCCCCCCCCCCCCCCCCCCCTTTTTTTTTTTTTTAAACTTTCTCACTGAAAGGCTTAATAATGCCCCCAAACTTCCTTTGTTTCTGCATTTCTACACCGGCTGCAATGGAAACTGGAAAAAGGGGTCGCCATGTTTATGAAGGGCCCCTGAGGACCTTCAGAGTCTGAGGAAAAATCAGAAATCAAAATTCACAGGATATCTGGGATTAAATTTGACGCTGGGATTATGGGAGAAATGGGATCAGTTTTTGGTGATTATTATAGAGGTGAGCTTTTTTTTTTTTTTTTTTTTTTTTAAATGGGTTTCCTGGGTCTAAGTATTTACTGTGTGACAAAGTTTCTATTAAAGAAGCATTAAGGGGGAAAAGGTTGAACGATATAGCTATAAAAAAAAGAAAAGCAAAATAATTTTTGTGGAAAAAATAAGTAATTTTTCGTGCACACAATATGCAAATGATTGATAAAATTATTAATACTACTATTATTACTAGTAGTAGTAGTAGCAGCCTATTAATAATAATAATAATAATAATAATAATAATAATAATAATAATGGCATTTGATGTAGGTTGTGCATTTCATAGTGATGTTTCTCATGGTCCACTTTGAGAAGTAAGGAGAATGACCCTCATTTGTGCACAGAAAGCACGCTGTAGGAGTTAAACCCCGTCAGTGCGCGCACAGTGCATGCCGGCGGCGAGCGCGCGACACGCGGCGTAAAGCTCGCGCGGATACACGCGCCTTCCAGCGTCGCGCGCTCGTGCGTTTGCCGTTTAAACTGTTCCCGTGCCTCTCCCCCTGTACTCCTTGAAGGGGGCTGTGCGAAGACCGGAGACGAGGACACGCAGAACTCCGAGGAGGACTCGGCCTCGTTCAGCGGCAGCGGCGTGTGCAAGTGGTTCAACGTGCGCATGGGCTTCGGCTTCCTGTCCATGACGAGCAGAGACGGCGCTCCGCTCGACCATCCTGTCGACGTCTTCGTACATCAGGTGAGACATCGGTGCCAAACATGTGCTGCTGACCTTACGAGTTGGCTAGGCCTTTCTGTGCATCACTTACTGCCTTTGCACACGTGTGTTTGTGAGTGTTTGTGTGTGTGTGTGGGGCAAACTTTCATCTGGGTTATGATTTATGCAAAAAAAAAAAAAAAAAAATCCACATCTGGATCTGCTCAATCAAACTGGTGCAGAAATTATTTACTAAACCACGCCATCACACGTGCATCCCAAGATAAACCTTCTCCATGCTTCATTTTAGAAGAATTTGTTGCACACGGATGTAAAGATGCAAAGGTGATGAATCTTAAAGGAAATATAAACACACGAGGATACATTCATAGCTGATGTGCACAGGATTTGTACAAGTCCTGTTTTTCTAGTGTTTGGGTGTATGTGTAGCCTATCCCTCCACCTTTATACATTATAAAGAAAGGGACAAAAACCAGGCCTTGAGGCCCCTAAAGCAGTTGTTTTGTTTTTTTTGCATTAGGCTCAACCTGTGTATGTTAAGCTCACATAATAGAAAATGTCAATATTGCATCCTGAATCAGCTCACAGCTAATTGCAATGATTGAACAAAGGTTTCTCTGCATTCAGATTGTGTACTTCTTTTGTCATTGTAACCAGATTAGCACTAGAAATAAAGTACTAATGATATTTCCTCTAGTCGTGGGGCACAGGATCCAAACAGAGTGGTTCTATATCACTCCTGAACCATGAGCTATTTTCATCATTAGAAGTCAGTGTATATACACACAGTTCTATAATAAAAGGGAATATAATGTTTCTTCGTATTTGAGGATCAATATGATTATCAGTTGAATTGGTGCATAAATCGGTTAAACTACACTGTCACGAGTAGATTCGATCCCTAGATGAATCCTGTGCAGAGTCTGAGAGACATGCATGTGTTTTCATTACATGTATATTCTGATTAAATTCTCTCTTTTGGAGTGAGGAGCAGGACAATATCTTGCGCATGGCTGTAAAGATGTAATGGCGATGCAAGCGAAATGCATCTTAAAGAGAATAAGAACAGACGTCAGTACTAGTGTGGACTGATTCTTTGGGTGCATGTGTAGACGATCTCTCTGCCTTTATGCTAAATAAAGGGACAAAATCAGGCCTTGAGGCCCTTAAAGCAATTGTGGATATTTATTTATTTATTAAATTTTTTTTGCATTAGGCTCAACCTGTGCATGCTACGATCGCATAATAAAAAATGCCAATACTGTGTCTTGAATCAGCTCACAGCATTGCAGTGATTGAACAAAGGTTTCTCTGCATTCAGACTGTGTACTTCTCTTGTCATTGTAACCAGATTAGCACTAGAAATAAAGTACTAATGATATTTCCTCTAATCATGGCGAGTGACATCCAAACAGAGTCGGTCCTGAACCAAATAGAACTAATGAATCATTAGAAGTCAGTTTATACAGTACACGAAGTGAATATACTGTGTATTATTGTGTTTGATAATCAGTGTGATTGTAAGTGGAAATGGTGCAGAAATTGTTTAGTAAATCGCGCCATCACAAATAGATCCGATTCCTAGATAAACCCTGCGTCTACTTCATTTTAGAGGAGCCTGGAGACATTGATGCTGAATGTATATTCACATTAAATTTTCTTTTGTACTGAGGAGCAGCATTAGAAAGATACAAAGGTGACGCAGGCAAATGCATCTTAAAAGGAATAAAAACACACATTAACTTGAGTGTGCATGCATAGCTGATGGGCACAGGAACATTAGTAGTCGTGTTTCTGTAGTGTTTTGGTGCGTATGTATCTCTCCACCTTTATACGTGTTAAAGGAAAGCCTTAATGCCATTAAAATAATTATGGCTTTGATTTTTTTCTTTGATTTTGTAAGTGAATCATTAAGCAAGGAATTGACAGTGCTCTGTGCTGCGTTGACTGGGAAAAAAAAAAGGTTTCTTTGAATTCAAATGCTGAACTCCTGGCCATTCTACCCCGATTAGCACTAGCAATAAAGTGACAATATTGATATTTCATCTAGTCTAATGGTCTCATCTAGTGATATTTCATCTAGTCATGCCAAGTGCGATCCAGACATCGTGGTTCCGTATCAGAAACAGAACAAACAGAACAAAATTCAGCATTAGAAGTCAGGATATACTGGCAGTCCTGTAAAAAGGGAGTCAAGTAGAAAGCTTTATTGTCACGCTAGCCATATACAGCTATACAGCGCAATGAAATAGCATTCTCCAAGGCCTTGGTGCAGTATATTATAGGAATGTGAGAATAGTGCGGGAGCAGGATAATCACTGGACAGCATGTAGTGCAAATTAGAAAAGTTGCAGTGCAAACAGACAAGATGCAAGACAATAAACAGAGGCTAGAACAAAAAGTAGGACACAATAAAAGCTTGTGTATACTGTGTATGGCTTCGACTACATTACTGCTACTCCATGTCACTGTAAAATTACCCCGAGATTAGGTCATTTTACAGATGACTGGCTCTGTAACCTCATCAGGTAATATCCTCCCCATGCTGAGTAAGATGTCTTTGGTAAACAACAGGCTGATTAGACATTAGCGAGTCTTGATGAATGCTGTTTCCTTTGGCCTTTTTAAAAAAAAAAAATAAAAATAACATGAAGCACAAAAAATGACATCTTAGCAAAGTGAAAATATCTTGAATAGAGTCCAATGTATCTACTATTACCTGTTATACGTTTACAGCAACTCAAATATAAGATACTTAAACCTTCTTCTAGAGTTTGTTTCTAATTTCACGGTTGAAATTATAATAGTATTGTTCCATTGGCAAATAATTTTACTAATTGTGAGCATTTATTTCTAGAAAGAAAAGAAAATAATTTGCCAACAGAATGAAAACATTTAAAACTTGAAATGAGTAAAAAATGTCTAGAAGTAAGTTTAATAATCTTATATTTGGTTTGTTGTAATCTTGAAAGAAAAAACAATTAATTTTCTAAGATATCATTTTTTTGCAGGGAAGGATTGAGACACTATACATATACATACGCACATATCTTATGTGGGTTACTTATGATAAATGGAGCTGTAGACATTTTCTGTCCTTGAGAGAATTGTGTGTTTATTTCCTTTTTTTAAAAAAAAAAAATGCATATTTTATTTGGCATTCTTTGTGAGACGCTGTGTCTCTTTCAGTAGGTTGTATAGTTGTGTACTACATATGAAAGAGACACAACCCATTTGAAATGTCCCTGTCAATTGCTGCTGTATGGGTGCATGTGCTGGATGTCCACTGAGTCTTTGTTTTCGTTCAGTGTAAATCAGCATATGCATTGAGTGCTTGAGTGCTTTAGACTCAAAATGAATTGGCTGTTGTTATTGATGACTCAGCAGTTTATTGTCTTTGACTTTGAGCCAGCCATAATTGAGAGGTTTGGATTTGGAGTCGTTTGGCTTGGGCTACTATAGAAAATGATCGTTTTTGAAAAGTTGCTGGTTGCTTATTGGTATCCTGAAGCAGGCCTTCTCACAATGCTTCCAGGACAGTTATTGATCATGCTCAGCGTAGGGTCTCTGCTAGGGAATCGGCTTGTTCCTGGGAGACAATGGCTGGCATTGTCAGGCTCGAAGAGAGGAAATCCTGCTGGCTGTGATATGTTACTGAGCAGCAAATGAATGAATGAATGAAGAGAGGGTTTGTGTATGTTCTCCGTGAAACTATGAACGATGAGGCGATATAAGGAAATGGATGGCGAGTGAGCGGAAGCGACAAAGCAGATACTATAGTCTGAGAGGGTGAAAAAGGAAGAAGGAGACTTATGGGCCGAAGAGGGAGGGCGTGGATGGAGGGAAATGGAGAGGTCTTGTTAGCTGGACTCATTCATAAAAAAGTCTTAAAGAGGAGGAGGGGGGCTAGTGGAAGAGGTCAGAGGATGAAGGGATGGAGGGATAGTTCCAGGAAACCATGGTGGGGGGTTGGGAATGAGGAATGCAGAGCTTGTCAAGCAGTCAGGATTGAATTCCTTTCCCACTGCCTTCACTTCAAAAGATCCTTCGGTTCATACAACGACCCCCTCCTCACGAGAGAGGTGTCCGGGTTAAGCCTGACGACATGCGGTGGCCATAAAATGGCCCACCACAGGCTTTTCACCTTCCACTGGGGCACACCATGCCATCACTCTGCAAATGATTAAGATTTAGATTACCTGATTCATACAAAAAGGAGGAAGAAGTTAAAGACCACCGGAAATTATCTTGTTATTCATATATTTTGTGCGCAATTTTTCAGTATCTACCACTGAAAAAAAGTATTCCATCAAAGTGCTCTGACTTTTCCCGTCTTCGGATTATGAATACAAAGGCAGAAAAAACATTAACCATGACATTAACATTTTGTCGTATAATACCTGCCCTTTCCACAGTCTCAAGCTATTGACAAACAAAACACTGAACATGTCTCATTATGCAATAAAATGCATTATGATCTCTATTTCATGTTGTATTAATGTCTGTGGAAGCGGTGTAGGTTATGTATGGTAGGGTTTAGAATGATCAGTGATACAAAAGAGGTCACGCAAGTTGGTGTTGGATTATGTAATCCAAAGGGGAAATACTTCACCACTCAGGTCAAAGCTTCTCAATCTGCTAATGAAAAATTAAAGGTAGGAAAACAGAACGTAACCATTCCCGTACTCAGCATTAGTAGGTGTTGTAGTATGTGTTGGTTTTTCTAGGTAGACCTCTCTATTATCTGCCTATCCTTCTTCCTGTAGAGCAACCATTTCAGGAATGCACACTTCCCCCTCTCTTCCAATATCTCCTTGCCACTGATGGTCAGTGTGAGATTTAACCAGATAGCCATTTGGCATTGTCTCACTCTTCTCACTGGTTCTCATCTCCATCTTCAGTCTAGTTGGAAAACTCTCTTAATGGATGAGCAACATTTTCCACACGTTTACTGTGAAAACTTTTTATTTTTGCACCAATAACCTTCTTATTAAAGGAACAACCATTGGCACTGGTTCGAGGGTTGCTAGGTCTCAGCAAAAAAAAAATTCCAATCCATCTTGAACACACAAAAGTCCTGAAAAGTTGACAGAACAGTGACAGTGTGGTTTTACGATTGGCCCTGTGATTAGGGGAGGGGGTGACATTTATGATTGCAGTTTAAAAATTACCGCTAGGTTTCTTTGAAATGTCGAAAATAATTGCGTTCATATTAATTTAAATGTGCCATGCACACTCAACTCACGACAGAGTAGCTATGTTTTGTAATTACAAGTACTAATAAAATATGCATTTATTCACTCGACCATAGCAATCAATCAGAGAAACACTTAACTTGCTCTCCAGTGTTCTCCAGTGGCGCAAGGTGGGGTGACGTGTTGCTAATGCAGTCATTGCTAGCATGGCTTCATCTTCCTGTTTCGCCTTTTAACAAATCCAAAATTTGTTAATAGAGAGACTTTGTTTCCACTTCATTTTTTAAAAGAAGTCGACACAACGCTAGCTACAATTATCGACACCAGAAGTTCAATAATGTTAAATTGTAAATCTGTGTGGGAACATCCAACAACCACTGACATGATTCCTACGATTTTCTTTAAAAACTGTGACTCCTGTGCCTTGTTGAAGTAGTGTAAGAATGTCACACCATCGACACGGGAGAGATGAGCTTTCTTTTATCTCGCTTGTATTTTTCTTAAACATTTTAAGAGTAGAAATATATTGCTTTTAATAAGAATAGAATAGTCAGTTACATCATTTACAACCCCTCCAGCTTATATGTAAGCTAAAGCTTATATGTTATTGCTTAATTGTATTGCACAACTGCATAGTCCTCTTTATTTGAGAAAAAAAATCCATGTACAGTCTTTGTTTCTCTGAAGCAGGTCCATTGACTATTTTTAAATAAAAACGCCACCCATGGACTTGTTTTTTCCAACCTCGTTCTAAAACTATCCCAGTTTGGTGTAAAAAAAAAATGCAACCCTGGCAACCCTGACTTCCAACATTTTGATGAAACTGTAGCGGTTTTACAGTTTTTATTATTTTTGAAACCCAAACTCATGGGTTTGCTGCTGATTTTTCAGGAATTGTATCTCAAATATTAAAATTCTTGAGTCAAAGCAAGCAGTTGCAGATTTTAAACAATGATTGATTATTGTGTTGTGCGATTCTGGAACAGCAGTTTGTCTATAGCTTTATCTAATCATTTTTGTTTCTCTTGGCATGCTTCAAAATTGAATGTGTTGGAGATTTATATCCATTATATCCATTAAATGCACCACTGACAATTTAAATTTACAAATCTGCATTCTCTGGAATTAACTGATTGGACAAGATTTAAAATAGTCCAGCCTAACCCTGTAGAGTGGATCTGATTTATTACATGGATTCATACCTGTGTCCAGGTCACGTCATACCAGCTTAATTTCTTAATTTTGGAACATAGTTTTATATATACAGTTATAAATATAATAATCTTGTCACATGCTGGTTAAAATATTGCTAAAATTCTTAGCTGGAAATCTTTTAATATTCAGAACTAACCATCGTCCAGAATTGGAATGTATTTCAAACTAAGACCATTTTATGCAGTAGCTTATATATCATTATCAGCCAGCAAAGGTTTCTCCCACTGAATGAAACCACTGGGGCATCCAAATTGGTGCATTAAGAGACAAAGAAAAAACAATTAGGGAACAATTTCCTTAGCCCTTTATAGCCGCTTCACAATAATGAAACCTTTAAGCAATCATTTCTCTACACTTTTATATAATAGAGCCTGAATGAACTGAATGAGTAAATAAACGAGTGCATTTTAAATAGTATTTAAAATGGAATCGGAAAAAAATTACATTTCATATATGACAACCTTGTATGTATATAGGTTATATTACTGTATGCATAAAACATTTATTGTACTGATGTGAGCGCTTTACATTTCTAACAGAGCAAGCTTCACATGGATGGCTTCCGCAGCCTGAAAGAGGGAGAGCCGGTGGAGTTCACCTTTAAGAAGTCATCAAAAGGCCTGGAGTCTCTGCGGGTAACGGGTCCTGGAGGGGCACCGTGTGCAGGCAGTGAGAAGAGACCCAAAGGTGCCCAGAAACGGCGCTCTAAAGGGGATCGGTAAGTTCTCATGGCTTGCTGTTTGGTCATACCACCAGTTATATAAAAATGATATTGTTATGATAAATGATTTCCTCTGCATGTAATTTCTTGTGAAAACTAACTTGATAGTAATTGTTTATCAGCTTTTCAGTAAACAGATGAGTGAATAAATGAGTGTTACTTAACCCCTTCAGACCCTGGAATGGACATCACATGTTTTTTTTTTGCTTAAACGAATACAGTTGTATGCATTTATAATATGAATAATGCCTGGTCACTGATTGGTCCCTGATCAACCAATCACAATGAAGGCATGACCCCTAACTTATTCTGAGAGAGCTTTAGGCATCACATTAGACAGGTGGAGGAGTAAGCACCATTTTTACCTGGTATATACTAATTTATGGTCATGGTAACCTCATCACCTTGCACCTATTATAATCTTAATAGTATCTGGTAATAATATTCAAAGTTAATTTGAAGGTAATTTGAAATAATCTTTCAGAGTTGTACAACACAGGATTTTTAAAAAAGTTTAATGTCCATCACAGGAACCTCATGTATCAGTTTAATGTTAATGTTTTATGAACATTAATGTGTATTAATTATTAATATGATTATATTTTAAAGTATCGGGCACAATGGCTTAGTGATTAGTACTGTTGTCTCGCACATCCAGGGTTGGGGGTTCGCCCTGTGTGCATGGAGTTAGCATGCTCTCCCCTTGCTTCAGGGGTTTCCTCCGGGTGCTCCGGTTTCCTCCCCCAGTCCAAAGACACACGTTGTAGGCTGATTGGCATTTCCATATTGTCCGTAGTGTGTGAATGGGTGTGTGAGTGTGCCCTGCGATAGGTTGGCACCCCATCCAGGGTGTCCCCCACCCTGTGCCCTGAGTTCCCTGCGATAGGCTACTGGTTACCCTGTGACCTTTGTAAGATAAGTAGTACAGTAAATGGATGCATGGATGGATGGATAGTTTAGAGTATAAAGTGACATTCAATCCAAAAAGTGGACCATGAGAATGATCACGCATGCTTTTGACCTGGCTATAGTTAACAGTTAACATTAACAAGAGGGCCAAGATCCCAAATAAAGACATCCTAGATCTCCTCCGCTTCAAAATGAACATAGCCCAGTGTCTGGTGAGGGTGCAAAAGCCAGTAATGCTACCAGCAAGTACACATGAACACACCCGCAAACGCACACAGACATACACACACATACTAAGACTCACAAACTGCAAGGAACAAAAAGAATCAAACAAGTTTTTGGAGACTTCATCTTATCACACAACAACCATTTTTCTATATGCATATTGCATTATTCGTTGTTCTTTTCGAAATCTTTAAGACTAGTTCACATACTGCATATGTTTAATCTCTAGTTCACAAATATGGTTAAAATATCAGGGTTCCTCCCAAAGCTTTCTTGAAATTTTATGTTGCTTCAGTCGTGGTGTCGGACATGAAAAAAATCTAAAAAAATATGAGTTAGACTCATTTCTATTTTGGAGACGAGAAAATATCAAGTGGGTAAAAAAATGTTTGCACAGTGAAAAAAAATCAGGTCTGAAGGGGTTAAGCAGAATTATTTCTAGTTCTAGTGTTTCTGCTGTTTTTCAAATAATCCTTTCGTCATCATTCGAAGAAAACTGAGGTAACCAGTTATAAAAAAAACAAGGTGAGCAATGCACGGCTCATGTTGTTTAACAGAGGAAAATGATTACATTTCAGGTGCTGGCCAAATGTAGTGCTTCTCGTCGTCTCCCCCATCCCCCATAATTGTAACTGACCTGGATCAATAGGTTGTTTAAAATCTCAGGGTTTAGGAGTTAACCCTGTGGAGCGATCGCCTTACCCACCCCCACATAGCCAGAGCCCTCCCGCATTGCGCATTGTGGCTATTTTTATTTTGCTGTGAAAATATCAGGAGACCAGGAAGTTTGGGAAGAACGCACGTTAATGAATAGCGGATGTAATTGAATCGTATGTGCTCCGTAGCTGCTTTGAGACAAGCAGTCCAATCAAGTGTTGCAGAGCTGAGCTTTTCCTTGAATTATTACAAATGCTTATTGACATGAAACGAGTTACATGTCGCTGTAAAGGAAAGCAGATCTGGCTTGAGCATTATAACCTGCTCTGTATGAATATCTATATTTCCCAGCGTTTCTGTCGACACGCCCTGACGTGCGTTCCCACTCCCTAGTGTAATGTATGTTTCATAAGTCTCGTTACTTTGCTTTGCTTTGCTGTGTGTACTTTCCCCTGCTGGGAGTCATTGACACTGTCATGGTGCGACTGGGTGCGGATCAAGGATCAAATCCTGTCTATTTAATTAATAACAGATGTAGATGCCTTAGGAAGGTCATAGGTGACCGTTCCCATGGCAACAGCGGGCTTCGATGGGAGCAAGCAGGGTAGGGGGTGGGTGGCAGAGAGCAGGGGTCAGAGGTGAAAGGTCACGCTGCTGTATTAAAACAAAGAGCCAAAGAGATGCCCGTTTCCCTCTTCTGGTTCCAGCTCCCTGTCCACGCTCAAGCCGATCAATAGATGATGTGTGTGTGTGTGTGTGAGTGTGTGTGTGGGGAGGTGGAAATGTGAAGGGGGTTGGGAGCTGGAGAAGCTAAGAGAAAGGATCACAGGCTAGGTAAAGTGCTGCCAGTCCATTACAGGTCAAAATACCGATATGAGTGAAGATATTTCAAGAAATTTGTATCCACATATGTGCTAATATTGTGAAATTTATTTATTGCCTAGTTTAAATGTACACGCATAAGCTTTTGTGTAAACTCTTCGGTGACTTGTTTGGGGTGAGACTGTTTATGTCGTACAATACAGCTGCCAGTCAAAACCTGTGTGGTTTTCAGTCCACAGTTCCTTCTTTATTTCGCTCCACTTTTTTTTTTAAAAACCTAATTGTATTCTGCTTCATGTATTACAACATGTGCAGTGATATTGATTATTTAATATATCTACCTGCTGTGGAAGATGGATGTTTTTTAGCAGGCAGGTAAGCAGGTAGGTGATCTAGAGTGGATAGGGTTGAGATGCTGTTTCTATATTTTTGAGTTGTGGAAACTAATATTAAAGCTCATAGGTGCGAATCTCAAAAAAGTCATTCTTGATTCAGCAACATGCTTCACAATCTCAAAAGTTTAACTGCATTGCCCTCTAGTGGCTATATATATATATATATATATATATATATATATACATACATTCATAAAAAAATCCAGTCAGACATTGAATCAATAACTTGCATGCTCAAGTTATTTTACTCAATTAAAAGTAGAAGTAGGGAGCAAAAAAATCTGCCAGAGTGAAAGTCAAAAATTATCTACATTTAAACATACAAGAGTATTAAGAGTTCAAGTAAATATTTTTAGCTGATCGATAAAATAACCATTCCGACATGAATATATGTATGTATGTGTGTATGTATGCATGTAAGTACAGTACTGTGCAGAAGTCTTGTGCACGTGTTACAAAATGCTGTAAAGCAAACATGCCTTCAAAAAAAAATGAAATTAAACATTTTCATTTCAGTTTTATGAGAACATTGACACTTCCTGGAGAATCTGCAACAGTTCTTCTGAAGATTTTACTTGTAAAATAAAAAGTGTACATTCTTTACTTAGAATGTAGAAGACATCAAGCAAACATCCAAGCAAAAGTTGTATTATAATACTGTATAATAATTTGTATAACAGTGCTGTATGTATGTATGTGTGATAAATGTTTAATAATGTAATGTTTTAAAAAAAACAAAAACAACAGATTGGCTTAGCATCTGGGCAAGATGAAAAGAGAAATGATGGCCTTTGAGTACGTTAAAAGTCAAAATGAAAATTCAAGGCGGAAAAAAATATGTTTTTCTGCTTGTAAATTTACTTGGGAAAGAGTACAAGTATTCAGTCTCAATAATACTTAAGTAAAGTACATGTTTTCCAAAATAGTGCTTGAGTACTCATTTTTATTTTTTCACCCCAAGTAAAACTATGAAAAGTAAAAATAAAATAAATAAATAAATTAATGTGAATTTATCTCCATGCCTATCTAGGTGTTATAACTGCGGTGGCCCGGACCATCATGCCAAAGAATGCCAGCTGCCCCCTCAGCCCAAGAAGTGCCATTTTTGCCAAAGCATGTCTCACATGGTAGCCAACTGTCCAATCAAAGCACAGCAGGCATCGCCAGGATCTCAGGGAACCCCCGCCTCACTGGCAGGAGAAGAAATCCTGAGCCACACAGCCTCACCACCTGATACCTCTGATTGAATGCGGGACGGTGAAACGGGATTACAGTCAGGGATAACACAAGCACCAATCATGCTGCTCTTGAACCTATCTCAGGTTTTCACTTTTCTAACAGCGTTAATGAATGTCGTCTCTCACTAGCATGACGTTATAGTAAAAATCAGTCATTTATAGTAGTGAGAGATTTTTCTTTTAAATACTTCAGTATACTAAAGACTATGTAACCTTGCGGTGTGGATCAAACTTTCGCGTTTTGGTCTTAATATGTTTGGATTCTGCCATATTTCTTTCTGCAACTTCAGTTCTATTCGTGCAAGATGAAGATTGTAGAAATTGGTCCATTTAAGAGTGATCAGTTTTCACTGATCTTCATTTGCAGGATTGTAGCACGGATGTGATAGTGTAATCTTTTTTGTTAGCTAGCTAAGTGTCTTAGATTTGTATGGAAACAATCAAAAACAAACTATGTTTACATATTGCAATAAGCCTGGATGCTAAATCACATTTGTGAAGCACATTTTTTCTTTCTCTCTCATTTTAGGAAGACAAAGCCAATGTTGTCATTTCATTTTTCAAAGCCAAAGAACATAAACTCATTTACTGCTTTTATATTTACTGTTATACTTCATTTAGAGTGAATGAGGTTTGCCATAGACCTCTTTATGGTTTACATAGTTTCATTCCCATAGCCAGTTGAATGTTATGTTTAATGATAAAGCTGTTGAACCATGTGAATATCATGCCGTTACATGCACTGTTGTGCAGCGTGAATTATCCTGGGCCTGCATTTCCAAATATTGGCTAGTAATTGCTGTAAGATTATACTGACCATGTGTCCCAATACCGTTCTTAACACGCACTTATCCCCTCAGAACAACCCTTGCCAATAGCCGTGATCTCCTTTGTGTCTATTACTTTTTACCAATATATATATATATATATATATATATATATATATACATACATACATATATACACACACACACACACACACACACACACACATAGATATCAGCATGATAACTAGCTGCAAAGCTGGCTTGCAAGTGAGTTAGAATAAATGAGAAGAATAAAGATAAAGTAAAGACGTTATGTTAGCTGTCAAGTGTAGACAGAGTAGTTGGGTATACAGTATATAAAACCCAATCTGAAAGTCACTGATCAAATTTTACATTCCATCATCCACTGTTCATACTTCTAGCACCAGATCGCAATGTCTACTGGCCAAGGTCTGCTCCTATGTGTACAGTCATATGACCCTGAGATCGACAAGTGCAGTCTTAAGAGCAGTATTGGAGTATCACTTTATTTTTTTGATCATACATTTGGGAATCCATGGCCGAGTTAGCTTGTTGCACTGTCACTTGTCATTTCATTTCAGAAGTTATCGTTGGTGACTATTTAATGTTAGCTGGTTACATTAAACTTTCTAATCCCAACAAATTTCAGAGAAACTTCCCAAATGGGGATTCATTCTGCTCATATTTGTTATATGAGGGAAAAAAACTGCTTAGATATGGCTAGTAAAGGAGATTATTTTTTTTCCGGATTATGCTTATTATTCCAGTTTTAGAGTGAATGGCGTGTTTACTCAGAGTTGACTCCTCTTTTATAGGGGACTCTGATGACCATGACCATGTTCTAATATAAATACTAATTGTAATCTTTGTATAACTTGATTATTTATTTGTAGCTCAGGTTTACCTCAGAATTTATGTTAACATGGTGGAGATACTAGTTCTCAATCACAGCTAGATTTAGGCTATTAAAATATTCTTGCAATATTTGTTGCAGGTATAAGCTTGTGATTAGTGTATTCTATATATTTAATCTATGCCAAATGTGAAGCAATCCAAATACTCCACTAACTATATAATAAATATTTCAGCCATATTGTCACTATGACTACAGTCAGGTAATTGAGAGTTCCTTGCTTGTTTCTGTCTCAGAGAAAATCACAAATGTGGGCTTTCTGGAAATTGATCTAAAAAGTGTTGCCAATTTGGTTACAAAAAAAAAAGATACAGATCTTGTCCAAAGTCAAGCCAAAATTACAATGGTACTCTGGTATATTGTATTAGAAAACCCTGTTTACTTTAAAAGGATGGTTGAGAAAGGTTTCAGGCCATTTTGAATGTCTCACAGTAAATCAAAGTGACTGATTTGTGGTATAACCTTGAAGATATTTTCCCACTTAGCCGACGAGCATTATCACTTAGGGAAATGCCATTTAAACCCTGTCTGATGCAGTTTTATTAAACACTGTATATGATGATCTTAAGAAACATTGTATGTGTGAATCACACACAATGTGAATAGCCATTTAGTTGAGGAGCCTAGACTTACATTTATGTGCCATCGAACGGTTGGTGAGAATTATTTTTAGCATCTGGATTTATACTTTTGAGTAATCTGTACCATAAAACAGACGCATGTACATTTGTACTGCCAAATCAATCACTTTTGAAATGCATGAGACCTGCTCCAGTCTTGTATATTGTTCTTGTATATTTCCCCACATAATAATATAATTGTTTTATTCTCTATTTGCATGGTAGTTGATGTTAGAGTAGAATAGTGCCATGTAGGCATAGCTTTTCAGTTGAAAACAAAGCTGCTGATTAGTAGTGATTAGAAGTATTCCAACTGAGTATTTGCTGTGTCTACAGTAATCTTTTTTCTTGTTGTATTTGGGACTGGGTTATTTCTTCCTTCCTTTTTTTTTTTTTTTAAAGAGAAAACAAGGCATATACCTTGTTCAGAATCTATACAAGTCTACCTCAGGATGTTGAAATGTAAGTGGACCTGGACTGAGTCTGCCCCTCTAACCAGTGCAGTGTCCAATTAAATGTGTAATGAAAGGTGTACGTGTGTGTATGTGTGTGTGTGCATGTTATTTAGTTTTTAGTGCTAAAATTATTTTGGGTGTAATAGCAAAGTCAGGTGTTGTCAGACTTGGAATGCAAGTTCTTTTGCAAGATTTCAGTGACTTTAGAACAAAAGCTGAAATGCTGTTAGAAATTCACATTGAGGTTAAAATACACGCAGCAGTTTGTGTGAACCCCTTAAACATTGTCTTGTCGTTTTCTCCGGAGAGGACAACACTGCTATCAGTGTGAAAAAAATTCTCAAAAATATTAATGGATGGAATCATTAAAGATGAGAATTAGACCACCGTTATTCCTAAACAAATCATGAGGAGCAATTTCATAAATGTCAAAATATCTTAAAATGTGCCTATAAAAACTGCATTGTGCACAGTGGGTACTTTTCCCAAGCCATTTGAAATAGCTACAAATCCAAAATCTATACTTCGAATTGAAACGTTTTCTAAGTTCATTAATGTATTTAATGGCTTCAGTGTGACATTACTTATTTAATAACTGATGCTCATGGTTTTTGTTTGAAGCACAAGCAGGAATCACCTCTCATTTAGATAATATTCTTTGTGGCTTGAGTTTGTGTTGTTTTGTACATTTTATGTTGCTGTAAAACCTGTGCATCACATTCAGTGTTCAGTGAAGATTGAAATACCTATTTTGTATTCAAATGACCAAAGAATGTAGCCATGTTGTGGCAAGCTAGTGGGTTCATTATGGAGCCTCATCTGAATGGCCTCAACAATCACCCAAGTATATGGGTTCAGCTGTCAGCTTTATCTTTTTCAACATATTGTGACAAAGCATGCAAAGAATGTTGTGACCAAGAATGTTTTAGGTGTGACTATTCACTACTTGCTTTCTAGTGAATAAATATCTTTAAAATATTACACAATTGCAGTATGTTTTCCTTTTGTCTTTTAAAAAATAATTATCATGTCTCTTTTTAATCTCAGTGTAGTTTACTATTACAAAATAGACAATATATTGTACCTTGCCATGGTCATAAATGTCTGTCCTATATCTGGATTATTTGAGATTCTATACCCTGTGTACAGGCACTACATAGGGCATGAAATAATGATTGTGTTTCACCCCTCCTAACTGCTACTGGTGGTGAGATACACCCGGATAACTCCTTCTACATGAGCTCATGCAGGCTGATATCTGCAACTAGACATACCCTCGACATGCCACACTAAACCACAGCTCTGGGGCTGGAATTAGATTTCCCCACACACAACACAATTGCCCTTTTTTCTCCTCAGTTGGGATTGCCCCCATAGAACATGCTATCCTGAGTGGACAGCCAAAATAACCATGCTGCAACACTTGCGCCCAGCAACACCAATGCCTAAGTCACTTTGGAAGCTAAAGATGGGCATCAGCTCATTGCCTCAGCACTGGACATCTCAAGAAAGTGGTGGCTCAGGCATATACCTGAGAGCTGAATCCTCTGTAAAGGAGCTGATTGAGACCTTTCTGCTAGTGGTGGGACCCCTAGGACAGGATATGGGGAAACGCTATGGGGAAAGTGTAGTTAGCACAAATTGCTCTGCTTGATGTGTGCAAATCAACCCTGCAGAATCTATCTTGTGTGCTGGGGTCAATCTTCTGGCCTGCCACCAAAGAGGCCCTGGTTAGGATCATGCAGGTTTCAGAATCACAAATCCAGCATAGCCAAACAGACCATTCGCATGGCACCTTCAGGTCAGTGCAATCTGGTTATATGTTACAATTCCCAAATGGGACGTCCCTGCTCACACAAGCCCTAGGCAGTGGGAGCAATGCCCTCAAACCTCTGGTAGGCATCTGAGTGCCCCTATCCTACTCTATGCAGGCCATAGATGGCTCCCACCCAGCACAAAAGAATCTTGTGAAGTCTGAATGCCAGGGGTTTGGGATTGGGTGCTTTAGAGCCAAAAACATTGCTCATTGAACTGCAACTACAGCAGATCAGGTCCTGTTGTCAGAGTGATATAACTTGCAGGTCCAGCATAAGCCCCCAGCTTCATCAATATAAGGTCTAATATCAGAAGTTGTTGGACTGTCCCAGGATCCTATTGATCCTATTGGACAGAGAGGTAGATCTCAGAATTCTGTTCAAGTTATTTGCTTGCCTGGCATATTCCTCCCCCAAACAGATATACTGTCCCAAATGGATAGTGAGATTAGGCATCCTCAATTAGGACACCAGTATCAGTGGTTCTTGCCCATTGGGCTGAATCGCCAGTTGAGGACTGTGACCTAGCAACCCAGGAAAAACTTTTGAATGCAAGAATTAGCCCCTTAGCAGATTAGTCTTGTTGGCCCATAAGTGGATGCTGTTCTTTGAATGGTTTTACCTCATGCACTTGGTGCTTTGAATGATTCCCAAGATCCTGACTTTTGTTCAGGAAATGCTAGACAGTACAGTGACCAGCCCCCATCTATAATAAAGTTGTACGTGACAGCCACGGCACCATGGATTAGCACCAGCACTATCTTTCTGGGGTCTCATAGGCATATTACTGCCATTTTTAAAAGGGCAAGGCACTTCCATCCTCAATGATTCCCCTAGGAGCTTGGTGTGGGACCTCCCTCTTATGGACTACACCCAACTTTTTGGTCGATTGACATTGCAACCTACATAGCCTGCAGAGTGTTCCTTGCAGCGTCTAGTACATGCTGCATGGTATTATTTAGACCAGACAGCATCCACCAAATACTCAAACCAACTGTTCATCTGCCATGGATGAAAAATACAAGGGGCATCCTCACTTAAGCCTAGAGGCTGGCTTGGTGGGTGGTGGAAATAATCACCATGTCCTATAGGATGGCTGGATGCCTAGCTCTTACTGTGACAAGCCACTCTAGGTGGTGTCTTCCCCCTTCATGGGCATTATTTAGAGGCTAGAGTGCTGCTCCAGGACATCTGTGCTGCTGCTACCTGGGCAACACCAGTCACCTTCTCTAGGTTGTACAAGGTTAACATCACCCTTCCATTGGTCTGAGTGTGGCAGTAATCTTTGAGCACCTTTCATGGTAGTCCGTAGGTAAGCCCTATTACTCTTGACATTATCGGCATACATTATCTAGTTGTTTCTCACTGTTTACCCTATATGTCCATGTCTAGATGCCCTCTAAAAAGAGCCTGATTTGTCCAGATTATTTGTCCTATTTCCAGACTCTTTGAAATGGTACCCAGTCAACAAATTTCCTGTGGTTTAGCTCTGTTACATAGCCACAACACTATCAGGATTCAGCCAGATTAGAATATTTCATTTGGTTCACATTTGTACCACCAGAATAATTTCACAACACAGCCATATCTATACCAGAACTCAAGCATATTAAAAAATTTATTGGCCCACATCTGAGTCTTATGTAGAATATTTATGGCTGAGTTCTGGCTCTGAGTTCTGTGGCCCACATATGGCTGACCTACCAAAAGGAAGTGGAACTACAGATCTTAAGCAAAACTGCATAAAGCCTATTTAACCTACTCACAATATAAATAAACATCTGAATCAAAATGTCCTATTAATACCAGTTACTGTATGTTATATATCCGTTTCAAAAGGTTTTCATTTTCACTAATCACACAATCAGGTCAAATCGGGTAAAATATCTGCATCAAGTACATTTTAGCATTAATTGAAAATCAACAGTTTATATTTTGATGGTACCCGGTCTCCTTAGAGAAAGGAAAAGAAAAATAGTATGGATGGATTATTTATTGCTCAAAAGTGTTTTTGGTTTGGTGTAATAAAAAGTGGTTTGGGCTAATAAAAAGCTTTCAAATTAGTTCCAAAACTGTTTTCCTTTCCACCTAATTACTACTACTGCTTCTTTTTGTCTATGTTCTTGATGGAAATTATAGTATATTGTAAATATCTAAATAGCTGGTTTGACTAACTCACTTTCAGTAACTGCTTTATCCTTGTCAGGGTCACTGTGGATCCGGAGCCGTCCTAGGAGCACTGTGCGTGAGGTGGGAATACACCCTGAATGCCAGTCCATCACAAGGCACCATTCACACACACACTCACACCTAGGGGCAATTTATCTTAGCCAGTCCACCTACTGGCAAGTTTTTGGGTAGTGGGAGGAAACCGGAAAACCCTGAAGAAACTCACATGGACACAGAGACTCCACACAGAAACACCAGAAAATCTTGACGTTTTGATATGCACTTTTAAAGCATGCATTACCTACTTTCCCCTGAAAAGAGTTGGCAACACTGCCAGTGTGTGATCCAAATATGTATGCCATGTGTTCCCAAACTAAGGATTGTGACCCCACCAGGGGTGGCTTGATTTACAAATGGGGTTGCGAGAGAAAATCTCCTCTTTTGTTTCATTCATTTATTTTACAATTTAATATTAGAAATTTTGAAGCTGGATGTGTGTGCTAATATTCTCAAATGTTACTGGGAGTCCCAATCAGACAAGCCACATTTAAATTAACGGGGTCCATTCATAGGGTTATTTTAGTTTTGTTCACTATCCTGACAGGGTGCAGTAGCATAGTTCAGCACCTCCGTGGAGTTGTTTCTCAAATCACATACTTGTGTACTATTCTGGACCATTATTGAGTACTAATGCTAACCGGTTTTCCTATTACAGTTAGTGTTTGAATTTTAAAAAACCTTCAAACCTACCAAATGATCTGTTTTGAGTACCAGTCTTCTGGACTTTCTAGACTAGTAAATACCTTTGAATGTAAGGTCAGAGTTTTTGATTTGAGACACAGCTCTTGACAATAATCACGACGACTAGGGAAAACAGCTCACCAGTGTGTTTGACTTCGCCGTGCATACAACTGATAAATATTTTATAGTTTCACAGTATGACTCTGAAACCTGACAGACAGGCTCTGGCTCGGAGAGGCCATTGAATGTTTCGGCTCTGAGATACCATTGAGTGAATATCGCTTTTAAATCTTCCAGATGTACATAAGATACGCAGCGAGAGCGAACAATGTCGCTTGCATTACCGCTGCTTGTGCACACCCATGCAAAATCATGTGTCAAGTATAAACTCGGCTGCCATGAATAAATCTGGAAGTGGATTATTTTCCTATAACAACACAACACTGCCCAGTAGACTGGTAAGTCAGTGCAAGGAGTATTCCTTTGTTGTTTTTTTTTAAGTTAATTATGTGACACATACATATGTTTCTGGCATAATAAAATGTTTAAATGCTACACTAGTCCTATATTATATATCTCTATTGTGGTCAAGGTCACAGAAAATTCATAATGAGAATTTGGGAAAAGTTTGGGAACCCTTGATATATGCTGTCTGGATAAGACAGCTCTTGAACGTGCACTGAATTTGAATTTCCACACAGATTTGTGCAGAAGGCAGACACATACTTTGTGGCATATCATTCAGACATTGAACCCAGGGACGGATTATAAGAAAATGGGATGCTTGGGCATGGAGACACACAGTGGCATCAATAACAGAGGATTCGGCGCCTAAAGTCCTCCAGAAAACTAAAGTGATAAACACTCACTTAAGAGGAGTAACGATGATTTCTTTCTTGAGACATCTTCAAAGTTAATGTGTAGATGAGACTTTTGGACTTTTGACTGGGTAGTTAATAAGAGCGACTTTATGCAGAGGCTCTGGCTTTGGGGCCCACTGACTGCTTGGAGCCTTGGGCCTGTGTATGAGATTCAGTAATCCATCCACCTACGTGCAGAGGAATTTGGAGGCACCACAGGGTGTCCCAGCAGTCTCCATATATAGAGGACTATGTTTGCCAGCACCACGGCAGCTGTGCCTTCATCACTGGATGTTCGTGGGCGTCCACTTCTCAGTTGGTCCGCAACACTGTCAGGCTTTTTTGAAGTCGTGTGTGATGTGCTTGGCCTGTTTCCTGTTAAAGTCCATTGCAACCTTGCGACAGCTTCCCGATCCAGCCATGAGAATGATTTCAGTATGTTCTTCTTTTGTCAAAGGCACTCATAAAGACTATCTGAAATAATATATATATTATTAATTTAAGAATAACATTTTTTACTAAAAAAGTGTTAATTTCCCCTATGTATTAGGGCTGCACGATATTGAAGAAAAATGCGATATGCGATAACTTGTTAAATAATGCGGTATGCAATATGTGGGACGGTAATGCTATAAGTGTGTAAAATCAATTTCAATTATTTGAATATATATATAAATATATATACATTTGTATATTTAAAAACTGAAATTGACATAACCAACATACGTTTCATGTTTTTTTTTTTTTTTTGCGGAAAAGAAAGCATTCTCTTCTATTATCTGCGTCGCCCTAAAACTTTGACTTTTCGTAACTTTTTGAAGTATTAAAATCATTCAGTTATGGCAAGCCCTTGTGCCCTCGTGCCCTCGTGAAATTCATATCGCGATATTTCGATATATCGTGCAGCACTACTCTGTAAGAACTGGAGACTTTTGGGACACTGTGTATTGCGTGTTTTTGCAGAAAGCGCAGTGCTCCACACTGAGAGAAGCTCCCCAGCGTCTTCTGCAGAGAGGGGGCGGTGTTTCTCACACTGCTTTTCAGGCTGTGAGCGGATTCACGCCTCTCCATGTCACACTGTTGTGTGTGTGTTTTTTTTTTTTTTTTTTTTTTTTTGGAGGCGCTGAGAGCGCGTGAAGCGTGCGCGTGCTGGCGGAAAGGGGGGAAGCTCGCCCTGGGCAACACGCTCGCGCGGACGGGAAGTGTGTGTGTGTCTGTGTGTATAATGGCTGCCAGAAACAGACAAGAAACGAAACAAGTGAATCTGGGATAAACCTGACGAAGGTAATTATTCCTCTCCTTTGTGTGTTGAATGTCGGCAGGCCGCAGGACTCTTTGTCTCGGTGTGCAGGTGTCTGCTGTGTCTTGTGGCCAGGACGTTTTTACATAGTTGTCAACATTAGTTAGCATTAGATTTAGCCTGTTGTCATTAAGGAGCATAGTGGACAACAATAACATTCAGGACTTTGTTAGATTATGAGACAAAACGTAAAAGAAACGACTAAACAGTCTAAAAGCCTAGAATAACCTTAATGCTTATCCGACGGCTAAAGGCTAATTAATTATTATTAGCTAATTAGCCAGCTAGCCAAATAGCCAGCTAGCTAGGTGTAGGCTAATGAGCAGCAGGTTAGCCGTGTTGCCTATAATGTGGATTTAATCACATCTGTTTCTGATATGACAAAAGAATAACACAATTCTGGGTTGTTAATAATACCACAAAGCACATTGTTTGGCTTGGCCTAGCCTTAACGCTGTTATACACTATTCAATGCTCTATACAGGGTGTAAAATCCAGTTTATATTAATGAAGAGCACAAATATAAGGAGCAGGAGTGTATTTAGGATTCAGCCTGAGATCCAGCCAGCTTTGTGTTGTCCCTGTCCGAGTGTGAGGTTTGTTCATGCAGGCTGTCTGTGTACACTGGAGCTCATTTGGACTGGGACAGGAAAACAAAAGTAACACGTCTTACCAAACTAGCTCAGCTTGTTCCTTTCGTTGGTTTGCTGTCGAGACGATATAACTAGACTAGCTCCATGTGTTTTCTACAGACATCCCAAACTCACGCGTTTATGCGTGGCTCAGTGGCCGCGGAGTTGCGTGCATGGCCAGTGTTTACCAGCTCTCTTCAGGGGGAAAGTAACTAACGCTCAGGGGTCGCTAGAAGGCGCCGGGTGACGTCACGCGCCCTCATTTGCATATCAAAACGTATGACATGAAGGAGGAAGATTTTCTGAAGACGCTTTCAGCAGAGTTTTATCAGAATGGAAAATACGGGAATATCAAAGTACTTAAAGATGCTCTGTTACAGGAAATTAATCCAACCCTGAAGTTGATTATTTTCCAATAACAGACCTTTCTTGCCCGTGATTACACTTTTTTTTTAATTTGTTCACGAGCAGAGCTTCATGCTTTTTAATCGTCTCTAGTTACTTTTAATGCTGTGGAACAGCCGCAGAATAAGTAATTTCCTGTTATCACTTATGTTACAGCAGCTGTAAGCAGTCGTTACGTCACCAACCTTGTGAAATTCATATAACAAAAAAAAAACAAAACAAAAACAACTTGTCATGTTACTGAGAAACTGGAAAGTGCAAAATGCTCTGTCCTGAAGACTCTCTGACACTGGAGACTCCTTCCCTAAATGTTTATGTCAACATATTCTTACAGAAAGCTGCACTATATCAATGATGTTATGATTTTCTTTGTTAAATAACAGCATATTCCTTATCCGTTTATTGTTATAGATTATGTAGAGCGTTCGCAATACAAGTCCCAATGAATGAGCTGTTACTATAGAAACGGTCTGTGATTGGTTGTTAGGATCGTAGGCTTGTACAAGCACAACTCAGTCCTCTATAGCACTGTACACTTAATATAATGACAGGTTAAAAAATATGTATGTATTGTGATAACCAAATACATTGTTTCAGTCCTCCCCAAGCACCACCTACCTGTGTGTGTAAGACTGTTTACAGCATGGTTGTCATGGCAACCTGTTTCTCATTGATCATTTCCTATTTTTTGGGGCCCAAGTCTCATTTTTTGTTCCCTACACATTTCAAAAGCCTGAATATAAAACACTATTTCTAAGATACTTCAATCCAAACAAACAAACAAACTAACTAACTAACTAACTAATTAATTAGTTAATTGATTGATGGTGTGAGAATAAATCATACAATGGACAGTGAGTGTAAAATAAATGTTGCACAAATAATATGCATTTCACTATTTATCTATTTCCTCGTTCCTTTAGTTCAGTGATGCTGTGTGCTACCTGAAGTAAGCCTTTTAAAGGTTGTTTTCACACTTGCGTTTTTCCGGACTCGGGATTGTTTGCCCTGAGAATTCGGTACGTTTGGCGAAAGCTGTTTTTGAGCCTGGGAGCGGTCCGGAAAACCAATCCCTGGTCCTCTTGAAAACTGGTCTAGGGCTTACTTCCACCGAATTACGGTGCGGTCCGCATTGTGTGTGGGAAACCACCCGCTCTGAGCGCTGCATGCTGAGTAATGTTGTTTAACCTGCTACGTTACTTCCTGTTTCAAGTTTCGTGATGATGAGAAAAGAGTTGTTACGGTCAGAGGAGAAGACGGAATGCCTTACAGGTGAATAAGGTACTGAGGTCATGAATAAGATACCAAAGTTCTTACATTAGTCCACAAGGAGCAAGCACCTACAAGAGCATCCCGCTCTTTTCTGGGAGACTTGCAGGTGCTGATTTTCATCCCAACAGCTTCACAATTAGCAGTGAACATTTTTTTTTCCCCCTACGATGTAGATCGTCTTTTGGGGAGTTATTTGCTTCACTCGGTAGCCACTTCTCTTTTTGCATGTAAGGTTTCCTTTTCAAAAATATCCTGAGTAGAATTTGAATATTTTGCAAGATTCTTTATTTGCACCAGTGAGCACTTGCATTAAATGAACCTGGAACATTTGGAAAATGATGAGAATGCTTTCATTGTTAGTTTATGGTGAAATATACATCTACACATTATAAAGGTACCTCTCGTTTGCAACTGAAAGGTGATACTAAGTTTTATCAGATTGTTTTGCATTGTAAGCTTAATTAATAGAATTTTGTAGATTGTTCAAATAAAGAAGATAAGAAATATATTTCTCTTTGCTTGAAATTTACCTAAAGAGCAAAAAGTATAGTGTGTGTGTTGCCTAACTAAATGGAGGTGTACTAGGGAGAGTTAAAGAGCAACTCCAGTGAATCTCATAAAAAATGTAACCAAAACATGAAGCTGTAAGTTTCAGATTATTAATTTCTCAAACTAAACAAAAAGTAATTTTCCATTACTAGCTTCATATCAGCTTCAGTTAAACATCAGAATGTGGGGAAAAATTTCAGATCTCGGTGACGGCACAGAGTGTGGCAGGGTTGTTGGTGCTAGACGGGCTGGTTTCAGTATTTCAGAAACTGCTGATCTACTGAGATCTTCACACACAACTAGTCTAGGGCTTATTCAGAACGGTGCGAAAAACACAAAAACATCCAGTGAGCGGCAGTTCTGTGGGTGGAAGCACCTTGTTGATGAGAGAGGTCGGAGTAGTATGGCCTGACTGGTTCGAGCTGACAGGAAGGCTACAGAAAGTCAGCCACTCTTTACACCCGTGGTGAGCAGAAAAGCATCTCAGAACTCCCAGGTCAAACCTTCAGGCTGGTGGGCTACAACAGCAGAAGACCACATCAGGTTCCACTCTTGTCAGTCAAGAACAGGAACCTGAGGCTACAGTAGGCTCACCGAAATGGTTGTAAACAGGTTTTTTGAGTTGCCGTAGCCTTCCTGTCAGCCTGAACCAGTCTGGCCGTTCTCCTCTGACCTCACTCATCAACACGGCGTTTCCGCCAACAGAACTGCCACTCACTGGATGTTTTTGTTTTTCAGTGACGCAGATGGTGTTTGAACACAGGGACATGACAACAGGGGGGAAAAAAAAGACAGCTGGATTAGAGAACAGTGTTAGGTTGCTTTTGTGTTACTCGCCTCAGCTTTTCTGACATGGTATGGTAGTTGACAAAATCGCAACTCTACGCTTTGTTATTTGAGATTTAACATCACGTTGTTTTAATAGCATATGACTAAACACTTCTCAAACTTTGTGCATAGTGGTGCATATCTACATCCTATAAATAATTTTTAGGTGTGTTTGTATGTACTTACTGGATATTTATTGCACTCTCTCGACCTGCAGCTGAGGAAGAGGATGGTGAGCAGGCAAGCCAAGTACGAGCTGATTCAAGAGGTGGGCCGAGGCAGCTATGGTGTGGTGTACGAGGCTGTGGTGCAGCGGACAGGAGCGCGTGTCGCCATCAAGAAAATTCGCTGCCACTCGCCTGAGAATGTGGAGCTAGCTCTGCGTGAGTTCTGGGCCCTCAGCAGCATCCAAAGCCAGCACCCTAATGTGATCCACCTGAAGGAATGTGTGCTCCAGACAGACGGACTGGCTCAGAAGATGAACCACGGCTCCGGCTCCTCTTCATACCTGGAGGTATGTGCATAGGTGATGATAATTCCTTACATTTATATGGAGACTGCTTTACACCGAAGGCTGCGTTGCTACTCAAACCACTTTTCAAGACTCGTATGGCAACATTTGTAGTGTGAACGCAAATGCACCTTGATGTGTCCCAGACAAAAGCGAAGGACTGCCTGAACAACTACATCATGCGATATGTAACTGGAAACCCTGCTCACAAGCGGTCACTGCAGAGACACTTTCAGGGCTTATGTAAAGGCGAGGTGTTGGTGGCTGTCTCAGCTATCCACTTATCAGACCACGTGAGACAGACGTTAATAGCAGGTCTGAACGTGGTCTTCTTGTAGAGACCTAGCAGTAACTAAAGACGCAGCAATCGCAGTGAATTACAGTACGCATTGTCACTCTACTGCGTAGTCTTAATGACTGCGCAACACTTTCCAGACTGTTCTGAAAATGTAATGTTAGATCTTTTTCTAACATCTGGCGTACAGTCTGGATGTGGGCCAAACTTGGTACAAACTTGAGTACTTGGGGGAAAATACTGTGGCAAAGCCATTAAACGTCTCTCACCATACAACAGTGACTCCAGTTCTAGCGGCGTCTGCCTGCCCATCTGAGATTCTCTTTAGAGCTCTGTATCAAGAACGAGTGGCTGAATGTTTGTAGGATTTATGTGGAATTATCATTGTGACCAGCAGATGAACTGATTTTGGAACTGATCCAAACAGGGTCAAGGTCACAGCAAGGAAAATGTTTGAAATAGTTTTTCTTCAGTAGTTTCCTTCATGTCTGAAGTATGTTTTAAGGGTAGTTCTGGCATAAACATTAGTAACAAGAAGGACTAGGCTTCTTGGTGGATGGAGGTATCCCTGTTCATACAGTTGGTGTCGCGTTCAAATTGTTTAAACATAAATCAGCTGAGCTTCTGTAGCAGGTCCTCTTCTGTGGTTTATCCAATCACTTGCATTTATGGGAATTATTTAGCTGAAGGCAGCTCATCAGACCAGAGACTAGCTCCAGGGCGAGAGACATTCAGTAAGAAACGAGAGTGTTTCCACAAACCTTTATATTTTTTATTTTTTTATTTTTTGTTTACCGTCTCTGGTCTGATTTGCGAACTGACGACATGGCTTGTTTAAAGAAACGTTGATTACGAAAGACAGCAGACGTTTAAAGATGAATGGACAGAAGTCCATACAGAAGTATGCGTTGTCTTGTCTGTTCAGTGTCTATGGCTCTAGACACGAGTGGTAACATGAAGCGGCACTATGAAATAAAAAACAAACCACTTGGAATTGTCTTATTTTTAATGGTTAACTGTTGTCGACATTCAGTCATGCTAGTTGCTTACCTTTGAAAGCAAGGAATTGTAAGTAACTGGACTCTTCCAAAGTTTAGTTGAATACCCCGCATTTAAAGAGTCTAATGTGCTAGCTGACTTCTATGAGTCAAATCAGAGAACGTAAAACAAAAAATAACAGCAACACTTTCTATGAAGCCCATGCTCATAATGAATAATATCCCCGTTTGTAATTATTTATAAGCAAGGATCACTGTTCTGTAAATACATTTATAAAGACACATCAAGACCTATACTTCATCATCATAAAAGTTTGTTAAATTATATTACTGTTATAATTACTTAGAAGTGATGCACTTGCTTTTTCAATGCCCATGCTCATAATGCATTACACACTGATTTATAAGTATTAATTATCAGTCTTATGGTTCCATGAATTTATTTATGATGCTGCATCTTTATAAGTACATTCATGGTACATTGTGTGAATAATTAATACTTATAAACCAGCGTATAAGGCGTTACGAGCATAGGCTTCATAGAAAGTGTTAACAAAATACCAACCTTTCTTAGATATTGCCAAAAGTATGTGGACACCTGATGTTTTCAGCAAAAGATTTAGTCCCCCTTTCCTGTTATAATAACCTTCACTCTTCTGGGAAGGCTTTCCACTAGATGTTGGAGCGTGGCTGTGGGGATTTGTGTTCATTCAGCTACAGGAGCATTAGTGAGATCAGGCGCTGATGTTGGTGAGGAGGTCTGGGGTGCAGTCGGTGTTCCAGTTCATCCAAAAGGTGTTCAGTGGGGTTGAGGTCAGGGCTCTGTGCAGGACGCTCGAGTTCTTCCACTCCAACCTTCACACACCATGTCTTCATGGAGCTCGCTTTGTGCACAGGGGCAGTGTGATGCTGGAACAGGCTTGGGCCTCTTGGTTCCAGTGAAGGGAAATTGTAATGCTACAGCACACAAAGACATCTTAGACAACTGCGTCCTTCCAACTTTGTGGCAACAGTTTGGGGAAGAACCACAGATGGGTGTGATGGTCAGGTGTCAACATACTTTTGGCCATGTAGTGTATTCCTCTTGGACTATTCTTTATTATTTTTGTACGCTGCTGCATGATGCTAGTCAGCCAACCACCACTGTGAGATACAGGACTGGTGCAGCAGGCCTGATACTCTGCACCGGAACAACACATCCTGTATGTTGGTGCTCTGAGTTCATGCAGAAGAAAGTGTGGATGAACATCACATCTTGAGTGCAGCTGCTGTTGGCTGAGAAGAGTAGAAGGGCATTTTGTGCTGTTGCGTGCTACCAAACACAGGAAACTGGAGGCAGCTCAGAGAGAAAAACATTGGCTAAGACTTCCGCACATTTTCGTATATTAGGGTTTCAAACACGTGGTGTCTAGGAAGACATTTGTTGTGGATTGCTTAACAATAAGGTTATTGGTTACCATGCTGTACCTGAAAAATAAACAAACTTTGTAGATGCATGTAGCTGGATTTTGCATCTTAAAATATCAGTCCTCTATTTTTGCCCCAGATCATGTAGATAAGTAACTCTCATGGTGCTCATTAAAAATCATGCCAGACATGTTCGCTTCAGCATGTTTTCTACTGATGACACATTGCAACAGGATGAGCACACACACACACACACACACACACACACACACACACACACACACACACACACACACACACACACGCTGTAGCAGCCATGTGTACATCTCCCAGTGAAACCTAAACATTTATGCCATTTGCTCAGGGCTGCTCTTGAGTATCACATGAACCAAGTGTTAGACTTTGTTCTGTTTTTAATATCACCTTGTATAAAGCCACATGCTGATTAGGCCTGGCAGCTAATTAAAACAAAATTAGACTCCAAGAATGCTGGAGTATTTTTTCTCTTCAGCCTGCATGACTGTGGCGAAGATGAAACACTTGAGAAAGCAATTTCTTCGATCACTTTGATAACCTGGCCGATGAATACAGAAACTTTCGATGCAGCAGGATGTGGTGAGATGTACCAGCACGCAGCAGGTGCTAGTGGTTCTGCAGTTGTTTTGGTTCTGATTCATAAACAGCACTGATATGCACCATGATTGGCACAACTGGGGAGGAAAAGGGATCCTTTTGCTGCAAACAATGCCACACACATGGAGGCTCATTTCACAGTGTAACTGTAAATGCGTCATCACAAGAAGCGTGCATTACTGCATGTTTGAGTGTTCATGCACCGCAGCCTGTGCACTAGCTGAGAGCTGGTGTTAGCTTTGTTCAACAACACAATGCCACAACAACACAGTGAAGCATGCACACTTAAACAAGCTCCAGTGCATACTTCACTATCGCTTCTGTGGATGCTTTTGGCTCTGAAATTTACACGCAACGAAATACAGAGTCTAGCAACAGACAACGCTGAGCCATTTGCTTGGTGTTGCTCTTACCTTCCTTTCTCTGTTCCTTTCTGAAAGACGTTATTATGAAAGTACCCGAGAGGCTGCTGGTGCACGATTATAGTCTCTCAGTGACAGCTAAACTATTGTCCAACTCCTCAAGCTGTACAAAGCTCCCTTTGGCTACTTTCCCAGAACTCCATAATATTTCTGCTTTTGTTCTTTCTCTTAGTCCCTTTAACTCTTTTTTTTTTTTTTAATTATTTTTGTTTCTATTTTTTATTTTATCCTCCTTGACTTGGTCTTTCCCTAGCCTGTCTACAACTAACAAACATTAACGAGACAGAATTGCGTGTAATGGTTTTGTGGATTGGATTCTGTTATTGGTATTGATCAGCACACTTTATAGTCCGTTTGCACACAAGTTACTTCTTAAGTGATGAAATTTGTCAGGGAGTGTTAAGTCCTTTTGCAAACATGTGTTTTTATGTAGTTCAAGGGTGTCAAACTCAAATTCCTTCAGGGCCACATCGATATTACTTTGACGGACCGTAAACTAAAGCTGTTCATTTTTTTTTTTTTTAACGTTTTATCTTTTCTGTCAATTTATACCAATAATAACCCTGGTTCTAAAATTAGAAAAGGATAATTATAGGGAGAAAGAAGTGCTAACAGAAACTATTTGACTGAATTGTACTGTTTAGTTATATATTAGCGGTTGCGTAGACTAGTTGTTTAGACTAACGCATTCACTAGTCACCTTATTTTGAAGTGAACGTTCATGTGTTATCTGTAGGAAAGCTTGTAGATAATAATAGTAGTAGTAGAAATAGTATAAAACTAACTTCTCTTGATATATGTTAATAAATTGATGTTACTAGAAGCAAGCAGATTGTCGCTGGATGTAACGCTGCCCATTTTTGCCTCCTCAGTTGGTGGAAACGTCCCTGAAGGGTGAGCTGGCGTTTGATGGGTGCCGTTCCCGCTTCCTGTGGTTTGTGATGGATTTCTGTGACGGCGGCGACCTGAACGCATACCTGCTCTCGCGCAAACCGAGCCGCCGCACCAACGCCAGCTTCATGCTACAGCTGGGCAGTGCGCTGGCCTTCCTGCACCGCAATCGCATCATCCACCGGGACCTGAAACCCGACAACATCTTGATCTCGCAGGGTCCGGCCGAGCCCACGCTTAAGGTGGCCGACTTTGGCCTGAGCAAGGTAGGAGTGTAATATCCTTTAAAAGATGCCGAGAAAGATACGATCAGAAATTCAAGGTCTGATTATTGTAACGTACAGCTGAACGGATAAATAGCAGCAGATGTTTTTAAACAAACAGCAGCCATACAGCCGTCATAAAAAATGTAACCGTAAGTAGAATTTTAAAGGATATTAATTGTTAATTGTTGTTAATTAATTGTTAATTTTAAACGGCTATTCTTCAGATTACCGTGTTGTGCCGTATTACTTGTAATGTAAAGCACCCTGAGATTGAAAGCTATGTGAAAGTTTTCTTGTTATAATTTTAAGGTTTGCTCAGCATCAGGCTTGGACCCAGATGAGCCGGCGAGTGTTGAACGCTGCTTCCTGTCCACAGCATGTGGCACTGACTTCTACATGGCGCCTGAAGCGCGCGAGGGCTGCTACACGGCCAAGGCGGACATCTTTGCGCTGGGCGTGATCATCTGGGCGATGGTGGAGCGCCTCACGTTTGTAGAGGCGGGCACACAGCGCGAGCTGCTGGGCAGCTACGTGCGCCACGGCGAGGTCATCGTGCCGCTCGGCGAGGCGCTGCTCGAGAACCCCAACATGGAGCTGCTGATCCCAGCACGGATGAAAAGCATGAGCGCCGGAATGAAGCGGCTCATCAGGGAGATGTTAGCGGCCGACCCACGGCAGCGGCCCGACGCCTTCGAGCTCGAGCTCAGGCTGGTCCGTATCGCCTCCAGGGAGCTGGACTGGGACACGTGAGGAGTGTCCATAGAAAATGTGAATAGAAAATGGTTTTTTTTAATATTCCTTTTTCCATTTAACCAAGCAGAATGAACATGCAGATAATTGCGGGTGTTAATACTTGTCCTCCTTTGTTCACAAGCACAAGTGAGCAATGTTTTATGAGGTATGCTGGGCTTTTAGATGAACGAGCATTTTATATATGCTGTGCTTGGTGTGCATTGCCTCCAGAGAGATGGCGCTGGCACGTGTAAGGAGGTGCATAGAAAACCTCTTTTTTCTCTTTATCCTTAAACCATCAAACCAAACGAATACATAATTCCTGCCTTTTTCTTTACTTTTGCCCCACGAACACACAAGTGGGCAATACTATAACGTTGACCGGCTTACTAGATTAAGTAAACGATAGCATACTTGTATGGTAAATATACCATACAGATTATTTATAGGGGAAGTCTGTATATGGGTGTGACAAGCACATAGGAATTGTGGATCTAGCTTTATGCCACACTGTGTCTATGGAATACAGCTGCTGATCCACACCTTTTTTTTCTTTTTTTCTTTTCTATCGTTTCTGGACTAAGCCTGCACACAGATCCGACTTTTTGACCTCGAGCTAATTATACCAGCACCCTCGCAGAGCACACAGCAGTTTAATTGGGCGTATCGCACACTGCTTTGCAAAACAAACCGATGACAGGTTTTCCCCTGGTGCTTCCAGCTTTTGTAGGGAACATTGATTTCGTCCACTTTGACAGCCTGAATTTAGCTCGCCAGAATTTTGCCTGCCTTGCCCTTGGTGCTAATGTAACCTCTGATGCAATGCAAACCCAAACACAGGAAACGCATCCAAGTCCTGTACGTCCAAACTTTAAACTTGTGTCTGCTGACGGATCAATATCTTCACTGTATCACTTTCTCAGGATTATACAATCTGTATATTATCTTAAACATTACTCACGGTTTCCTACACAATGTCTCAGTGTGAATTGCAAGAATACTGTAGGTGGAGTTTTGCAGGCAGAGGAAGTACATGTGACCGACGGGTCGTCGCAGAGCAGGAAGGAAAAGAAAAAAAAAAAGATATAAGCCGATTTCTCATCCAGCTTTGATCCATAGAAAGAACGTGTGCCATAAATAAATGGAAAAGCATAGTAGGGGTCAGGTATTTATTTAAGCCTTTGCTTCCTGAATAATGTTTAGAGATGTTCTAACCTTGGCCCCCAGCCCAACGATTAACATTCGCAGTGTGAGTAATGTATTTCAGGACGAGTGATGTTCCTAGCTCTTCCATTTATTCACCCCGGTCCAGGTTTTTTTTAATTTTTTTTAAATTCCAGCTGAGCTTGCCAGTGACCGAGAACTGACTCAAACATCGACAGATTTATGTTTTATGTCTCCTCTCTAAATGTACAATTTTTTTTTTTTTGTTAAAAAGATGTGTGTGATACGTCAATCTGTTTATTCAAGGAATAGAAGAAGGAAAAAAAGGAAACAAAGAATTAATACATTCATCGAGAATGTTGGCTGCTTTGCATTTAACCATTGCCATTACTTGAATTTGCAAACTTGAAAGTCAATCTCAGTCAGAAATGCTGCTGTTTAGCTGGATTGGACTGACATTCGTACGCAACAGCACTTATCCCCTGTGACTTCACGTATCTTTTCAGCACCTTGAACAGTGCAGCCTCTTCATGTGTCCTGTCTGAATTTAAGTATGTATATTTGTAAGCATGCATCTTGCCTTCAGGGTGACAGTCGGTTAACACCAGCACCCACACTTGTACACTGTGTGGCAACTATTTATAAAGCCCTGAATGCCACTGCGAGCAGAACATTTTGATGCACTTCACACTCTCGTATTTTCCTTCGCAGTAATCCCCTCTCGTCAGGCGAACTCCTAAGCCTGTTAAATTGTCATGACAAAGAAAAAAGACTTTGAAAATGGATTGAAACTTCCATTCAAGTCAGCATTTTGTACCGAGACAAAAGAGTCCTCAGACCTCACTGCAGCCATTGCTGTCTCCCTGCTGCAAAGTTACAAAATTAAGTATTAATATTTAATACTGTTTGAAGCTGATATTCAGGGTACCCTTTCTAGCGGTGTACTTATTTCGAACCAGCAAACACTTAGTCCTGGGATCACATCTTAAACATCCACTTTAACACCAGAATGCATAATTCCATCCCCAAAGTGGTACCAATGGTTTTGGATCACCAGAATACTGTTTAAGGCTACGTTCACGTTACAAGGTTGAAGTGAGACAAATCTGTTTTTCAGGACTGTATGGACAAAAAAAACAGATCTTTTCAAATCACACCTGAGCCACTTTTGTATGTGGTCCAAGATCGGATACACGTCCCACAATTGGCCATGCGGCATAAAACGAGAACGGCCAGATTGGAATTCCTGTTACTTTTTTCCAGTGGACGTTCACGTGCACACGCATATCATTGTCCTCGCGGCACTGCAGCAGTGGACGTCAGCATCTGGGGAATCAGTTCAAACAAAACACGATGAAGTTCACATTAAAGGCAAAATTGGATCAGATCCAATCTGAGCAAAAATTGGAATTGTGCAATGAAGCTTATAATGTGAACGTAGCCTAATTTGCCTTTTTCATTGACCAGACTTATGCCTTATTTTTAAAATCCTGTTGCCTCTGTAAGCACATTGTTTATTTAAGACAACAATGGCCTTGACTCTGTTTTTTTTAAAAGAAACAATTAATTTAAACTATACTTTTAAACAGACGCATACTTTTTTGTGTATATGGCCCATCTTTTAATGCGATGGCCTTTGTTTGTGTTGTAATTTATCAGTATTATTTATCTTGGTGAATACAGATTGGTCTACTCTCCCCATAAATGCTTAAGTATATAGCAGTTGTAAATGGAACTGTTAAATAAGCCACCATCAACCTCTAAGAGTGTTAACTAGCAGGTAATAGGGCATGTTTAAAATGTTTTACAACCTGTATTCACGGTGGTCACTTTTACACTTTGTTTTTTTTTTTTTGCCTTAAATTCTAATTTGGGAAAATAAGGATTTCATTTTTATGGATTGGGCAGATCTTTGGTGCACAAGCTCCAAGGATGCATACGTCATAGCTCAACAAGGTGTTACTCAAATCAGATATTTCAGCAACCTCGGAGAAAAATATTTCATTGGCTAAAACAGCAGTCTTTAATTTGGAAATCAAGTTTGCTTTCCCAGCCAACAGCTAGATTGACTTTACTTCCTTCCCCTCACTCTGGACTGTTCTACAATAGGCCTTAATCGGAAGTGATTCCTTTGTTGCCCCTTCATTTGCATCTTCAGTTTATTATTTTTTTTGCACTTGTAGATACTGTAAATGGACGGCACACACAAGGTCAGAAAGAAGATCTCTAAGTCCAGTCTCTAAACTGTGGTGTTTTAATGAATGATGGCAGGCAGTACTGAATGTGTAAATCTTGTCAAGTTTCAGCTGTAGGATCTTTTGATTTATTTTTGGACGTTGTGAAATATGTATGATGGTTGATTGGTTACAGCCTCTGTATGTGCTTATGATGTGAGCAGTTTTAAATTCCACTTTTCTTTGGTCCTACCAAAAAAAAAAAAAAAAAAATCTTATCCAGGGAACACGGATCACGTATGAAAAACCAATCAGCTACCTCTATAGCATTTAAAGCAGGGGTGTCAAACTCATTTTAACTAACAGGCCGTGTTATATTTAGTCAAGTGGGTCAGGCCAAAAAAAAAGGTCATCTTAGTAGACCAAGAATGCATCAACACCTCCTCTTAATTGTGTTTATTGATTGGCATTTATCTGAAAGGTACATTTTGAATTCACAAACAGAATGAACGTATCACTTACAAAATACTTTTGTCCAAATTATGGTTTATATACATGTTATGGCACAGATATACACCAAATATTTAAAAAGTTCCTCTTTTTTTTGGTTCAAATTTTTAGCTTGCTTTTAAAAAATTAACACATTTTGTCAGTAGCCAAGTTTATGGCTTAGTTTAGAATAAGATACCCCCCCCCCTAATCTTTCAGTTGATTTACACTAAACAATAAAATGAATTTTCGAACTGTCATTGGGCCTGTCTCAGCCCGTGGGCCGTATGTTTGACACCCCTGATCTAAAGGCTTGTTCCACTACCAAGGTTACGCCCAAGCTGGATTACAACCATTTGGTGGTCAAATGCATTCATTCATTAACGCTGCCTTTATCAACAAAGTTTAGGTGCTAAAAGTGTGAGACACTGGCAGAATATGTCTTCCATATTATTGCCAAAAGCACTGTAATATCAGGAAAAGCACCATCGATGCTGTGCAAGAGGCGGCCCAAGCTCTCTCCATCCGTGTTCATATTCGTACGTGAATGTCCTCTGCCACAGAGAAATGAGAGTAAATGGACAGAAAACGAAAGGGTGTAAAGTGAAAGCGGGCCTCAGTGCAACACACTTTGGTAGTTTCCCTGTTCAGGCAGAAACATGCTTTCATTAGTGGACAGTTCGACTCAAGCTGAAGTAATTCATAATATAAAGAATGATACATAAGGCTTGTAAATTCAGATCAACTGATTGATGTACAGAAGAACGTCACTTCCTTCACTGTGCCCTGCTCACACAATCACACCTATCACATCAACAAAAAGAAATGTATCAATAAACTGGTGTACTTTTTGGCTTGTTTTTAACTAACCTTTTTTGTTTTGTTGTTGTTGTTGTACAGTATTTTTATGAGATTTGAGATTTACAAGAGGCTGTAAATGTGTAATTTATTGTTGGGATTGGCTTTATAAATAAAAAAAAAATTGGACTTGAGTGAGACACTTCATTGGGCTGCATAAACTTTGTGTGCGACACCAAAACAGCAAAGTAGTAAAATTCACCATGTTGCAATACGGCAGTGAACAGACCAACATTAAAACGCAGTTTGAAGCAATAGACTGCACTCACATTACAACTAAGTGAACAAATTTTTTTATGTCACCAGAAAACATTTTACAAATAATCTCACACAATGTGTACAACTAATTCTGATGACATATAACCTGATTCGTTCATTCAGTGTCCCGGTAACTCCTCTAGTCCTGCCGACGCTCCGCTGGTGCGAAGCTCTTCTACCTTTAATATTAACTCTGATGTCTGACCTTGTCCTAACTTCAGGCATTGTCCTATGTTGGCTTTATAAATTAGATTTTTTTGAGTGTGTACATACTTACCAAGCTTTCCGTTTAAGCCAAATTTTGGCGTTAAATCCACTTAAATTTTTATAGGAGGCACCAAGCAAAGCTGGCATACTCTTACTAGTCAGGAATAATAGCTTACTTCCTTTCTCCCATCAAATGCTCAATATGTAGCAATGACAACCTTTTTTTAGTTAAAAACTGAAATAAGAAATCATGTCATGATGCTAACCAACCTGTTAAATGAATACAAAACCTGACTGTAGTTCTTCCTCTGTAGCTCCCCTGTGGTTCAACAGGTTTAGGTGCTGATGATGTGTCTTGGTATGTGTGTGAGGTACTGATATGTGTCACGTTGTGCAAACAAGGCAAAGTCCCTGCCCTCCTCACCTTCCTGAGTTACAGTCAGTGTAATAATTGTGTACATTTGGGTTTAAAATATGAGAAATATGAGATATTACAGCCTTAAGCATGGAGAATTTTAGCACGTTTTCACATACATCTACAAATGCATTTATCTTGTTTTTGTAGTGTGTTTGTCCTGATTATGGCTCTTCTCCTTCGATTATTCCTAGTTTAGTTTAAAAGTTCCCACATTTTTTCAGTAAGCTGCTTTGCTCACTTTGACAGGCCCAAACTTGAGCAGTGCATTTTCCAGGTTTCAGTCTGCTGGATGTGCCACGTGTTTTTATGGGACTTTAAAGACCTTTTTTAAAGTCTCAAGCATGTCTAAATCCTCACAATTCAGGAATAATGAAGACAACTGAATGGGCCTATTCATTTTATATATTCATAAAAATATTTTTTCACAATTACATCATGGAAGGTTAGCTACAGTGGGGAAAACAAGTATTTGATCCCTTGCTGATTTTGTTGGTTTACCCACTAAGAAAAACTTGATCAGTCTGTAATTTTAATGGTAGGTGTATTCTAACATGTGGAGACAGAATATCAAAAAGAAAATCCAGAAAATAACTTTTAAATATCTATATTAATTTATTTATATTTTATTGAGAAAAAGAAGTATTTGATCCCCTAGTAACCATCAAGAGTTCTTGTTAATACAGACAAGTTAGACTCTCCAAATTACCTT
>CM041003.1:9566604-9599225 GCA_022985145.1 Pangasius djambal
TGGATTTCTTGATTTTCTTTGTGATATTCTGTCTCAGCATGTTAGACTACACCTACCATTAATATTACAGACTGATCGAGTCTTTATTAGTGGCCAAACCAACAAAATCAGCAAGGGATCAAATACTTGTTTTCCCCACTGTATATATTTATAAAACTCCTTGATAACCCTTTAATTATTAATGGAAACAGAAACACACCTTAAAAATGCCTTAGAAAATGTTTGTCATTTATTAAAGAAAGAATGAATGACCAAGTAATATGTTAAATAGATTAAGTGGAAATTAAGGGCTTCTTAATGCATTTTTCACTCACTTTCAGTAACCACTTCATCCTGGTCAGGGTCACGGTGGATGCGGTGCCTATCCCGGGAACGCTGGGTGTGAGGCGGGATTATATCCTGGATGGGATGCCTATCAATCACATGGCCGTAGACACACACACATTCACACACTCATTCACATCTAGGGGAAATTTATCTTAACCAAACCACCTACTGGAATGTTTTGGTTGGTGGGATGAAACCAGAGAAGCCAGAGGAAACCCATGTGGTCCTGGGAAGAACATGCACAGAAACTCAGCATAGGCAGTAAGAATGAGCTCAGAATCTAACCGGGGACCCTGGCGCTGTAAGGTGGCAACGCTACCTACCATGCAACCATGCCGCTGTAGGTCTTTAATGTATCAGAATTATTTAACGTTTAGTGTTCAGTTTATTGTTCAGTAACTGCTATTTTCTTGTCAGTTCCCTGGTGGTCTACTGGCTAAGGAGCCCGCACTCTCACCACGGCCCGGGTTCAATTCCCCGGCAGGGAACCAGTCCAGCCACTGGGGGGTTGTGCAACCCAGTACACTGTCAGTGCTGGTCTTAAGCCTGGATAAAATAGGAGGGGAAGGGGATCCGGTGTAAAAAACATTGCTAAATATGTAGATCAACATTCTGCTGTGGCAACCCCTAATGGGAGCACCCGAAGGAAACCAACCGCTATATCGTTGTCAGGGTATCAGTGGATCCGAAGATTACCCCAGGAACATGAGATGTGAGGCAGGAAAACATCTTGGGATGGGACACCACATACACTCATTCACACCTAGAGAACCCAGAGGAAACCATGAAACTCCTCACAGACATTAACCCAGAACTGATCCGGTGGTTCCTATGCCACTGTATCACCAGGTTGCATTATTTCATCATAACTGCATTTCAGGTAATGTGTGTGTTGTCTGATTGCACTGACTGCTACATTTCCACTTTATAAAAAAATAAACTTCACAACACATCATTGGAACACAGTTGCCCAGCATTTCAGACATTTATCAAAAGCATTGCTTGCAGAGACAGAGAGGTATTATCAAGGACACCTCCCATTCCCACCATGGACTGTTTGTACGTCTCCCATCAGGAAAACGCTCCAGAAGTCTGCGTTGTCGCACAAAAAGACTCATGAACAGCTTTTTCCCTTCAGCTGTGCTAATGGATTAGACACCATAATATGTAGTAGTGTTCATTACTGTTATTATCTACAATTATTTGCGAGTACTTGCACTTTACTGCAATTATCTATCATTACTACAAAATTTATATCAGACGGTTATTTGCACATTATTGCTATTTGCACATCTGGATTTTATCCACTGTATGTACCTATATCTACTGCGTCATACTGCATGCATCATGCTGTTTACCTCTACCTGTATTCTGTTTATCTCAGCTTACTGCACAATCATTCTTATTTATTCGTATTATTTGCATTACTGGTATGCATCATACTGTTTACCTTTACCTATACACTGCTATCTGAACCTATTGCACCATAACTTTATCAACTCATTTAACTTATTTGCTATTTTCACTACTGGTTGGATGCTAACTGTATTTCATTGTCTCTGTGCTCATACTCTGACAATGACAATAAAGTTGAACCTAACTTCACCTAACCTAACCTAATAAAATAAAATAGAAATAAAAATAAAAATAAAAAAGGCCACTTTTTGGCCATGTTTTTATCATTTAAGCAATGTCAAGTATGTACTGTATAAACAATCAAATGTGCAGATACACACTTTCACCACTAGAGTTTTGGACGTACCTGAGAAGAGCAGAAAATCATTCTGATTCGAACTTGCGAATCGGTTCGCTTAAAAGAGTCGTTTAAGGTGAACCGATTGCTCATGAATCGACCCTCACTTGGAACTTAGCTATACTGTTCAGCCTTCAACTACAGACTAAATAATTTATTTATTAATTTATTTGGCTATTTGGGCACTTTTCAGTGAATATACATTATGGGGAGCCAAGGTTTGTTAGATTTGGTCTATATATTTTCTAAATGTAATACTGTAGCTTTAAAAGGATTTCTATTAGGCCTGTGTCATATACACTACTCACCGAGTTCATTCTAGTGTTTAGGACATAATACTAAAAAAATAACCTTAATTTTAATGTAATTCCATTTAGGTTACGGGTATAGCTCTTCTTCAGGAGGATTTTCATCTTCAAAAAATGAAAGCAAGCCAAAAGTAAGCTTAATTACTCTCCTGCTGGTGTCCTATAGCTAGGCCTAGAGGCTACTTTTCTTCAGTGATGTAGCAATTAGCTCCACTTTGTCAACTTTTGTTCACATTTTGGAGTTAATGTGAATGAATTCAGCTTGTTAACGAATTAACTGACTAAACCAGTCCCAAGTTGTATCTAAACCATATCTGACCTGTGTGAGTTTTTGTCCACAGACAGCAGGAATACTGCGTGTAATGCCATGCACTGTGTCTCAGCTCCTGTCAGCCAGAGAACACAGAGACTCCTTCTTTATAAGAGACGTGGAGCTCAACCAGGTCAGTCTAATAATATTAGAGTGAATGCAAATATATTTGGACATTGTTTGAATTTCCACCTCGTCTAAGTTTTCTTGCAGTGAATTAAAATACATTATTGAAATCCTCAAGCTGTTTACTATCTAAATGAGAAAGAAAAATATGTATTATATTCTGAAAAAGCATGGCTTACCATTTCGCCAGGTTATTTGGTAATTGTGGGGGCAATTAGTGGCTTAGTGGTTAGCATAGTTGCCTCTCCAGGGCTGGAGGTTCGAATCCCTCCTCTGTGGAGTTTGCATGTTCTCTCCGTGCTTCGGGGGCTTCCCTGGGTATTCCGGTTTCCTCCCTTAGTCCAAAGACATGTGTTGTAGGCTCATTGGCATTTCCAAATTGGTGTGTGTGTGTGTGTGTGATTGTCCAGGGTGTCCCCTGGAATAGGATCCAGGCTCCCTGCGACCCTGTGTAGGATGAGCGGTACAGAAAATGGATGGATGTATTTGGTCATTTGGGACGAATTATTTTAGGACTATACTTTTCATTCTCAATGACACCTTTCAAAAATTACTTATTTGTAACATACTTATCCATGGCCTCAATAAATTAAATTTCAATAACTCATTAGGGTTAACGTCCTGTTTCATGTTGTCTACACCCCATTATACAATATATGGCCAAATACATGGCGAACACGTGACCGTTGCACTCATATGTGCTTGTTGAACATCCCATTCCAGATTTAGTCCCTTTTTGCTGTTATAATAAGCTCCACTCTTCTGGGAAGGCTTTCCACTAGATTTTGGAGCGAGGCTGTGGGGATTTGTGTTCATTCAGCCACAAGAGCATTACTGAGGTCAGGTACTGATGTCGGTTGTGGAGACCCAAATCCCAAAGGTGTTTAGTGGGGTTGAGGTCAGGGTTCTGTGCAGGACAGTTGAGTTCTTGGCAAACCACGTCTTCATGGAAATCACTTTTGTCATGCTGGAACAGGCTTGGGCCCCTTAGTTCCAGTGAAAGGAAATTGTAAAGCTACAGGGAAGAACCACGTATAGGTGTGATGATCAGGTGTCCATAAACTTTTGGCCATATAGTATCAAATGAATTAAGTCATTATTTCTATCAAGCAGTTCCACAGCAGAGGCTTAGTAAAACAAGTTCTAATGTATCAGACCAGAAAACAGATACTCTCCGAATTTACCTAAATTCCCAATATACGTGAATTCACCCTAATAATCCAAAAAAATACCTCTTAAATGGGAGTAGAAATACACTTACTGAGCACTTTATTAGGAACACATGTACACCTAATCATTCATGTAATTATCTAATCAGCCAACCGTGTGGCAGCAGTACAGTGCATAAAATCATACAGACATGGGCCAGCAGCTTCGGGTAATGTTCACATCAACCATCAGAATGGGGAAAAAATGTGATCTCAGTGACTTTGACCATGGCATGACTGATGGTGCCAGATGGGCTGGTTTGAGTAGTTCTGTAACTGCTGATCTCCTGGGATTTTCACGCACAACAGTCTCTAGAGTTTACTCAGAATGGTGCAAAAAAGAAAAAAATCCAGCGAGTGGCAATTCTGTGGCGTAAACCCCTTGTTGATGAGACAGGTCAACGGAGAATGACCTGTCACTCAGAATGACAGTAACTCAGATAACCACTCTGTCCAGTTGTGGTGAGCAGAAAGGCATGATGAGAATGCACAACATGTCAAATCTTGAGGCTGATGGGCTACAACAGCAGAAGACCATGTGGGGTTCCACTTTTCTCAGCCAAGAACAGAAAGCTGAGGCTCCAGTGGGCACAGATTCACCAAACTGGACAGTTGAAGACTGGAAATATGTAGCCTGGTCTGATGAATCTCAGTTTCTGCTGAGCCACATAGATGGTCGGGTCAGAATTTGGCGCCACCTATACGAATCCATGGACTCAACCTGCCTTGTGTCAACAGTCCAGGCTGGTGGAGATGGTGTAATGGTGTGGGGAATGTTTTCTTGGAACACTTTGGGCCTGTTAATACCAATCACTCATCACATGAATGCCACAGCCTATTTGAGTATTGCTGCTGACCATATGCATCCTTCATGGCCACAATTTACTCATCTTCTAATGGCTACTTCCAGTATGATAATGCACCATGTTACAAAGCAAAAGTCACCTCAGAATGGTTTCATGAACACGATAGTGGGTTCCGTGTTCTTCAGTGGCCTTCCCAGTCACCGGATCTGAATCCAATAGAACAGCTTTGGGACGTGGTAGAACAGGAGATTCACAGCATGAAAGTGCACCTGAAAAATCTGCAGGAATTATGTGATGCACTCATGTCAACATGGACCAGAATCTCAAAGGAATATTTCCAACGTCTTGTGGAATCCATGCCACGAAGAATTGAGTCTGTTTTGAGAGCAAAGGAAGGCCCTACCCAGTATTAGTATAGTGTTCCTAATAAAGTGCTTGGTGAGTGTAAATAGCTGTGTTGTTCCTATTAATTTTACTACAGTCAGATGGCACCCTTCATAAAAATGAGAATAATCAACAACTTGCAATAAGTGATTTTCTTTTTTTAATACACAAGAGAGCTGTATAGTTTTATGTTAACTGTATGTTAAAATTGAATTGAACTGTATTGTATTAAATTGCTAGGTAAAACTGTACCATTGCATTGCTCCATGTCATACTGATACACTATTATTGATGCAGTAATTGATTAAACAGAAAGTATGGATTATGGATGAATTTTCATATAGCAGATATGACTAAAGTAATGACTAAAATTTCTGTCCAAAGCTATGAATAAAAATGAGTGGTACGTTGTCTTTTTTTAAGATTGAAAACAGGTACATCACATTATCTCTTCACATAGGTGACTGTGGTGGGTTTGATCAGAAGAGCCAAACCCACGACGACACATCTTGTGTATTCTCTGGATGATATGACTGGCCCCGCTCTAGATGTCAAACAGTGGCTGAATCTTGAGGTACAAATGCCAGGACAGTATCTGCATGTATAGCCTTTTTATGGCTACACACCATTTTTTCAAAACCTTTACTGACATTCAGTGCACATTTTGGTTATTTGTATTGACTGTAGTTTTGTTACATCATATGTTGTCATGCACAATTTGCACATTCGGTGGTATCGAGTGGCAAATATAAATTTACAAAAAGTAACTGCCTGCATCCAAGAAATTGCCTTTTCTAATTTTGTATAGACCCACGCAGCTTTTAATAATAAGCTCCAATCATCAGCGCCTGATATAAAACTGCTTGGTGGACGTTTTTTGTAGCAGGCATTTAAGCTTGTCCATGAAGTAAACCCCTTTAGTGGTTTATGGTGCTGAAAGCCACTGCAGACATGTCGCACAAAAACATCAAACCATTGATTTGGGGACAGATATGAAAATAATGCACTCAAAATGCCAATCGATCAAATTAAGCTACAAAGTAGTTCAGTTGTATCAAACTAAAATACTATGTATTGTGAATGTACAAAAATTCATTTCATAAGAAGACATGAAATTATTGCTGCCACTTCAGGTAATTGAGGTAATGCTAAGGTAGATAATATCTGTTGCTAATGCTAGGTAACCTCCAGAAACCACACTGATGGTCTCCACAAATTTTTTAAAATTGTTCCAGCTAACTGGAAGTCAAAAGTATGATGACTAATAAAGTACCTTATGAACATGCAACAGTTTTTAACTTATTAAACATCCATTAAATATAACAGAAACAAGTCAAGCATCATATTGCTACATCTTTGTTTTCGCCTTGATGAGTCCAGGTATTTGGAAGCACTGATCTGTATACCAACAGAATCTGATGCTTTTGTCTTGGTGTCTATTAGCTTTGAATTGTTTTTTTTCTTCTTTAGCATTACTAAGTGGTATTAGCTATCACTCACTGTGTTAATTGCTAGGTTATTTGCACTGTGTAGTTTTTTTTTTTTTTTCTCTCCGCACGGTAGTTAGCATGTACCTCTCATCACGATCCGTCTGCATCGTCTCCTATGAGTATTCACATCTGTCACCAAACCAACTAGCGGGGCCCTGGCTACATACCGCTAACATGAGTGAGTGGTTTTACCTCACCATACCACATGCTGTTTATTGCTGAGTCTGCTAAGTTAGCTGGACTTCCATTAATACAGAGCACTGGGGCTGAAATCCATTTTCCTCCAAGTGTCCCTTCAGATCCCTTGTTTTTGCTCACATGGTTTGGATTTCCACCATTTTATCACAATACACCACAAGTGGTTAGCCAAATGAGCCAAACTGCTAGATTGGTGTTCATGCAGCTTGGGATTTGAAGATAGGCATCAGATATGTGGTCACTGCTAGTGGATTTAGATCCTGATTTGAAATTGAAACTGACCAAAGCCCTGAGGCCTAAACAGTCCCATGTTTGATGACTGATAACCAGACCGCTTTCTTGTTATGCTTATTTCATAGGCAAATTAATAACCTGGCTCCAGTTATTGCTCAGCTGAAATCGATGATTCAAGCACTGAAGTTATACAGCTTGCAGGCTCATGCCCTTCAACAGAGCCTTCCTCATTAAAGGAGTATGAAATTTGCCAGGGTTGCTCTGGATAGAAAACTGCAGTGCTTGGAATCAAAAAGCCAGTTTGTTCAAATGGACCCACCATGTGGCACCTCTAACTCATCGCAGCCAGGTCCCACAAACAAATGTCAGGGCCTAGACGGGGCCCCCTGCCACTAAAGAGTCCTTCTGAGCAAGCCCTTGAAGGGTATGGGCTTCAACCGAACCGAAACCTTCGCTCACTGGGCGATGAAAACATCGCAACTACTTCAGAGCAGGTTCTAATGACAATTTTGCAGGGATACAAACTACAGTTCTCCTGCTAGCTCAGGGACTCCTTGATATCAGACCCTAACATATTTTGCACTCTCTTGAACAGAAGGGCAAATAAAAATGGTGACCTTACAGTTCAAGCAAGGGATTCTACTCAAGTTACTCCCTTGTTCATAATAAGTGTCTTATGTAGTGTCGAGCCGTACAGTCACAGGCACAGCACAGGTTCACAGCACAAGGATCTATAAGACTCTTTATTTCCATGTCCCCATCGCCCCACAACAATGATGCTTTTTACGCATTGCCTTTGAAGGACAGGGATTCCAATTCATATTCCTACACTATTCAGTCTCTCCCTAGTGCCATGGGTGCTTTTTATGTATGTATATTTATCTCCCCTGATGGTCAGTGGCATCAGGATCCTGCTCTGTTTGGATTGCTACATCCACCCTCCTCACACACAATATAGTGCTTGGCCTTATAATGAGCAGGCAACATAATTCATCAGCAACAATTACAGTACTAGCTTCAGTTCAGAACGATAGGACTGATGACAGCAGCCTCAGCATTAATAATCCAGCATTTGCTGGATCTGTTGGGGCTATGCAATGGTGCAGCAGACATACTGTCAAGAAGGTGAGTATGTCCAGGGGAGTGGCATCTGTACCCAGAATTGGTAGCCAATATCTGGGAAAGGCTTTTTGAGGCATAGGTAGCCCTCTAAATCAAAACATTACTGGTTGTGGATCTCACCCTTCGGACAACCCGGTGGTATAGGATGCACTGGCACATGACTGGCTTCACCATCTTTTAAACACCTTTCCTCCTGAACTGCTGAGGCTTCCCAAATTTCACAGGATTCAGCAATAAGGCGATAAAGTCATGCTCAATGGCCTTGACATGGCTGGCGTGGTAATCGGCTTTTGGTAGTGTTGGCTTTCTCCTGAGTAGAGATTTGGGCACCTCAGGCAGGTTGCCTGTGGGTCTGGCTCCTCAGAATGATTTGGCAACTGAGGACTGTGACATAGTCATCCAGGAAAGACTGATGAATGCAAGAGGCCCTAGCACATGGACTCTCTTTATGCCGTTATGTGGAAGTTGTTATGGGAATGGTGTGCACCACATTTATTGGCTTGGGGCATTCCATAATTCACGAGATACTAGGACCCTGACATGAGATCTCCTGGACTTGAGTCCCTTAAGGCCCTACATATGAACCTTTGCTGGATGCCTAACTGAAATGATTGCCTCTGAAATCTGCTAGCCATCACTTCAGCAAATAATGTTGTGGAATAGCATACTCTAGTGCTAAGCTCACCTTGCATACATTCATGGTCAGATGACTTTGTGGTTGTAACTGGGATTTCCACAAAAGGAGAGTGAATTTTCTGAATTAGTAGACTGACTTTGCAACGATCAATGAAGGTGAGCCTGCAGAGTGTTCCTTACTTGTCCGGGACTCACCTTACTGTACTATTTAGAACAGACAGTGCCCAGACAGGGGGTGGGGTGGGGTCTGGTCTTAAGTAGAGGCTGGCCCGCTATTTGGTGAGCACCTTACAGTTTATTCCTAAATTGTGTCCTGTTCCTCATGACTTTGTAGGCATGCAGGTGATTCTCACTGCGCCTGTGGTTAGGAGGGAAATTGACTGCAAGGACTCTGTAAGATGGTTCCAGGGAAACATGACTTGCGTGACTGCAATATTAATTGCAATTACTGTATCATACGTAACTATGTGCCTTTGCTGAAAACCTCGGCATGTGTGCATCCTCCGGAGTTCACAAAACCACATTTACATATGTAGCCTGAGTTATTCCAATTCTCTCTCAATATATTTTCTACCTTTTTAAGCCTCATCAAAATGTTCATTAAATTTATAGGATGTACACAGTATGTGTTAATAACGAATAATATCATCAAATAGTTATAATAATCAAGTGTTTTAAACAGTGACTACTGTGAATTAATCACTTTACCGTTAACAAAAATGTTCTTTTTTTCCACCAGGATGTCAATATGAATCATTGCGTTATTCCTCCTGGGACATATGTCAAAGTAGTTGGAAGCCTTCGCTCCTTTCAGGTATCTTTGTTGCTCATCATGTTTTTTGTGCTATACATCACATAATATAGTACATAAATAAGATAAGACGGTGGGAGGTTGTCCTTTATATAGCTGTTATGTCCAGTCAGACATGCACCTTATATTACAAGAAATACCTCTTTTCAATATCATACTCTATAAAGTATGCTTTCAGTACTTCCTGTATGAGCATGCGCAGTTTGATTGTAGAGTTTTTCTTGTGTCAGCACCACAGGTCCATGGTAGCTTTCAACATCCGCCATCTGGACGACTTTAATGAGATCACTTCACACATGTTGGAGGTGATTCAGGCCCATCTGCAGAGTGATAGCAGCTCATATAGTAGGGTGAGAGTGGTGTCATGATACACTATTACTTTATGGCAGTTGGCTTTTTTGTGCTAAATAGTGAACTGATGGGGGTAGTGGTAGCTCAGTGTTTAAGCCATTGGGTGACTGGGCTACTGATTGGAAGGTTGCGAGTTCAAATCTTAGCTCCACTAAGCTGCCACTGTTGGGGAGCAAGGCCCTTAGCGCTCACCTGCTCAGTTGTACCCTGTCTCAGTTGCATGTCAGATGTAAGTTAGATAAAAAACTGTTTACTTTATAGTTGTAGTTTGCGTATTTTGATTTCCTTATATTGAACGTACCAAATTCGAAGTTCAGCCAAATTGACTTGTTTCATGTTACTGTGTTTGTAGTGTTTGTATTTAATGGTGTTTAATGGGTTTCATGGTGTTAGGTGCTGCTAGCGTAATGGTAGCAGTTTTAAAACCAACGGCTTTGTTTTGCATGTACCATTTCTTGTTCCAGATGAAAAATGAGACCACAGCTATAATCAACACATCACATGCAAGTGACCCAGCCACCATTGGTTTTACAGCCAATCAGAGGCAGGTGGGTGGACATCTTTTCCGATTTAATTCCACACTTTCTTACAGTTACCTGGACGCACACATGAAGTCTGGTGCATTTAAATTTAGAAATTAAGATGATAATGCAGGCAACTAATGTCTGTTTGAGAGGTTTAGCAATGTGCATGTATTCATAGGCACCGTGTAGAACTCTGTATTGTATTACTGTGAAATGCTGTGAAATGTTCTCTAGGTATTTACGTTGATTAAGAGCTGTCCTTTGGCCGAAGGCATCAGTATGCAGTGTCTGAGGAATTCACTCAAATGTCTCTCCTTCTATGACATCAGGTACAGTCTTAATTTATTCCACACTTTATTTTTTCTTTGACTTTTGTCATGCCTTGATTGATGTGAAAAGGTGTTATTGGAATATTATTGAATTTTAATATTACCTGGAAACAGATTTTATACCTGCTTACTGAAACTCCCTGCTCTAGTAACAGACGATTTAACCTGGTTACTCATTCAAATGGAAAATATTGACTGTTATAAACATGTATATTCTAGAAGCTACTGTAAAAATAAAATCACTTTCCCTGAACAATGGTTGATTAAACTTGTTTCAGTAATTATTAAATTTGCTATGAACCAAATAATTGTCTTTGTGTTATAGGACTTGCCTGCAGTTTCTTATAAATGAAGGGCACATTTACTCCACGATTGATGACTGCCATTTCAAGTGTACCAACAGCTGAAGTAATTTGGTAGTTTGAGCAAAATCTAAGTCTTTAATTTTTTGTATCCAGTGGACTACGTAAATGACAATGAAAAAAAAATCTGTCTGCCCTTGTATATTTCAATTGTTTATACTGTTAGAAAATGATTAGTAAATTATTATCTATAATGCACTCATTTTCGTTGTTTTGTGTTATTTTGACCATTGTTCTCGCAGATGTTTGAAATTGTGCCTCGCATAGTAACTTTTGTTGTTTTTCTTACTCACAAAAAATTTTGTGTTATCTGTATAATTGGGGTAATAAAGAACACTTGCAGTTGTTTTTGGCCTGTTTTATGTATATATAAAATGGTTTAAATTGAATGCATAAGTACACAACTAAAAAATTAATGAAATGAAACTGGACAGTTGAAGATTGGCAAAACCAGACGAGGCGATGTTCAAAAACTGCTCGCTTTTTCCAATCTTAAACTGCTCATTGCTTTTCTGCTCACCACGCTTGTAACAAATGGTTATTTCAGTTACCGTAGCCTTTGCGTTTGCTCAGAAATGTTTTTTGATTTTCACGCCAACGATGTTTTTCCCCCTGCATTCTGATGTTTGATGTGAATATTAACGGAAGGTCTTGACCTGTAGCCTGTCTGCATGATTTCATGCATAGCACTGCCCAGCAAAACAATAGAAACCATCACACAAATTCTAATGGTTTCCATTAAAAATACCATTGCAAACCATCAGCTAACCATTAAAACCATTACCATAACTGGTCCTTAATGGCATCCAGACATAACATGCCACCAATAGAGGGCTACAGATGACTAGTAGAGACCCACATGGACCGTTACAGTTTCCATTAAAACCATTACAAATCAGAGGTTTTTTTTCTTCTTCCAGTAGGTGCTGCCACATTGGCTTTTCATAATGTTCCTATTAAACTGGCCGGTGAGTGTAATCTCACATGAAATTGTTTTCTAGAGATAATTGAACGTGCTGATTTGAACTAAATGATTTTCTAGACGTTTCTTTGCTTTGGGCTGCTGAGTCAGGCTGCTAAAATAGAATGATGTCGCTACAAACTACGATTCCCGTCAGTAGAGCTGCAGTGAACAGCATTACCCAGAGTTCCTGAGCACTGCCTCGGCAAGATGGCGGCGAATCCGAGCACAAACGCCCCCCGTTTTGACTGTCCGTCATGGTAAGCCCTGCAATTCCCAAAACAAAGCGCAAATGGCAAAGACGCCGTGTTTAGTGCTTTATATGTTTGCATGGTGCTTGTGTAGAAATGACATTAGGCCAGTTTGTAGCGCAGACGTGAGCTGTGGTAACTTTGTCACCAATCTGCAACGCTGTAGATTTCATGGAGTGGCCATGCACCCTGCAGTGAGCTGACTGTGTGTGTGTGTGTGCTGACACTGTGTGTGTGCTGCTTTATCAGTCCACACAGCTGTGTAACTAGCTACAAGGCAATCTGAATCTGTTTGTGCTTTCTGCATCATGGCAATATTACATTCATTTATAAGCCCAGTGCAAAAAACAAACAAAGTAAAAATAATATAATATAAGACTTTACAGAAACCGAAAATTAAAAAAAAAGAAGAAAATTAGAAAAAACAGAAAACTACCAGAAATGTAGAAGTGTGTGTGATTATTTATATTTATTTTTATATATATATATATATATATATATATATATATATATATATATATATATATATATATATAAAATGTACACACACACACACACACACACACACTCAGTACACACAGTACAGTACACATTATAGGAACGTGCAAAGAAATGCTGTAAAGTATTTCAAAAATAATGAAATCAAGTCCTACTTAAACACTACAACGTGCAGTAAACAGTAATAAACTAAACAAAGTCAGTGTTTGATGGGACAGCCTTTTTTTTTTCTTTTCTTTTCTTAATTAGTAGTCTCAGGTACAGTGTGTGCAGTTTTATAAGGAAATGAGCTGTAAGTTTTATTGAGCATCTTGCAGACCCAGCCCCAGCTCTTCTGGAGACTTTGACTGTCGACTCGCTTCTTATTTTTGCCTGAAAAGTGTCTCTTACGTAACATGCTGCTTTCTTTAGTGACATACAGACATTTTTTTGTAACATATTTTTTGTTTTGGAAAAGTAATGTTTGTAATCTATAATGTTTTTGTACAGATGAGAATGTAGAAGTCAAAAAATACAAATCTATAGCAAAGTTTGTACTAAAAAATAGGGTGCCCAAGACTTGCACAGAAAAAAAAGTATATATATATATATACATATATAGTACTTGTGCTGGCATGGTCTCCACAAGTTTGTGCAAAATCTTATGATCCATTTTAGATCAAATCCATCAGCGTGTCGTCTGAACACATGCTCCAGTAGAAGAGATTAGACATGAGGAAAATCTGACCTGTTCTGACCAAAGCAGTTAACATGCTCAATATCACATATTTGCTTACATTTAAACAGGGACCTAGAAATAATGCAGAATCTAGAATTTTAAATAGTCAAGATATTGAACATTTACGTTCTTTGTTTTACATATTTGAAAATTCAAAAAACTTTCTTTATTTCCAATTAAAAAAAAAATAAAAAATCGAAGATTTTCAGTGTGCTCTCAGACTTTTGGACCCCACTCTATATATCTATATCTGGAAAAGAAAATGGAATACAGTTATAAAAAAAAAAAAAGAAAAAAAAAAGGCAATACTAATAAAGTAAATAAAAAGAATATAATGTAAAGTAAAAATAAAAAATAATAAGAGGTATAGTGTTACTTCCAAAGCTGTAGGTTATGAGTGATCAGAGTGAAGTGTCAAGAGTCCAAAATGCGACAAGTGAACCTCCAACTTACAGCACAAGTATACATGTTGGAGCTTTCTGTTTTGTAGTGCAAAAATTGTGTAGTGTCTGTAGTGCAGCCAAAAAAAAAAGAAAACCCCCTTGCCCAAACTCAGTACTCCAGCTCATTGTGACAGAAAGGAGAGGTGTTGTGGAGTCTGATAGCAGCTGTGGTGGGCGAGAGCCCACGACACAGTATAATAACGAAGAACAATAGTCTGGTTTAGTGCACATCCTTCTGCTACTTAAATGTTCTGCCTGCTAAGTAACCGATCTAAATGCATGATCATCAGAATGACAGGAGCGAAAACCCAAACACTGACAGTGTATTTCTCACTGATTATGATGACCCCTTTTTTAGCTTTTCCTCATTAATAATTTCCTGCTTGACCTCAGGGCAGGAAAACCACCACCTGGACTCCATTTGGACGTAGTCAAAGGAGACAAGTTGATAGAGGTAAGACCGCTTTACCAAAATGAGAACTGATTGTTCATTCGCTACACTATGTTGTGTCACTTGCTCAGAGTTGGCTGAATGCACTTTAAGCGTGCAAGTACTGAAACGGAGGAAAAGAGCTATTGAACGTTATACTGCATTTTCTTGTCATCGACAGTCTGCATATGTCAGTGTTTCCACTGCTGTTTGCAAGAACATTGTCAGTATTTGCACTTTAACATTTCGCTTGAGTTCCACACAACAGGTTAGACAGGTGTAGAACACTAACAGCTGTTGTTCAAGTAACAAACATGACCAGAAGATGGAGCCTGCTCCTGAGGTGCAGCTGTCGTTACTGTCTCCTGAGAGTGCTTTTTTCTGACTATGCTTGTGAAATCTGCGTATGATGTAGATGTAGAGCTCCAAGTATTGGCACAGTGACAGATGGCTGATACTCATTTGATCAATTCAATTCACTTTTATTTGTATAGCGCTTTGTATGGATTGTCAAAACCAGACCAGGTGAAAAACTGTCTGAGACGATATGAGGAAGAAACCTTGAGAGGAACCAGAGGCAAAAGGGAACCCATCCTCATCTGGGTGACACCGGATAGTGCGATTATTAATCATTTCCCTTCTATTACTGTATACTATATGGTCAGAAAGTGCAATTGTGTAACCACGAACGTTCATTTACACATGAAGTCTATTTTGTTGAAGTTATCAACTGTTCACTGATGGAGACTTGAGCGCAAAACTGTTCGTGAGAATTGCAGTCCTAAGGCTATCGTAGCAAAACTGTTCATATCAATTGCAGTCCAAAGCCATCGTCATGGTCTTTAAGTGGTACCAGCCACAGTAACCTCATGTAACTTTAGGCTGTCCGTGTGGGACCATCCTCAGCAGCAGCAAGTGGTTTCCAAATGATGAGAACTCCAATCAGAATTAGGGCAGCTGGTATAAATAGGCTAGCTGGGTCTGTCTATTTTTTAGAGATTTTTGACATCCACATTGGATAATTTGCTGGTAAAAAAAAAAGTCTTAAAGCAGATTCTTTTGGACTTTTGTTGAACCAAGTGCAGCAGCACTGCTCAGAAAAATACACCGAATACTATGAAGAAGCAAGGCTGGGGCTGATTTCTTTCTGTCCCAGACTGTAGAGTCATGCAGCCTGTCAGAGACAGTCAGTCGTGGCAGCTCATTGTTGTGCACTGGGGCTGATATTTTTCAGCCCTTGTCACTGATATGTCTAACACGTCATCTGCAGTAATAGAGGAGTCGCATCTGAAATACAGTCAAGGGTGTAGTGAACATGAATGCATTGAACTATTTACTCAGTCATGCTTTCTTTTTTCCCCCAAAAGCCTTGGAGGGGAAACTAAGAGTAGATAGTAGATAGTAATAGTTTGCCCCACATCATTCTTATTGTGCCATTGATGAGGCTCATGTCTCTAATTGGTAGATGTCAGATTTCAGCCTACCCACTTACCCATCTAATATCATGATAAGCCAACACTGGATAATGACATCATCAGGACTCCCCATGCTTCTGTTGTTATGCGCAACAAAAACGATTCATGCTCTAAGACAGTTTTTGTGTCTTTCGATTAAGATCTGTGTTGTGTCAGTGAACCTAATACACACATTTACATCATGCATAAAAATGTTATAGTTAGCATAGGTTTGAAAAATAGGTCAAATGTGCTCTGATGCTGATGCAGCACTTCAGGTCAATAAAAGTCCAATACCAGTACTTATTAAGAGATTGCTGCATCATTAGTATTATTTGCTCAGGACCTAGTGACGTCAAATCTTATGATGTCTTTAAAGATAGTAGTTCCAGTGGCTGGTCTGCTTTTTCTTCTCATATCTAAGACACGGGTTTCTGTCCTTAGAAACTAATCATTGATGAGAAAAAGTTCTACTTGTTTGGGAGGAACCCAGACCACTGTGACTTCACGATAGACCATCAGTCATGCTCACGTGTGCATGCAGCACTCGTCTATCACCGGCACCTCAAGAGGGTCTTCCTCATCGACCTCAACAGCAGTAAGTGTTCAGTACTGACACCAGCACTGAGAAACAGAGCAGGCCTCGATTTCTTCACTGAAGGCTAAAATTAGGTTTAGAAAACTCATTTGTTTGCAGCGTAACCCATTTTTCCCCCTGACAGGCAGCATCTATAGTTTCACAAGTTCTAGTTTTAGAAGTGTGCTTCTTTGAATAATGGTTGGATGGGAATCCTACTGTGCTGTTTTTCAGCTTTTAAGATAAGAGGTGAGCAGGTAAGTGAATGTCATTGAGAATAATTAAAATAAGAGCAAATTTATTTCCAGTTTTTCACTGATAATGATCACTTTATATTAACGTTTACTTGCCTATGAGGTAATACAGAACAGTTACAAAGCATTAATTTTTTTAAAAAAATGTCCTTGTCCTCACTTACGTGTAGCTTTAGGTCCATTATCAATTTTGCAATTTCTGTTTTTTTCAGTTATTACAGTACCATTAGAATTAGAAATGCAGCAGAAATTAGTTACAGGAAAATGTCAGCGTTTTTTCCCCCAACTATTCTTTTCATTAATTTCAATGTGTTTTTCTGTACTGAGCAAAGAATGGAAACATTTACATACGCAGTTTATTGACAGAAACCAGTAACTGCCTATAGACCTCCATTATACACTCACTGGCCACTTTATTAGGAACATCTGTACACCTGCTTATTTGTGCATTATCCAAATGGAAACTCCTTGTTGGAAAAAAAGGGTTCAGGTTGACAGGAAGGCTATGGTAACAGAAATAACCACTTTTTACAACCGTGGTAAGGAGAAAAGCATCTCAGAACACATGACAAGTCTCAGGTATATCTCCTTTTTCCAATGCCTGGGCTAGTTCCAAAATATTTTCCAAATTTTCGGCTAGTTTCAGTTCTGTTACAGGGTTTTTGAAAAAATCCACTAGACAGTAACGCATAGCATTAATGTAGTGTAAGTTGTAATAGCCTCTTGAGTTAATTTTATATGATGTTGGTATTAATGCTGTCCTGCCCCACCAAAATCTATACCCACAAGCCGCTGCTGTAACTGGAGTAATGTTTTTGCTTTTCCAGCCCATGGCACCTTTTTGGGCAGAATTCGTCTGGAGCCCCATAAACCTCAGCAGGTGCCCATTGACTCCACTATGTCCTTTGGGGCGTCCACGCGAGTGTACACGCTGAGAGAGAAGCCTCAGACGCAGCCCAGCACTACAGCAGGTGACAGTGGTGTGGAGGATGAAGAGCTGAAAGGACTGCTCGGCTTACCGGAAGAAGAGACCGAGCTAGATGTATGTTTTTCCTGTGTGTAGGGAGGCAGAGAGATTTTTAATGTACTACAGAGAAAAGAGCGATTTCTCCTGGGAGATAACCTAATGGAAGTGCTTGTTCTCATTTTAATGCTGATATTCTCATGCAGAACCTGACTGAGTTCAACACGGCGCACAACAAGCGCATATCTACTCTCACCATCGAGGAGGGCAACCTGGACATCCAGAGACCGAAGAGGAAGAGGAGAAGCTCTCGAGTGTCTTTCAGCGAGGAAGAGGAGATCATTAACCCTGGTATGTATGGAGTACTTAAACACAAACATAATGGTGCCTTTGCTACAGTATTTTAAATTAGCTGCTTAATGTCAGGTTAGACGGGATGATTTTTTTATTTTTATTTTTTTTATTTATTGACTGGGGCCTTCTTTCTCTGTATATGTGTTATTGATCTAATCAGTTGCATAATGTGGTGGGCTAGCTAAGGAATGAATGCTTGTAATGTACATTGGTCAGGAAGTATTCATTTTCATTCAGGTTTATATTTCTGCTCAGGTGATAGCAGGATGTTCATGGATGTTCCACAAAATTAAATGCAACTAGAAATGGATAAACTGTATAACACTTCAGGATGTGATGTTAATATTCAGCTTTAAGGTGCTAACCATACCTCTGCAGTAAAGTGGTCCTGAATTAACAGAATAACTTAACTTTTTTTTTTTTTTTTTTTTTTTTAAATTAAATGTGCTTTTTTTTTCCTGGAATTTCTGGACTTTGACTGGCTAATTCCTGTTTGACAGCAACATGTTAAATGTTAAACAGTACATGTAGTTTGTGCACGGTGCTGTATATTAGATAGTATAACAATACACTTTATTGATCCATATGTGCCCACTGAAGTGTTTCCAATGATCCTAATGAGCATTTAGACAGTCTGCCAATTATATTGACATTAGTGCTTTACCTATGTTTTAGATATATTGCATCATAATACACAATATCCCACGCACACGAACATGAAGTATTTTGTTCATAATTTTTATTCATTTTTCTCGTTTTATCAGATTAATATCACAGTTTGGTGACTCTCTTCTCTGTGTTTGTGTTCTCAGAGGATATTGACCCATCGGTTGGCCGTTTCAGAAACATGGTGCAGACCGCAGTCGTACCCTTAAAGGTAGATACTGTCCTATGTTCAGTATATCATCTGAAACAAGAAGGACTATTTACGTCCTGGTTAGAGTTCCTAGACCAGAGCTATTTCTTAGAAGGCCACAGCACTCCAAATGTTTTTTTTTTTTTTTTTTGTTTAATTTAGCATGTCTAATTCAGATATGTTCAACTGATTAGCTCTTCTGGGAATCAAAAGAAGTGTGTTAGAACAGAGTAGAACAATGCATACTGCAATCTTATGCTAATCAGCTTCATCAGCAAATTAATGACTTATTGAGAAACCTTTCTCTGTATAGATTCCAAAACACATTATATCCATTTTTAGAAAACTGGGTAATTACATGTTCTTTCCTCCGGGTACTCTAATCACCAAATCAGCCAATCATCAGGCAATCCATAAAATCGTTCAGACGTTAAGTATTAAAAGATACGTGTTCACGTCAAACACTATACTATGACTGGTGGCTTGGTTGACGGGCTGGTTCGAATATTTCAGTACCTGCTGCTATCGTGGTATTTTCATGCATCACAGTCACTAGCGTTTAAATAAAGTGGTACGAAAAACAAAAAACATCCAGCGTTTTTCCGGCAGTTCTGCAGGTGGAAATGCCGCGTTGATGAAAGGACAATGTCCAGATTAGTTAAAGCTTACAGGAAGTCTCCAGTAACTCAACTAACCACTTGTTTTTTGAGAGAAGAAAAGCATCTCAAAAACACACAACACGTCGAAATCTGAGGCAGACGGGCTACAAAAGCAGAAGACCACATTGGGTCCCACTCCTGTCAGCCAAGAACAGGAAACAAACAAATTAATAGCGAATACTAATGGATAGAACCGGTTAAAGCATAAAATTGAAAAACAACATTACATATTACATTAGATATAAACAGTCTACACACCCCAAACCTGTGGAATAAAGTGAAGAGGGCTGTGCACAGGAGATCCCCTTGCGATTTGATAGATCTGGAGCATTTTTTGCAAGGAAGCGTGGAATAAAATCACCAAGTCAAGATGTGCAAAGTTGGTAGACTCTTACCCAAAAAAGACTGAGTTCTGTGTTAGACGCAAAAGGTGCTTTAACAAAGTATTAGTTAAGGGGTGTGCACACTTATGCAGCCAGGTTATTATAAGTTTTTTTTTTTCCCCCTCTAAAACATTTCTATTGTTTTTCACTTTTATTGGTTGCTATATCAAATTGAAGGTGGAAAAAGATCTGACATGATTGATTTTGGTTTCATTTTTTTTTATATGCAATCTTAACAGGGGTGTGTAGACTTTTTTTTTAATGTCCACTGTGGGGGTTAATTCTGCTGGTAAATGTCACATTTATTTAGGAAAAAAAAACAAAAACAGTAGACGTGACAGATCATGTCTCGCAGAGAAACTCCTCTTTTAACCCTGAAGATGCACATGCTTGCTTGTAATGTGATCATACATATCCAGTACTATATGCAATGACCTGTAAGCATTCAGTTCCACTGATAAAAACCAAAGGTAAGAACTAGTCACATAACACGTTTTGGAAACAGACTCTTCAGATTGGGAATTTGAGTGCAGGTCTAGGATCAGATTGCATGCTGTTGGTGAAGTGAAGGGCCCTTAGGGGAGAGTTTATTACAAGACAGGAGGGGCATAAACACAACCACAGTCTGTCACAGAACTTTGTTTTTTTTTTTACTGTGGTTTGCTTTGACCACAAAACCTGAACAGTATTTTACATTGTGTTGCTCCATGTACTGTTATGGTACATGGAGAAACCGTGTAGACTATTTCACTGCAGTGATCCTTCTGTGTCCTCCCCCCCATTCTCATTACAGAAGAAGAAATCTGAGGGACATGGCGCCCTTGGTGTAGAAGACAGCGTGGTACGTCGTTTCCAGAACTTCCCCGTCAGCTCAGGCCTTTACGGTGACTTGCCCCCTGCCAGTCATGAAGCACGCACCCAGGACAACGAGCACCAAGCAGGCTCGGCCATCTTGAGCGGCCTCCCTCTGCCCTTCCCCAACCCAGCTCCAGAGGTGGACGTCTTCACCCCCACAGCACAGCCAGCAGCCATATTGAACCCAAGCCCCGCCCCTGGACCATACACAGCCGAATCTATGAACGAGCCACGCAAGAAGAAGTATGCCAAGGAGGCGTGGCCTGGAAAGAAACCCACACCTTCACTACTCATCTAATGCGTATTACTGGATGGTGTGACGACGTGTACTTGACTTTTATGAACTAAACTCGTGTCTCAGTATCAGAATCTTTTTAAAAAAGAGCCTAATTCATAATTCATTATAAACCATAGCTCATGTTATATCGGAGGAAAAATGTTTACCAGAGACTTGCATAAACAACTCTGATTTATTATTGTAGGTTCTTTACTGAGGTGTTTTCCTGCTGTTGTGGACACGTCACCACGTTTTCTGTTAGTTACACAATGCAGATCATAGCACACCTTTAAAACAGCAGATGAGTATAAGGTTAGAATCAGTAGATTAATTCTTCATGTTCAGTCGCTGAGTATGCTATACTAACTACTTACATGCATTGTAAGCTTTTATGAATGTAAATGTCAATACTACAGTTTCTGTAATGCAAGAACAGGACAAATCCTTCTTACTCCGTTTGTTAAACGGCTACATTATCAGAGCGTCTAGACGTGAGTTTGTTTCGTGTGTTTTCTATTTTTATATCTGAGTATATGTTGTTAAATGGCGTGTGCAAAGAGCAGAGAAAATGATTGTAGGAATTCCTAACTTTCTTTATTTATCTAATAAACAGGATTCCTTTCTATAAGGCCGGATGTGTGGGTTGAAATGGAGATGGTTCCTGGAAGTTGAGCTGGACGTTTATTCCCTTGAGGCATCTCGCTCCTCTAATGGGTTTCTCTCTGTGCCATTTTGAAAATGGACTAGTTATAATTTATCCTGAGGTAATGAGGCAAATGAAAGTGTCCCGGGCTTTAAGAATTCCCTGTGGACATCATATTGTCAATGAGTAGGAGTTTTTCCTTCTGGTTTATATCATTGAGGAGGTTCAAAATACAGTATTCTGGGCCACTGTTGAAATTTGTGCCATACTATTGTGAAAGATGTCTAGAGGGAGGAAGGGGTGTAATAGTTATCAGTCCATCTGGTTTAATATGAATTGAGTTTATGAAGCAGAGGGAAAAGGAAACCTCTAAATATATACTTGGCGTAGGTGGGTTGCGGTGATTCTGGAGCCTGTTGTACGAATACACCTTGGATGGGACTCCAGTCAATCACAGGGCACCACATAAATGCACATTCATACCTAGGAGTACTTTAGAGTTGCCAGTCCACCTACTGGCATGTCCATCCCCCTCGACCCCTCCCCCTCCCCCGGACTATTTCCAGTCCGCTATGTCAAGCTACAATCATGGTAACTAAATGATCTGCAGTTCTGGCTCTCTTGATGTTTTAATGCTAATTTCATTGAGTATCCAAATGATTGATTTGTGACCTCATACAATACATTTGATTTTTTTTTTTTTTTTTGACCCAGAAAAAGGTAGCTGTCCAGTGCATCTTTTTTTTTTTTTTTTTTGGTCTATTGTGAATTTCCAGTTGTACTTCCATGTCTGTCCAGCAGGGGTCTCCCATGCACCTTATTGCCTACGCCTGCTCTCCACCTCAGATAAATGACAGCTCATTAATCAAATCTGCATGAATGCGCTCAGGTTGCCATGGCAATAATTATCAGAGCTGCCTAATTAACTTTCTCAATTGCTTAATGATATACGACCCTATGAACTCCCTCATTTCTTCTCTCTCTCTAATTCGAGCATGCATCTTTTTTTCCCTCCTTCCTTTTTTCCCCCCACTCTCTGTGTTAACCTGTGACCACTGTTTTATTAAACGCAAAAGAAGAACAGATTGTCAGTCACGGGGATGAAAGAGGAGATCTGCGTCCTGGCTCTTGGCTTTAACCTTTCTTTCTTTTTACCAATGAAAAGTGGAAAGCTGGATTTAAAAAAAAAAAACTTCCTCACCTACTCTTTAGGGTTACATCTTGAAATAAGTGGATTTAGATATGTGAGTCATCATAAAAAATGAAGGTGTCTCTACTTGTTTAATAGTCATTTGCATATAATTCTAGAGATAATCTGGGTCAAGATTCTTTAGTAGCTAGTATATGCTTCAAATACACAACACACACAATGCTTTGCGTAGGTATTCACCACAGTGCAGGGGGGAAAAAACATTAGAAACCATCACAGAAATTCTAATGCTTTCCACCACAAATACCATTACAAACCATCAGCTAACCATTAAAGCCATTACAATAACTGGTCCTTAATGGTATCCAGACATAACATGCCACCAGTACAAGGCTACAAATTACCAGTAGAGACCCACAGGGACCCTTACAGTTTCCATCAAAACCAATACAGTTCCCATTATAGCCAAATAGGGATTATTGGTCCTTAATGGTATCCAGACATAATATGCCACCAATACCCCACAGGGACCATTACAGTTTCCATTAAAACCAATACAATTCCCATTATAACCATTAAAACCATTACAAATTCTATGTGGGTTTCTATTGTTTTTTTTTTTTCAGCAGGGCTTTCTTGAACTATTCAAAATTCTGTAGTGTTACATGCTGGAATTGAAATGTTAGACATATTTGTACAAAATCTCTGACAATTAATGTTCAATCTTTTTTTAATCGTCACACAAAAAGCAGATATTTGTTGGTTGCATAAGTATCCCTCTTGGTAGAACCACCTTTGGCTATGATTACAGCTGCAAGTCTTCTGGAATATATTTCTGTCAGCTTTGCACATCTGGATCCTGATATTCTTGCCAAAATTGCTTAAGCTCTGTCAGATTGGATGGAGAATGTTGGTGAACATCAGTTTTTAAATCTTGCTACAGATTCTCAATTGGACTGAGGGCTGATCTAACACGTTTGGGTTCTTGATTTTGAACCACTCCAGTGGTTATATGCTTATGGTCATTGTCCTGATGGAAGGTGAACCCTTGCCCCAGTCTCACAGGTTTTCTTCTAGCATTGCCATGTATTTGGCTCAGTCCATCTTGCTCTCAACCCTGACCTGTTTCCCAGTCCTTGCTGAAGAAAAGCATCCCTGCAACATGATGCTACCACCACCATGCTTCACTGTGGTGATGGTGTTCTCACTGTGATGAGCAGTCTTGCGCTGAGGCAAAAATGTTGGTCTCATCAGACCAGAGAACATGCATTTTGGCAAACTCTAAATGAGCTGAGCTGTGGATCTCTCCAGATCCTTCCGAGTTACCCTTGGCTCCTTGGTTTCTTCTCTGACTGATGCCCTCCTTAGCTGGTCACTGACATTTGATGGATGGGCTCCTCTAGGTAGCACTTGTGCCATATTGTTTCAATTTTAAAATAATGGATTTAATTGTAGGGTATACAAAGTTTTGGATTTTTTTTTCATAACCAAACCCTGCTAGATACCTCTATAGAACTGAACTTGTTTTGATAGCTCCTTGGTTTTCATGGAAGGTCTTTGTTTATCTGTGTTCTCTAACAAACTCTGAGGCCTTCCAGTGATATTTAAATCACATGACCTAGTTGAACTCCATTCAACAAATGTGACTTCTGATGGTAACTGGTTACACCAGAACTAATGTAGGGATTTCACAGCTTCTGACTTGTAGCTGTAATAGTACGAAATGTTCAAGGAGGGTGAATATATAAAGATAAGCGGCACTGCAGTTTTGGAGGGAAGACTGGGATTATGGGTGGGGTTGCTTGCATGATGGGGAAAATAAGTTAGTTTAGAGAAAAGTAAAATCGAAGTGTGTGAGATATTTGTGAGTCTAATTTTTGGAAGGAAGGAGTTCTAGAAATTAGGTGCTGTTCTGGAGAAAACATGGTCAAATCTGAGGAATATTGATTGAGGAATATGAACAGACAGGTTGGATTGGTAGAAGAGGAGAATATTTCTGAGGGCCTCATGGGTAAAGATCATTTTGAATTAGATGAATTGTTTTATGAGGAGTAGTAAATACAGACTAAGTACAGGTATAATATGGCAGGGAGACCATGTGTTAGGAATGAGAAGTTGGAAAAAAGTATAAAAGTGTGCTTAGGGTGGTAAAGAAGATGCTACGTGTGTAAAGTGACAGGGCTAATGTTAGGTGACCTTGTCTGACAGGCTGAGTGAAGGTACTGTCATTGCCTGTGTTGTGAGCCAGCCAGCCAGGCGGAACTTGCCAGAACACCTGCTGACACTTTGCCTGCCCGGCTGCCTGCGCATGACACACTGTACAGTCATATAACTCATTCCTCACGTACAGGCATCACTCCACTCACACAGTCCCCACAGATCTTTGTGTGCACAGCACATTTTACTTGCTAACACTGTGCTTGCTCATGAGAGTTGGAAATCTATTAACCCCCTGCTGCCCACACACACACAAAAGAGTTATCTCTTCCTTCTCTCAACACCTTCAGTGCATGTGCGTGTGTTCACACATAATTATCTTGAATCCAACACATTTCACAGGCACTCTACCTGTCTCTTCATCTATTGTACTGTCTCTCTTTCTTCCTTCCTCTTTGTCTTCCTATGACACATAAAATCCTGGTTTTTACAAGAGAATTTGGCCTTTATACTAACTTTCAGGCCCCGGAATCTTTTAAAGCTCATTGTCTGACAGTCTTGATGCATCTTGCTTGAACTGTTTAGATTTTATGAATTCAGCAAGATGAAGAACATAATCATTGTCATGATAAATCTGGAAAGATTGGAGACATGCACCTGCATTCTGTTCCCACTGTTTGAATTGCTGCTTTAGTGGAGTGGGAGATCTCAGACGAGATTAAGTGTTGATTTGTGTTGGATAAACCTTCACCATTCTGTTCCCTGAGAGAGAGATCCCTTGCAATTCCTTGCGAATATCTTGTGTTTCTACTAGTGTAGTTTCTCCTAAATTGAGTGAGATTTCAAAAAGTAGTTTTCATGGCAAGAGGATGTAAGGATACCCTGCTGAGACATGGTCAGCATCACTTAACCTCAGAGAGGAAGAAAAGGGCAAATGCAACAGAACACAATGCACACAGCCAGGCAGGAAGTATTAGTCAGTGTTATGCACAGTCAGTGTAGAGGGACAGCATCCCAACACTGTGGCTTTGGCCGGACTGCTGTAGTTACGTGCCAAACACGTCTCTCCGTTTCTCTCTCTCTAACTCTTTCTCTGTGTCATTGGAAGACCACATGGTTGGCAGAGGCCCAGGCTTGTGGAGGAGGCGCATTCCTGGGATGGCCATTGGCGCAGAAAGACCCAGATGCATGGCTTATGCAATGCTACAGAACTTGGAGAAAGAGGGAGCTATGGTAGGTTTGTTGAAAGAGGGGAAGCTAGGACACTGCATAGAGATATTATAGGGATCAAAATTCAGATTCAGACAGCCTAGATGCAACAAAGTGATAAATAGGATTGGGGGAAAGGGTCAACAAGCTAATTAATTAAATGGAAAGGAAAGTGAGGGAGGGAAAATAATCAAAAGGAAAGTTAGATGTAGACAGAGATAGAACAGCAAAGAGAATTAAGAACATTCAGTGATCATTCATCTTTAGTAACCACTGCTGCACCACTATGTCACCCAAATTATGAAATTTTTTTTTTTTACATCCATGTCATTGAGCGGATCTGTGGACGGCAAGATCTGGAAGATCAAGTAAACTCTCAGACAAAACTGCCCATATGCTGGGCAGAAAGGCAAAGCAAAATCCCCACGACAGCAAGGTCATGCAGGAAAGTTTAGCTGACATGAGTGGCGGTGCACTGTTCTACTGTGCAGCATTACCTGCACGAACATGATCTGCATGGAAGAGTCATCAGAAGGAAACCTTACCTGCAACCTCATCACAAACATCAACATCTGAAGAATACAAAACAAGTGCTGTGGACTGATGAATTAAAATGGAACTGACTGGGCACAACCATCAAAGGTAGGTTTTGGTGGATCAATTATTATACTTTAATAATTTGGGGTTGCATGGGTAGGTTGTCAGAAAACTGAAACTGAAATGCAGCAGGTTTCTACAACAAGGCAATGATCTAAAACACAGCTCAAAATCCACCATGAAGTACTTCAAAAAAAAAAAAATTCAAGCTGAAAATTTTGGCATGGCTCGCAGTTCTGACTTGAACATCAGTGAAAATCTGTGGCTAGATCTTAAACATACTGTGCATGCAAGATGGCCCAAGAATATCTCAGACCTTGAAACATTCTGCAAGGAATACTGGTTGAAATTTCCTAAAACAGGAATAGAAAGAATCCTAGCTGGCTACAAAAAGCATTCACAAGCTGTGACATTTGCCAGAGGTCGTGTTGCTAAGTAGTGAGTAAGTACAGTGTCCAAACTTTTGCACATGCACAATAACTTTTTTTTTTTTCAATTTAAAATTCATAAAATCTAAAATATCTGTGCATTTTAAAATATAGTTTGCTACAGAGGTTGTGTTACTTCTTTTCACTTCAACAAATCAACAAAATATATAATTTGGCTCAGGGTGCCCAAACCTTTGCATGCAGTGGTATCTATTAGCATATGCGAAGAGGAATAGACGGTGTTATAATCTTAAATATGTTTCACCGTGAAAAAAGACTTTCTAATGTTTTATCTTGCTCTCCATAACACACTGTACATTCTTTAAATTCCAGTTACTTTTGACTTTAGGAATGGACACCTACATGTCTTATTGCGAGGTTATTGCAATACAAAAGTAGTTAAAAAGTCATCGACAGTACGTTATTATTATTTAATTTAATTTATTATTATTTACTATTTAATGAGTAATTGCAATATTCTATAATGAATTTGAAGAAAATGTTCAGCACCGTTTTTGAAGTTTTGAATAAACATAACAGGCCCATTAATTTGCAGCCCAATCCCTTAAAATATCTTCCTACAAAGCAAAGTCTGAGGTGTTGAATTAACTGTTAGAGTGTTCATTTGTTTAAAACTTGTATTGTATAAACATTGTATGTGTAAATTAAACACAGTGACTGTTAATTCTACACTTGGGATTTCGCCGTGCTCAGACGTTCTTCTTCAAGGTACATCATAGTTTTTGTATTACGAAGAAATAAAATGCAGGAAGCCTAATAAATGCTATGTGATTTATGAATTTTCCTGCTTGTTCCTCAGCAAGAATGCATGAAATCTGTGTCCTTATTGAACTCTAGGCCTGGACTGCACACTGCACAGCAGGGAACTCAGACATGCAATTTTAAGTAATGGTTTTTGCAGACTGACATCCTGGAAGATGACAATAGGCATCATTCATTCATTCATTCATTCATTCATCTTCAGTGACCACTTTATCCTCGTCAGGGTCACTGTGGATTCAGAACCTATCTGAGGAATTCTGGGCATGAAACAGTAACCTGAACTAAGGATTGAACTGGAGAACTGGGGAACGCTTCCCATTGTGTCCACCCTAGCCATATTTCTCCATCGTAAAACATAATTAGGCTCAAGTTAAAAATACGTTTGTTGCAAAAAAAAAAAAAAAATAAAAAAAATAAAAAATGGATGTGCTTGCTCTGTAGGCTATTTCACATCTGGAACAACTCTTCACATCCAGAAGTATAGACAGAATAAACTATTAAATTAATAACATTAGTAACATTTCTTATGTTTTTCTGTCATTCGGTGAAGGAAAGGTATGTATAGAGGTTATACAGATATCCAAAAGGATGGAGGTGAATTTATGAAGCGGTTACTTTTTGTTCTTTGCAAATTATGCAGTAAGAAAAGGTATGAGCTCATAACTTATAACTAATGTTGTAAAAAAAAATTGAGTAATGTGACTTGTTATGAATATGCAAGTGTGACACTGTTTACGATCTTTACTGGATATTTGCCATTTTACCATTTTCTAAACACAGCTAGACATGATTAATGGAGGCAATTACAGTAAATGAGGGACTGACACTTTCTATAGCAGTGAATTTTCTATGTGATGTAGATAATATCTTTAATAGAGAGCATGAGGAAGGCTGACCTAAGCGTATAGAACATTATCAGCGAGTGTTGTAATTAACAAAGAGGTGCAAGGTGCACTGAGACATGTGAGCTCCGTTTTCCCCTTGCTCGGCAAGGTCTACACTTTGCTCCCACGTTGATTTTCGAGACTTTGAGGCGGCGATAAGATGTATGTCCACACTTTCTTCTGGAAACTGCAAGATGACTTCTTACTACTACTGCTCCTTTTTGGCTGCATTCTTGGAATTAGTATTTAGTAAGTCAGCCAATAGTTCTTGGTGCCATGATCAAAGACTTCTTACTTCTAAGTGTCTTCAGAAAAATCTTCCTTCCTCATGTAACACGTTTTGATATGCAAATAATCATGACCATTCAACTGATATGCAAATGAATCTATTGCGTCATCTGACGACTTTTTTTTTTTTTTTTGGAGCGTGTATTACTTACTTTCCCCTTAAAAGATTTGGCAACACTGCTCACGCGGAAGCTTCGTTGCTTGCCAAGACCTTTGTGCGCGCGCAATTCACGCACTTTTTAATGATCACGCACGCTGATGGGGTCCTCGCGCTCCATTAAAGACACGATTTAAACACAATTACTCTCTCTCTCTCTCTCTCTCTCTCTCTCTTTTGTCTCTGCTCTCCCCTCAGTCTCTGTAGATTAATAACAGCCAGTGGAGGGTTTGAGGACTGAGGACACGGTTGCCAATGACGACCGACCTGTCAATACGCGTGCATAGTGTCACCACATCACTAGGGAGGCTTTTACACCACAAATAGTGAGAGGACGGGATTTTGGCCAAACATCAGCCAGTGTCGGAGGGTCGCCGCTGGCTGGAGATGGAGCATGGAGGGATGTCTGATCCGGGTCCGGCGGAATTCCCCTCTGCCAAATCTGGCACTTTATCAGCACGTTACACACGTTAATATTAAATGGCACGTTTGCACCGACCCCGCCCACCCGCGCTCGTGCATAGGACACAAATCTCTAGCCAAAAAGCCATCACCATCCAAATATGCCACTTTCCTGCCTCTCTCTCTCTCTCCCCTCTGCGGATTTAAACACATTTGGCAGACAGATCTGGCGCTGAAATCGTCTCACGTGGCCGTTGATTCTCTCTCTCTCTCTCTCTTATCCATATGTAGCACCTAATATTTGTCCAGGTCCAAATTTTGCCATAAGACCTGCCAGGAGCATCAGATGCAGTGGAAGAGGTGCACCGAGGCGTTAAAACTCCTGTCACATCTCAACCTGTCAGTGCAACAGGTGGCACGCGCTCCTACAATAAAAAGGGGGAAAGGTTTCAAAACAACAGTGTATTATTTTTTAAAAGCTAATTTCATTACCAAATTGTATTTGTAATCCTTGGCTGCTAATCATATTGTGATTGGTGTTAAAACAGACCATTTAGATATTTTATTATAAACCCTATAATAAATGTATTTATACATAGGCCTTTGTCTATATGTCTCTATGTTTGCATGCACATGGCATTTTTCCTGCAGAATAAACATACATACTATAGTAAATGTCCAGCGTCTCCCTGGATAAACCTGGCCCAGAGGGACAGAATCGTGTCCAGCCCTGTGCGTGTGTTTGGCTGCTAAATAACACGCGCAAATGAGGCACAGAGACTAACGAACGCACGTGGGCATAAAGATCACGCGCGCGCAGATCGTAATCGAGCGCTCGCTTTGCGTTTCTGCATCTCGTTTATTAACGATTCCCGCGAGGTGGTGTGGAAAGGCGGTAGTTGCGCGCGCGCTGTCAGTCGTTGCGTGAGCGCTTGCGTGTGAATCCGGTTCCAGTTCGAAAGAGGAAAAAAAACAGAACCAGAGACCAGACAGAGATTCGATTGATTTTCGCTCTCTCTTTCCCTGTCTCTCTCTCTGTGCTTTTTTCTCTGTGTGTCTGTTTTTTTTTTTTGGAGCTGGAGCTGGATGAGATAAAAATTTACGAGCTCGCGGGCTGTCTTTTCATGCAGTCTGTCAGAACAATCAACTGTTGCTGCGCGCAAGCGATTTGAAAAGAGGAGTTGAAATTTCACAGGCTTTCTCATGTGGCTTTGAATTTGGCACGGCGCGGCGATGGGCGTGTGATTCCAGCGCGCCACTGAATTGTTCAGTAACATGGAAGAAAGACTGTTGCTAACAACGATGCGTTGGCTACACTCGCGTGCTCGCTTTTGATATTGCAGACGAGTCTTACACAATGAGCGCGCGCTCCGCGGCTCGCCGCGCTTTTGGTTCGGGCTTCTTGCTTATTTGGATCCGACCGTGAAAGACGATCGAGCGGACAGTAGTAAGACAGACTCGACGTTTCAAAGATCGTGGTTTGGATTTACGATTTGGTTGATTTTTTTTTGACCTTGCCAGTGTTAAAGAAAAAAAAAGAACAAACCAAAAAAAAAACAAACAAAAAAAAAAAAACGCCCAGATGCTGATGATGGAGAACGGCGGGATGGACGCGCATCAGGTTGAACGTGACGGGGATTACGGCCGCGCGCGCTCCTGCACCTGGCCACAGCTGCCGCGTCCGGAAGAGGAGCTCCGTGTTCCGCCAGTGAAAGCGGAGCCCTTTGACGTGCCCGCGTGTCGCGCCGAGAGAAACGGCGGCGGAGCACCGACAGAGCTGAAGCACCCTACCGGAGCGCCGGTACCCCTCGCGGCCGCCGCCGCTGCGCTGGACGCGGCCGGCCAGCTGCGCAAATCCAAATCATCGCGGCGGAACGCGTGGGGCAACCAGTCATACGCCGACCTCATCACCCGCGCCATCGAGAGCACACCCGACAAGCGCCTCACGCTCTCCCAAATCTACGACTGGATGGTGCGCTTCGTGCCATATTTCAAGGATAAAGGGGACAGCAACAGCTCTGCCGGCTGGAAGGTATGCTTGTGCAACGATCATGGTTTTATTCTGCATTCTCGTGCCTGAAGCCGCTGCACGCGCGCTACATGCTCTAGGTACACAGAGCGTTCAGTGCTCCAGTAGTAAAAACCCCATTGTGTCCTCCGGTGACCGCAGCACATTGAACTGATCATTTAAAATGATGCCTCGTATCATGACGCATAAGTGCGCGATGAATGGGGAGCAGTGGGACGTGGGGGTGGAGAGGGTTCACTGGGTTCGTAGTGCTGGGCTCGCGTTTAGAGAAAAACCCATCCGCCCTGCTTCGTGCGAATGTGAAGCTCCGTGACGCATTTGAGCTGATTAGATTGTAGTGTTGTGTGCTGTATGTGTGAGCCTGGGCTTGACGAGGGTAAAGATCTCTAGGGAGTCAATCCGGCCAGGGGGGAAACACAGGCTACACACGTAAACCCCTCCAGCATGCACCCTCACCTTTTCCTGTCAGAAATAAAGAGTGCAAATGAGAGAGTTAAAGAAATCGAGATGCACTGTATATTAGATTGTATCGAACAGTAATATGATGAGCCAACTGCAACCACAGAAGTAAACCACAATATACTTGGCGACAGATAAATGCAAATGATGTCACATTGGGACGATTAACCGGTTTATTCCTCTCATAGTGGCCTATGACATACTCTCATAAGAATCTCATTA
>CM041003.1:9600259-9611429 GCA_022985145.1 Pangasius djambal
GTGTGTGTGTGTGTGTGAAATGTCAATGTTTGTGTTTGGAGTGATTGGACATCGTAACGAGAATATCTACAAGAAGTATGTGGTGTGTGTTTTTTTTTTGGAGGCTCTACTATAACTCTTGCTTATTTTACAGGAAAGCTCAGTTTGTCAAAGCAATAATGTGAGAAACTCGAATCGTGATTTCAGTTGCAGGTGCTGCTGTCTGAATACTGAAGTAGAGGTGTGTGGGACTGTTTTTATCTCACTCCTGAGGGAATTCTGACCCCCCCCCCCCCCCCCCCCCCCCCCCCCCCCCCCCACACACACACACACACACTCCTACAGTTATTCTTGTTTGTATCTGTCCACAATATTTTTTAATGAACTGAGCTGTAAAGAATTCAATTCAAAAGAAAGTCATTTAAATCACAGTGACCCTGTTCAGGATAAAGAGTTACTGAAAACGAATGAGTGAATCCAACTTTACATCAGATGACGTTAATGTGTCGCATGTCCAGTACACTCCTACATCTCAATGTGGCCTTTCTTTGCCTAGCATGAGAGTAAAAACCACTATACTGAAGTACAGGAGGTAGAGAGAAGGTATGTACTAGAGGTGAAAGAACTGAAAAAAGAAGCAGAAGATCACTGAGTTGGCCTTGTAGATATGACAGAAAAAAAATGAATCAGTAGGTATATAGTAGGTGAATCAGTAGGTATACTGTAAGTATACAGAAGCCCAGAAGCCCTTTGACCTGAAATGGGAGTACAGAGTAATGGGTTCTTTCAAGGCTGTATCTTTCAGGATAGTATTCACACAATGAAAGAGCAGCCTGTTTTAATCAATGGTGACACAGTGGTTCAGCGGGTAACATTGCCGCCTCACAGCTCCATGGTCCCCGAGCTCAGCTAACTGTCTGTGTGGAGATTTGCATGTTCTCCCTGTGTTTGTGTGGGTTGCCTCTGGGTTCTCTAGTTTTCCTCCCACTGTCCAAAACATGCAGGTAGGTGGACTGACTACACTAAATTGCCTGTAGGTATGAATGTGTGTGTGTGCGCGTGCATGGCACCCTGTGTTGGACTGGCGTCCCATCCTGTGTGAATTCTCCCACCTTGCGCCCAGTGATAGGCTCCGGATGCACTGCAACCCTGACTGGGATAAGGTAATTATTGAATATGAATGAATGATTGAATAAATAGGGAATGTTTTAAAAAAATGAGAATGAAAGATTTTTTGGAAGTCACGCTGCAAGGAAATAAGAAAGAAGTTATCAATGTTGACTGAGGATTAGCTTAAGAATACATGATAGGTTCTAGATAAAGTATGTGAAGCATTCTTCTTTGATGTAAGAATTCGCTTCTCTGCCACCCCAAGCAGGGCGGCTCTGATTTGGCTGCCCATGCCAGTAGTGCAGCTCCATCCCAGGCAGCTTTGCTAACACACCAAGAAAGCCCATGCAAAGCTCAAATGGCTTCAGAAAACACCACTGGCATTGTCCTGACAAAGGCACAGCAGAAGGACAGAGAGCTTGGTGGGCTGGCTTGGCACTGATGCTTCATCAAAGCCCAGACAGTTTGAGAGTGAAATCTACGCTCTGGCCTTTGGCTAAGCTCAGCTTTTGCTTTGGAGTCAGTGAGAGAAGGATTATGTGGAGTGAATCGAGAAAAGGCAAGTCAGTTGCAGATGGTTTAAATATCTGGATTCTTTAGAGGCAGAGTAATGGATGCTAATGGTACAATATTGTACATCTGTGAACCTTTATTCCATGCAGTTTGAGATACAAGAACTACCCAGAGCCCTACAAAAGTCCTAACATCTAAGGCACTTTACTCAGCAACTACTTTTATCGTTTTTTTGAAGTACACTTTACTTATATAGAGGTGTCACAGTGGCACAGCTTTTTTTGGCACAGAGTTTTGCATGTTCTCCCCATGTCTGTGTGGGTTTCCTCCAGGGTGTCTGGTTTCCTCCCACCTCCCGCCAATAGGTGGACTGACTACTCCAAATCGCACCAAGGTGTGAATGAGTGTCTGCATAGTGCCCTGTGAAGGACTGGCATCCCAACCATGGTATATTATGCCTTGTGTCCAGTGTTCCTGGGATAGGCAGGATAAAGTGGTTACTAATTAAATGAATGACTTTACTTACATATGAAATGAGTCTAAACTCTCAGTATTGTCCTTGATTACAGCAGGTGAACACCACAGGCAGAAACCATCTCTTCCAGACAGATTTCTGGACATTAAATAGTGGAAAGATGTTTGGTTCTGCTGCAGGCCCGAGGGCTGCAGGTGCGCACAAGTTCCCCACGTGGTCCCATTAAACTGGTGGGAAGAGACAAAAGCAGTACTTTCTGTCCCTTGTGACTCTGTGAGGTGCAAAACTCATATGGATTTTTCTAGATTTGTCAGCAAGGATCATCATGCCATTTTGCAGCACATTGCTTGTTTCAGTGCTTTAAATATAGTTTTTAGATGCGTGCAGGGCATGTGTTGTCGTCTCTCTCTCTCTCTCTCTCTCTCTCTCTCTGTGTGTGTGTGTGTGAGAGAGAGAGAGAGCCTGATGGGACTGCATGTCCAAGGGATGCAGCTCTAGTTAATAATTCAGACAAGGCTCATTATCATGGCAGTGCAGATCTCACTCTGATTCCACCTTAATTACAGCTGCAATGCTTCAATCTTGCACACACTCTTTCCTTCAATGCCACAGAGACACTATTTTGTGTGTTTTTTTTTTTTTACTGAGTGACTCTTCTTTTATGACATACTTCTGTGCTTAGGTACTATGTTATATGCTAATTGTACAGTAAACTGTTTCCAAGGTATTGACTCATTTGCACTTTCATAAAAGGGAATGTATTCAGGGCCATAACCAGAATCAAGCACTGAAAAAAAAGTGACCCACTTCATAGTTAATATACCACAATGTGTACTACATCAAATGCTAATTTGTAAGCTCTCGTATTATACTACCGTTCTTACATTTACTGCTCAGACTTAAGTTTAAGTATTGTTTAATTTTACATTTATATATTAGGTGCATATATATTTTAGGTTTACATTTATCTCTCTCTCTCTTTCTCCTACTTTTCTTTCTTGCTTCTCCTCACTGGTTACTGAAAAAGCATACATTAAAAATGCAATGTACCCTGCAGCTAACATGGCGTACATAAGCTAATGTTACTGCAACTAGCATGCTGATTTGGCTAGCAACATTACGAGTAGTTTGTATTGTAGAAACTGACATAAACACTCACATTTATACCATAATTCAAACATTTAAATCACAGCTATCTCTCAACATGAGGTTAAAGTCTGGTAGCATAGTGTTTCGAGAGAGCTAAACAAAATGGCTTATTAAGTCTATGGGCAAGCCTAGTGTCTCCACAGCTACTCTGAGGTCAGTTTGGAACCAATCACTTCTGAATGGTCGGTCAATTTTTTCCTCAAAGAAGGCTATATTCCGCCACCACATTATCAGGATTTTGTTGCTAATTTCCATTTTGAATCTGACAGCTGGAGAGTGCTCCATAGGAGGTTAAAAAACAAAATCTTCCTAAACTACCAGGGTCCGGACCTTGGTGTTTTTATAGCTAATCACAGCCATGCGTGCACTTATGTTGTTATTGCACACTGGCACATGTTTTCCAGTAACCAGAGTTGTGTTTTACCTAAACCATAGTATCAAAACTTCTTCGAGACTTTCTGCAAAACACTTCAGACAGTGCTCTACTTTTAAGCACAAATTTCATGAATAACCCTCATTCCAGGTTTTGGGAACACTAAGACATAAAATGCAAACTGTTCAAATCAGTGAACTCAGAAACTCCTTATGATGACTAACACTACAGAGCTTTTCTCTATACTTCTGCAGCATTCGCTGCAGGATGAAAAAAAAGTGTAAAAATAATTTTCTATACATAGTATAATGCAAAAATAAATTTACAGGAAAGTGGAATACAATTAAAAACCATTATATATTATAAAGCGTCACATTCATTTCTTGTATGAAAATGGTTACTTCTGACAGCCGTGGTTCAGCCAGTGAGGTCCTAAACGTGGCTACTGGAAAGGAACACACACATAAATGAAAACAGCAATAAGAAGAATAACTGCTGTACAATGGAGGAAATGGAGGGAGAGGAAGAGCAAAGTATAGTGATTGAGATAGAGCTGGAGATAAAAGACAAGGAAGATTAAGAGGAAGAGAGATAAACAGTCTCAAATGAAAGTTCATTGTGAAGTACCTAACGTTCTCTGGTCAAATCGAAATAGGCAAGTAGGTTTTGGTATTGAACCAAATTCATTATGCCATCAATCTTCCCAAGAGCCCCTGGAATACAAGATGCAAAACAGCCATCAATGATCCACCACTATATTATACAGTGGGTGTGAGATGCTTTTCCGTATATGGTATATGGTTCCCCTTTTTGTCAAACATGCAGTGGATTGCAGCGACAAAAAAAAAAGATTTCGTTTTCATCTGAAGACAACACATGAGTACAGTGCACACTACATGATTTCTCAGTCACTGACTAATTTTGGGGCTCAGTGACTACATCCCCCAGCTCTGTGACTACTTGCTGCGCGGTCTCGCAGTGACTGGTCGTGTAGTGTGAACGGTTCAGCAGTGCAGTTTTCTCAGTCTGTGAGCGATCACAGAGGCTCCAATATTTTCAAGCTGTTGAATCACTTAGTGCAAACCCCTCTGTGACTCACTGCAAGTACAGCAACGAGAAACAGCCAATGATAGGAAATCTAATTCATGTGCTGTCATGTGCAGCAGATCCCTGAATCCAGTTTATCATCCATCTATATGTGCAGGATGGCGAAGGCAAAATGCAAGCAAAATAATAACGCTTCTATAAGAAATTATTTGGCATGTCATACCCAAATGGTCACTAGGAACAGCAAAAATTCAAACAAAACTCCAGTTCTCTTTGCAGAACAGACGACTCTTACTGCCAGACAAACCAAGCTTTTCTCTACATTTTCTCTTACTTCTCTTTTTTCTTGTTTTTGTACAAAATAGTGACATGATAGAAACCTTTTGTTTATTTTCATGAAAGTGGTATTTAGGGATCAGGCATGCTTTGGTGGGGATCTCTCCAAGTGAAAGATTGTGTAGTTGTTTGTCAGCCTTACTGTGTGCGATTGTGTAGTGTGCACTCTTCTATGTGCACAAAACAACAGATTGCAAGTGATTAAAGTCATGTAGTGTAAGAGGGGCAGCGTTTCAGGGATTTTGAAAGTCATGTAGTGTGTACTCTGCTTTACTTGTTGTTATGGAGGAGATCATTTTGAAACTTGACAATCCCAAAAAATCAAAGCTGACACAGTTTGGGCTCTTCTTTGACTTCCTCACTAACCTTCTCACTGTGTCGGGGCCAACATACTCATAAGTACTCTTTCTGGATTTTTTTTAAAAAAAAAGTTTTTTTTGGATTTTGTGTAACTATTGCTTATCTTATGAGGGTCAACATTCATCTGTCTCTTTTGCGTTGAAAGCTCCTTGTGGTGATGGAGGACAAAGGGATTTTACATGTTTCCAATGTCATTTATAGACTAAAGGAAAAATGACATGGCAAAAAAAAAAGGTTTCTAGAGACCGAAAACAAGTTGACAGTTTGTTTTACAGTTATTTTAAATATTCTTTAGATAGATAAAACGTTATTAAGTTTGTCTGTTGGAAATGTAAATAGTTTCTCCCCATTTGACCGAGTGAAAAATCGTGTGTGATTTTTGCCCATTCTCTTAATTGGCACCAAAAATTATGGAGTGGATTATCCCTTTGTTAGTTGAAAGAGATCAGTCGAAGATCGGTTATGTGTTGGTATTATGAGGTACTTACATTTTTAATCAGAAATTCATGAGGCTCTCTCCCATTGGACAAGCAGAGATGGATGAGCCATAATCAGCGACAGGAGAACGGCAGTGATTAATGCAGCCTCTGCGGACTGTGCAACGGAGCTCATGATACCCTCCAGTGTCCCACTTTGATGCCTCTGCTTCAAGATATAGAGCCTCGCTATTGCCTTGTAAAATAGAAGAATTACAACACATGCTTTGCTGTTGTTAGTGGTTTGAGATGTAGCCATGCAGTTAGACAATGTTCCTCATCTTAAGCGGTTATGTTGTACTCTTTGTGTACCAGATGTATGGCCTGTGTATGGTGCTTTGTCCTGATCTGTTGCAGTGTTGTTCTAATAATGCCATCAAGACATTTTTCCACATTTAGTTCGAATGCAAGCACAAGAGCTGTGACATATTGTGTATCTAATATTTTACTTTATAAGCTGTGTATTCATGCTCTATGAATATACAACATGAAGCCTATAGCTAATGTATAGAACGTGTACATGTGTTTGGGAATGTAGACATAAAGGGAAGACGTGGGTTATGAAGCAGGCAGACTTGGGGTATAAAATGGCAGCTGAGTGTGGAGGATTTGCATGTCAGTTTGATGAAAATAGGTCATGATGCAGGCCATGCAGCATTTAGTATGCTGCCCATGTGTCTATTGACTTCCCGAGACCACACATAGCCTTGGATGAACCCTGTTCTCCTCTCTCCCTGTCTGTCTGTCTCTCTCCCTCTCTCACGCACTGTGTAATTCAACATTTCATCTTCTGATGCTGTCTTTTTTAATCTAAGCGTTTGCATGATAGCTTTGATGCAAGACACTGCGTGATACTCACTCACTCACTCTCTCTCTCGCTCTCTCTCTCTCTCTCTCTCTCCTTCCCTCCCGCCCTCTCTTTTATTTTTAACTGGTCGTGCCAATGCCACTATTGATTTGTTGCTTTCTCCTAAATTTCGGCTGCATCATATCTGGGATTTCATTAAGGATCTTTATTCTCTTTGATGATCTGCTACTAGATTAGTGTGTTTTTGTAGCCACATCAATGTGTGTCTTAAATCTTGCATGCCAACAGTGTGCTAATGGGCCTAGTAATGAAAGTGAAAGATTGAACAGGTTATCTATAAAGAACATCCTGAGAATATTTTTCATTAAATAAAATAAAAATAAGAAAGATAGAGAGAACTAAAAATAAGATGGATAAGTTTTAAAAATAAGTTTTGGTGGAACCAAAAACAATAGCACCACCAGCCAAACAAAAAACAAAAAACATGTGAAATAGAGACTTGGGCTGATTTCTTTCTATCCCAGGCTGTAGATTCATTGAGCCTATTGTTGATTTGACAGAGTGAAACACACCTTAGATTGTGTGTGCATTGGGACTAATTTATTTAAGTCCACTTTGCTGTCACGTCCGTAACACATTGAGAAGGTACATCTGAAATACAATAGTGGGTCCAGCAAACGTGAACGTGAAGGTGGATTACTTTCTCAGTAATCTGCATTTTGAGGACATACTAGAAGTAAATAGACAAAGTACACATCATCCAGTCAAAGTCCAATTTACACAAAGGGACAAACAAGACAACCGTAGGTTTTGTGTCCTTGGGTTGAATAAAAGAGCTGGCTAATGGCAAGTGCATCTTTTTCTGTTTACTGTGCTTGCTACTCTGTATAGATGGCATAATTAAGGACTTGAAACATTTGACAAAAAAGTTAAGAATGCTGATGCCTAGCTCATTCAAAGAATGTGTTTTCCTGTTTGCATGCGTTAGGGATGTAACTGAATACAAATACATTATTCAGAATGAACAAATAAACAGATGCAATACAGAATAGTAGGCACATTATTCTTTTTTTTTTTTTGGTAAACAAAGCTTGCCAAAAAGGTTCACAGGCATCTGTTTGAGACTAGAGGTGTGCATTGGGCCTGGGATCCCACAGGACAGAGCACAAAACTCGCATGAGTGAGAAGTTTTTACTTTCGTGTAGGTGTGTGGCACTGCATGATGCATTTACATTGTTCCTTAATCCGTAAATACTAATGGCCTGGTCAGGGTAAATTAGGCTATTCCTGCACACATCTCTAGTTGAGACCAATTATGAACATGAGTGATGTAGCTGAGGTTGAGGAGCTGTCAGAGTCAGAAATCACACACCATGCTGACAATGTGTCAGCATTTCTAACTCCAGTTTTCCAGTGTTTTTGAGGGCATAGTGGTACGGTTAATTAAAAAAAATTACAGATAGTGGCATTGCGGTACACCCCTGGTATGCATAATAGCTTTAATGCCTATATGAGGAGACTCTGTGCTTTGAGACTCAACTCTAAAGGCAATAATAATAACGGCAAGTTAGTCATGGGTAGAAAAATTTGCTTAAGACTTCCCATACACTGTGTATAATGATATATAAACACAATCATAATCAATAATTATACAAAATAGGGACAAAAGATCCGAAACACCGTGTCGTTATTATGATGAGCTTCAGTAATGCATTTTTATGGATTATGAATGCAAACCTGTCGCTTCTATGTAGTGACCGTGGAATTATCTGAAGTCTTGAGGAATGATAACTGGGAAAGTGAAGAATGTGGAAAAAGAAGATGAATGTTGGAGCATGGAGCGTTGGTGAGAGAGAGGTCTGGTCTTGGTGTGAGGCTGTGATTGCATGACTGAGCTCAGTGAGCAGCCCTGTCTGTGCCTCGGATTAGAGTCTGTCTTTCTTTCTCTCTCTCTCTCTCTCTCTCTCTCTCTCGTAACTGTTAGTGTTGTGCTCCACCCGCCGTGGCTTGGCTGAGTGATGCCTACTGACAGCACCACTTAAGTAGCGAGACTTTTGCTGACATACACACACATTAACACACACACATGGACATACATCTAGAAAGTCAGTGTTCCTGGTGCTGCACACACACACTCACGCTTTCTTTAACCACACCAATTCCCGCTATTTATGCTGTATGCAAATACATTTGTACTGCTGAAAGCAAGCTTTGTGCATAAGCATGAGCAAACATGCCCCTTTCTCAGTGTTCAGTGTATATTCAAATTACAACACTGCCATATTGTATTTTATATTTTGTGGGTGTACGTGTTGTATCTTGCTACTGACCATGCTGCTGTAACACAAGAATTTAACTCATGGGATCAATAAAGTCAGTCTATCTATCTATCTATCTATCTATCTATCTATCTATCCATCTATCTATCTATCTATCTATCTATCTATCTATCTATCTATCTATCTATCCACACCATCTAGAAACACCGGAAACACAGGAATAAGCTTCTCTCTCTGTCTCACACACACACACGCATATACATAAACTCCCAGGAAGCAGACCCCTTCCTACTGGTGTCTGAGCTGCATCTATGAGGCTCAGCTGACATTAGAAATAAGGTTGATGTGAGAGATTCACTCACTTGGGCTGTCAGCCACTGCTGCTATTCCTCCAAATATTCATATTCAGCACACACAATGAAACCTGAAACACAGCCGCCTTGCATTCACACTCTGGGCTAGCTCTCTGTGTAAAAAGGTCTTCCCAAATCGTCTACAGATGCAGTCTATACATTCTCTGTTTGAGTCAAAATTTCATTTACTAAAAGTGGAATGACTGAAGAGGGAAATGAATTTTCCAACAAGGAACGTTAATTGCCTGGCTTTTTTTTCATTCATTCATCTCCAGTAACTGCTTTATCCTAGTCAAGGTCTCAACAGATCATTCACACCTAAGGGCAATTTAGAGTGAATTCACATACTGGCATCTCTTTGGGTGACTGGAGGAAACTGGAGAACCTGGAAGAAACCCACATTGGCACATGAAGAACATGCACAGAAACCCCACACAGACCGAAACCTGAGCTAAGGACCGAACCGGGGACCTTGGAGCTGTGAGATGGCAATTTGATTGATGTAAAAGAGATTTTAATCTGAGAGATGAAGTAAAAGCTAGTTTTTGTAAATGTGAAACAGAATGGGATTTTAGTCTCTTGACTTACATCTCTTACACCTGCTGTTAGGACGATCTTTACATTTTGTGTATCTGCTTTCATATTATTTGTGAAATGTTGACATTTCCAACTACATATAGTCATGAAAACTACAGGCTTTCCTGAACCGAAATATATTTCTCTTTAGATGCATCTTAAAAAGGCTGTGAAAAAGGATCAAATTTAAAAGACTTTATTCCAACTGCGGTGCATGAGCATCACAGCCATCATGACAGCCGGTATCTGATTACAAACTGAATTAATTAGGCTTATGTCTTTTTTCACTGCAGTATGTAACTATCCAACAACTTGATCAAAGCGTGACATTTGCTGTGTGAAGAAATCACATTTATCTAGTAAAGTTTTAGACATCTTTAGGCAGACTGACTGCATTTACCACAACGGTTGTAGAATTCAGCCACAGTGACATCTGACAGGTTTTCTAAGACCTCAACACATTTAAAGTACTGAACAGAATATTAGTGTTAGGAGACCATGAAGTGTATTCACAATGTGGGACTCTAGGATATATATGCAAGATTTTCTAGATAAACAACCCAGTCTCAGGAGAAATGTGTGGTTGGAATTCATTTGTTTGCATACCTGGAGTCATAAGAAAAGGAATGAGGATGAACCCTTGTCCTAAATCTAACCTTAAACTTTTCACAAGATTTCAAATTGGTAAAAATGTAAAAGTATGCGACTATATTGAGACAATATATGCTGACATGTCTTATGTCTAGTGTGTGTGTGTTTGCATATCTATAGAGTGTTACTATGGTGAGGGAGGGGCGCTTGCTTAGATTTGTGAGGACTAGTTTGTAGTTTTTCTTGTTTTAATGAAGTTCTCTAAAAGTTTTCTCAAAGACTTCACGTTCTACTGAACTTCACACCCCCTCCCATCCAAATGGCCCCTCCCCACACTGACACACTCACAAACACACACACACACGACCCAAACACACATTCCAGCGTCTTCATTAGCAATTCATGAGCAGTGTCTCATTAGACACTAAGTTTTAGCATGGGCCTCTGAAGTGGATGGCTGGAGCAGTTATTAATATTTCATATGTCTCCCATCGAGGAGCTAAAAAACTGAGTCGCCTCTCTCTTGCTACAAAGTCACTCAGGCTCTCCTTTTTCTCCTCTTCCTCTGGTTTTTACCCTCTGCTTCATTTTTGTTAAATTTCTCGTTCTCTCTTCTCTATTCTGTCTGCTGTGCTGACCTTAACTCAAACTGACTTAATTGGGCTGTCTTTGTTCCAGAAATGGCGAGCCGTCCTTCTCTTTTTCTGCTAAATGTAGACCAGAGAAAAGCATGGAGAAAGGAATG
>CM041003.1:9611529-9630541 GCA_022985145.1 Pangasius djambal
GTGTGTGTGTGTGTGTGTGTGTGTGTGTCTGAATGAGAGCAGATGAACAGGACCGACTCTGCCACTCATCCCCGAGTCTATGAGAACGAGACGCCACATTCCCTCTGAATGAGAAACAGACACACAGGGGGAGCGAGGCGCATCCTTTAAACGACCACAATGAATATGGCATAAGCACATTGCTAAATATGTGTGTGTGTGTGTGTGTGTGTGTTTGTGTGTGATGGGGAGGGAAACATTTAGACGGTCCATTGTCTCATTCTTATCCCCTCAAGCCTAATTTATCAGCTAAGACAGATTTGTGCAGTATGTGTGTCAGAAGAATTGAAGCAGTGAAGAATGTCACAGAGGAAGAGTAGCAGCACAGGATGGAACCAATTCTAAGCTGAACACTGCAAAAAAAAAAAATAAATAAAAAATACAAAAATCAACTTCAGACAGTCAACTTTCTCTCTCTTTCTTTTTTTTTTTTTGCTCTCTCATCTCTCCTCACTAGACTCCTCACTATAGGCCCTTGTCATGCCCCTGACTGATTCGGTCTTTCCTCTCGTCCATCTCTTTCCTTGCGTTTCCCCTTTTTCTCTCTCCTTTCAGTGCATTATTACTACAGAGTGGCTGTGGCATTGTGATGCGCCTCATTGCATCTTCTTGTGCTGGAATATCATTGTAATTCCTGTTACATCTCACAAGCTATAATGTATGCACAGTGTAACACAATGTCACTTACTGATTGTGAGAGAATTTCTCTGTTTTGTCTATTGGTTGCTACACCCTTTGTATAGTTTCACCTGCGTCTTGCTTTGGAAACCCGAGAAACACTGTAAACACTGTAAAACACTCCTTTGTTTCTCATATAAGTTGTGATTAGTTGTGTTTATACATCATTACTAAGCTGTGGTACACAATTTTTTCCTAGCTTTCCAAGTATGTTCTGCTTTAGCGTTTTGACTTTTTAAGAGGAAAACATGGTGGTGCAATGAGTAGCGTTGCCAACTCAAAACTCCAGGGTCCCTTGGTACAAATGCTGCCTTCAAGTCCTGTCAGCAATATCATGAACAGCAACACAGTGTCGTAATTACAACTCTGAACACTGTCGTGTCAGTAACTCATATTCTTCTTTGAGCCCGACTTTGAGTTGGGGGCGTGTCAATAACAAAAAGTCAAGGCAACCTTCGATATTTAAGTGATAATCATTCATATGAACTGTTCAGTTCTTTGTTTTCATTCAGTAAAGCGAAATAAACTTCTTGTCATTTTTGACGATACGAAAAAAATGCAGTCCATTTTTTGCAGCCAAAGCCACTTGAACACACACCATGGCATAATCACCACCTACGAACTCGTACACATGAACTTCTGAGGACTTGAAGGCAGCAAAATCTGAGCTTGGGTAACTGTCGTTGGGGAATTTTTCATGCACTCCCTGTTTTTGTGCAGGTTCCCCCTGTGTTTTCTAGTTTCCTCCCACCTCCCAAAAGCATATCAGTAGATGAATTGGTAATTGGCCTAGTGTTTCTGGGAGAGTGGAATGCAACTCTGTAGACAGGGTTAACTGGGAACAAAAATCAGGCCTGGAATTTGCTTTAATGTATCTCTCTAGATTTGTCCAAAGTACCAAATGAAAGTGTATCAACTAGTATTACAACTACATTAGATCCAACACAGTACTGTGCAAAAGTCCTAGGCATCCTATTTTTTTTTTTACTACAAACTTTGTTACAGATTTTTATTTTATGACTTCTACATTATCGAGTCAGTACAAAAACATTTTAGATTTCCAAACATTAGTTTTCCAGCACAACACTAAATGTTAAAGAAAAATGTTCGTATGTCAGTAAAGAAATCAAAGTCACTAAAGAAAGCAGCAGATTACATAAGAGACACTTTTCAGACGAAAAAACATAATGAAGGCTGCTGGGTTTCGCTGCAAAAATAAGAAGCAGGTACGACAGTCAAAGTCTCCAGAAGAGCTGTGGCTGCTTCTGCAAGATGCTCAATAAACCTTACAGCTCATTTCCTTATAAAACTGCACACATTGTACTTGAGACTACTAATTTTTTTTCACACCAAATATTGACTTTGTTTCAGTTTATCACTGTATACTGCTGTTTATAGTATTTATTTAAAATGTAGAAACATTTAATTTCATTATTTTTGGCAGCATCTTTGCTCTACAGCATTTCTTTGCACGTGCCTAAGGCTTTTGCATAGTACTGTATATCACATAAATAAAAACATTATTGCCAAAAACAACATTTTGTGCGAAAATGTAAATCATATATTCTATAGCATTGTATATCACAACATCATTATAATCGTCAGCAGCCGATTTAGAATTAAAAGTTCATTTATTTTGGAAGCTTTGCTGGCAGATGTACTGTAGCCGTGCGGGTAGATTTTCTTGCACTTTATCCATGCTGCTGTTCCCGTTTTTTTCCCAGCATTGTCTAGTCTACATGTATCCACAAACACAGGGAGTTGACAATCGAAGCTTAGCAGACTGAACTAATCAGAAGTGAGTAACATCATGCTAACAGCTAACATTTATTCACTGTTTTGTGCATGCAGATTGCCAGAAGTCTTTCACTGATTAAAAATAACTAGCTAATCTAATTTCAAAACTCGGAATGTCTCTGTATTCTCAGTAGCCTAAAGAATTTACAGCCTAAAAGCACACATTTTGAAGATGCCCATGTTACCGCACTGCATTGCCACATGACTGGCAAGCCTGGTTGTGTTTGCAGAGAAGAGAAAACTTTACACATAAATTGGGCTACTCCCAATATGTTTTAAAATAGGTAAAATTATTTATTACGTAGTGATCTTATTTGAATAGCGGAGTGGTAGATAGGGGCGTGGTTAAATTACAGTGACACAGAAGGTGATATACAGAGCATTCCAGTGAAAGTTTGATAGTTTGCTATGCAGAATGTTGATGTGCAAATGTGTAGATGGTGCTGCAGATGAGTTGTGTGTGAACATTTTCCCCGTGAGACTGGGTTGGTAAATACACACCAAAGCTGTTTATAATCATTTTTGTTTAACCGGTTTGCCTTTGAGCGCTCCATATTCAGCAGCCGTTCCCACCAAGTTAACGGAAGGGAACCTAAGGTCAGAGTGATGGCTCACTTCAGGTCACTTCAGGTTCCTCAGTGTCCTCACTTCGAGCTGTTAGTAATAGTGCCCATTGTGTTCGGTCCCCATCAACTGAGCACAATTCAGTGCTGTACATCACTTCGTGGGAAAGAAAATGGAGCTCTCAAACGCATCCTTGCTTATTTGCTGCATCGCCTTAACCCTGACAATTCTTCTTTCACTCCATCAATTTTCACAGCACATTCCCTCTCTTGCTTTCCCCTATGTTTTTCTGTCACACCTCCCCCCAAATCCTACACTGCTTGCTGCCTTCTTTGTAAACTCTTTCAACATCTCTTACCCCTAACCCCTTCTTACACCCCCGCAAACCAACTCACTCACTCACTCACACACACACACACACACACTCGCTTGCTCCTCTCTTGTCCTCTCCATATTCCTTTCTTTCTGTCGCTCCCTTTCTCTGCGTACTACGGTCAGGTCTCGTGGGGAAAGGTGGTTGGCAGAAAGCAGGCTTGCTGCCATAGCAACAGGAACCCTCCCTCTCCCACAGGTCTCCTTAGCAACTGGTAGCTTGGCATTGTTGTAATGAGCGGGCCCTATGTGCCAGGCTAACAGAGCACAAGTGTGTGTGTGTGTGTGTGTGTGTGTGTGTGTGTGTGTGTATTTGTGTGCCACATCTTTGTGTGTTGTACATGATTATAAAGTGCATGAGCACTGAAGGCATTCTTTTACTGTAAGCATGAATACATCTCCCAGCATCCAAAGAAAATCCCATAAATATCCTTGAGTACACAATGCGCCTTTGTCCTTTCGCATGAACTTGGATTTCATCTTAAACTATGCTATAAAATGCATTAATCTAGCTGTGCTTTAATTAAGAATCATGCGAGTGTGCTTCCTCATCTGTTTGCTCTTGATTAAAGTGATCAACTCTCTCCATGCCCTCGAACTGAAAGAATCGAAGCGTGACTTAATTAATGATTTACTAATTAATTGTGCATGCTCTGTCTAGGACAGAGGATGACTTTGTGCAAAAATGATAGTCAGTGTCACTGTCTTTTCACTCGCTGTTTGGAAGAGAGGAGTGACACAATGGGCTTAGGACTATCACTGAGCTCATTTATAAATGACTTACTTCACCTGGATGGCTGATATTGATTATAGGTTATAGATTGTTATTTGGGACATTTTCCAATTTTAAATCAAGTCTCTATTGAAAGAAAAACAAAAACTAGTGTGTTATGTATGAGCTTGTGATCTTCCTAATGAAGCTTCATGACTTTAAACTTGAACATCATTAGAAAATTACCAGCTAATTTGATAACTAGCTAATTTACTTAATGGTGGCGATGAACAAAACAGATACTCAGATACTGAAATCCCACTCATGTTTGCCTGTGGCAAATGGAAGCTAGTTTGTTAGCGGTTAGCTAGCTTACTTACTTAGCTAAGCATGTATTAATTAAATTGTTTAACAAATTTGTGATTGTTATAATGTATTTGACCATTTTAGCTGCTGGTAGATAAAGTGCTGAGAAAATGACAAACAAAAAAATAAATTGACACTGAAATCCTTTGTCTCTACCTGTGACAAAAGGATGCTAGTTTATCAGCAGTAAAGTAACTTAGCAGCACATAGGGCTGAATCCAAACAGCAAATTTCTGCATATTTATAGACGCTGCCTTTTTATTGAAGGTAAAGAAGTAGAAATGTAGACCATTTCAAAAAGCTTCCTGGCTATTAAAGATACTAAACTATTTATTATTCAACAGAATTTGTTTCTGATGACTTCAAGTGTCATTTTTAGGGGTACCTTAAGGGTGAATGGACATGGGCTAATTCATAAAAATATAACAACATTTAATTACAGCATTGGACATAAAGGTTGTGCGATATTGTTTTTTCCTTCAGTAGGAGTAAGTGAGAGAAAGAGATGTAGTGTAGAAGTATAGTTGGAGGTTGTAAGCGTATTAACTGTGGCGTCATTGTGAGCCACTTTGTCACGGGAAACCTGGCTGGACTCATGCTCTGTTGTGCCAGCCATTGGGATGGGAAAGTTTGGCTCATCATGCCCTCAAAGGCTATTTTGGTATGCAGGGCGGATTTTCTGATCCCCTGCTCTGCACTCAGATGCTCTTTAATCTGTTCAGTCTATTTTCAAACGCCCTCCTTCCTCCCCCAGTCCACTCTGTCCATCTCTAGCTTACCTGTTCCCTCAGACTCTCACTCCTCAAGCGGGAAAGGACTAGCTTGGCCTGTAAGTCCAAATGAGATCGGTCAAGGAGCTAACATCCAGGGGCCAGTTGTACCAGCTGAAGTTCAGTTATAAGTCAGGGTGTAATGTCAGTCCTAAACCATGAGTTGAGCGTAGTTAGTTTAACTAGTTTGGTGAAAAACATTTTTTGGTGAAAAATTAGATGTGTCATAACTAGTAGTGGGTAAAGTGGTCATAGATAAAACCTTTGTCATACAGAGTGAAGTGTTTCACTATCACCAGCCAATCAGAAACAGGATCCGACATAAACAGCAGTTAATATCCGTCTGTATTTGGTGTAATATATTTACTTCAAGTTAGTTATGTTTTAACCCTAGATAAAGAAGTATACATGCTTCACAATAAAGTGGTGACTCAATGTATTCATCTCTCGGATTTGTATTTTATACTGGTATGTGCTTGTTCAGTTCTGCTGCTTGTGCTCTAGTGCAACAAATTTAACAGCATTTTAGTAAAAAAACCTTAGCAAAGAAAAATAACTAGCACTTGCAAACTTAATCTGCATCGAATGACAGTATAATTACATTCATGCTAATATACAGAATATGGTACGTGTATGCCATATCTATACCTATCTCAGTTGGATGACATTTTGCACTACTAGATGAAAGAGCTTGCTACACTGACTAATATAAAAATAGCCATTGTCTTCTAAGCTATAATAGACTTATATGGTGAGGTATCCATATCCAGGAATCATATACCATGACTGTCTCTATTAAGAAATCCCCCTAACAAAATACAAAGAAAACAAAATGGATTTATATGCGCAATGTCTTGTTTTACTCTGTGCATGGTAGCATTAGTCACGTTGAACTGAATCACAGAGTAGTTTTGTTGACATCGGACGTTGCACCTACTAGGGGATCCTTATAAGTTTTAAGTTATAACTTAGGGCTATGTTGAAACTACAGTATGTCACTTGATGCAACCGGTAATCATTTGGTAGTTCATAAACTCAAACATAGTGGCCATTTACATTCAAACTAGGCTATGATAAAGCTACACGTTCCTTTCACTCACTTACTCTGGGCAGTGACAGACATCTCTGTGAAGAACAAAAGGAAGACTGTCTGTTGTCTGAGTTTTAACTGTGTCTTTTGTGTTTCCAAGGTTGTGATAGCAATTGTGAGCAATTTTCAGCAATTAGCATCTCTGTAATAATAGTTATTACAATAGTGGGTAGGCCAAATACAAAGAGATTTAGGCCACTGCTACAAACTCCTACCATTAAACTCATCTAATTTATGCAGATCAGGCAAGAACAAGAATCTGAGGCTATAGTGGGCACAGGCTCACTGCCACATGATTGGCTGAATAACTGCATGAATCAGCAGGTGTACAGGTATTCCTAACAAAGTGGCCAGTGAGTGTATGGTACATACCAAATTAATATTACATATTTATAATATCATTAAGATTCAACTTAACTATTGAATTAATTCTTTTTGCATCCTCTCTCTCAAGACATTACCCATTAATCCGAATGGCTGTGAGTTCATTTCCCCTCGAACAAATGAACGTTGCCCGTGACATCTTCCACAGGAAGTGTATCTTTAGCATTTGCTAATTTCCATCGATTGCCTCCAGACAGGCTTAGCAGATGAGCCCTCTTTCCCACACCCCTCTCATTTTAACTCTCCCTGCCTGTAATATGTTGTTTTGTCTCTCTGTCTCTCAATCTCCCTTCTTTGCTTTCCCTTCATAATGCACACAGTCAGTGTCTATCATTTACCACACTTGTGCTTATTCAAAATATGTCTGGGAGAGAGAGACCCATTGACAAGTCTGTACATAAAGACTGATGGCTGTGTGAGAAGGATTAATACATAATCGTTGAGCAAGGGTTGCAAAGCAGTTTTGGCCCTGCTAGCTACTAACACCACTTCAGCAATCCCCACTTGAAAAGTATGTTCTGTACGGTATCAAAAGGAGCAATGCACAAAATATAAAACAGAGGATTGCATTTAATGCTCCAAGGAGCATGTTCTGCAAATTAGCACAGTGCTTTTCTTGAGTCCTTTATAGGAATTCAAAAACTATCCATCCACACATATTAACCTATGCAGAAGACATAGAAGCATCAATAAAAAAATCCCCGTTGAAAAACACTGAAAATGACCAATGCTGTCCACTTTGTCTAAACTATAATCTATCATTATTGTCCTTTCTTTCTGTACCAAAGCTGAAGTTTGTGCAGTTATCCTAGTCTTGGCTATAGGCCAGACAACCAGTGGCCCCCTTAACTACACCTCATGGAAATATTTGATTAAGATGTCATCTTGAAGTCTAGATCAGTGGCTATAAAGTAGAATAAATGTCAGAGATGTCTCTGGCTATGAGTTGATGTTGCAGAAGCCTGATCTCACGGATTATGGCTCACAAAACCTGTTTACAGAAATCTACATGGTTTGCTTTACTTTGTTGCAAGAAACAACTGCTACATTCCTAAAAGGGCAGTTCTGAGGAAAGCACTATCTGCCCTCTTCCGCATACCTAAGCTCACAGACATCAACAATTGACTAATGCCACGATGATTGACAGTAGGCTACCCAGAGAACATAGCCAATTTTGCTTCCTTGGCTTGTTAACCTGAACTATACATCAAACCAAAACAACACTTGGTTTATTTTAGGGACAGGATTAGCATTCATAACTCTTCATAGGATATTGAACAAATCTAACCACATTGCCCTTGTTTGTGAAATTTTCTCAAGACTACGTTTTCCAATGCCTAAGCAATGCTTTAAGGTAATCACTGAACTATCTTCCTTATGGTTTGAAGGTTATAAGCTATAAAAATGCAAGACCTTGTAAAAGTGAGCAAAACCTCTTACATGACACAGGAGTGTAGAATGTTCGTAATTGTTGCCAGACAGTTTATAGTGTTCGTTTCCAACTGTTGAAAGCCATAGACATTTATAGTGCTTAAGATCTACATTTGAAAGATCTGTTTTGAATTTCTCAGTAATATTTCTGCCCTGAATATTTTGACCATCATCACTCTCAGCTTACTGCTCTCCTGGCCAACAAATGATCCCTCCGATCCAGGGTGCATTACAGCAGCTCCTGGGTTGACACCCACATGACGAACAGCCAGATTTAACCAGGATTATCACCAAACTTTCTGGGATTACCCTGACTAGAGTGGGATTGCTTGTGATTGCTGGATTGCTGTGTGTGTCTGTGTGAGTGTGGTCATAAGATTGTGTATGGGTGTGGATTCCTATGGATGAACTGATGAATGTGAGTGTCTGGTGAGTGTGTACGAAAGTACGTATGAGTGTGATGGGAAGGGCTAGGCAGTCTACTGACTCACATGAGACCAACAAGGTGTTTGGGTCAAACATGGAGCCATAGGCTTGCTGTTTGCAGAACATTACCACAAGCCACACTCTGGTTGAGCAAAGCAGACTTAACAAGAGGATCTGTGTTCTTTAAGGGATCACTGTTCTTTAGCATTAGAGGACAGAGATCAGGATAGAGGGGTCAAGCTACGCAATTATTTCTAGCTTGTCAGTTGCTGACTTATGGAATATGAGTCATGGTTTTGAACAATTTGAATGATGAGTCAAGGTTTTGTACAAGCTTATTTGTGTACCCTGAGCTTTTGGTAGTTTGATAGTGATGTTTGTTCTGAGCTACGGATGGTTAGTGGTAGTTACCAAGCAAGTCATGCAGCTTATACTTGACTTGCTAATCACCAGTCCTTAGAGACATCTCCTGTGGCAGTGTGACTGAATGATTGAAGCTCTCTTGTCAGTTGGTGTGAGTCACCTGACAGTCACAGATGAATCCTAGAACATCAAACTGCATGTGCTTCTTTTTTGCCGTAATCCACCTCTTTCACTTCATACTTTTATCCTTAACCCACCTCATACACGTCCCGCCTTTCTCCCCAGCAATTAATGCTGTAGTCATGGTTACCCCACTGCAGCTAACGTCAGCTGTGGCATAGCTGTCAGAGGGCTGCTTTCTGATCGCCTGACACGGGGCATTTTTCGACACTGTCACACCGTTTGGCTTTGATTAAGTCAGCCCCTTGCCTGCCGTGGCTGCACAACATTGGACTATTACACCAGCATGGGGGCTTGTGTCATTTGGCTGAGCTGCTGGTTGAGAATAGGAGCTCCTTGGAGGGGGGCCAGAGAACATAAATACCCCTCACTTATCCAATTTCTCACTGCTTTGAAAAGGAGCGGAGTCAAAGTGGCACGGTTTTTCGCCTGATAGTGTGGGCTGGAGAATCAGCCCTTCAGAAATCCCAAGAGAGAGCGCGTGAGCGAGAGAGAGAGAGAGACAGAGGGAGGGAGGCAGGGGGCTTTTTCAGATCAGCCAACTCTGGAGCTCATCTCCAGCTCAGCTCTCTATCGCACCAAGATAATTGGCTCACCTGGGTGCCCGATATACATTGACTAATATAAGCCGTAATAGCTCTCAGAATCACTATGGAAAAACAAGAAGCCTTTTTTTTTACAAAGAAAAGAGGGGAGAGATGGATTATATGTGATTTGATAGAGGTACTTGATGAACGTTTATTCAGTGAAAATAAGTGATGGATGCCAGCGTGTGTTGTGTTTTTCTTTCTGTCTGATGGTTTTGTTTTCCTGTTTGAGTACAGGTGAAGGACAAGTATGTAAGTGATTTTGGGGGTGTGAAAAGTATGGTTATGTGATAAACAGATGGAGGATATGGAGAAAAAGGGATGAATAAGTGTGAAAGTGAGATGATGGTGTGAACTACTAAATACTGTAACGGAGTTCTTGATGCTTAGGATGGTATTCATCTCATTTGCTAAACTAAAATCTGCTCAGAACAAAGAAAGACTCCCAAACTTGCTGTGTGTACCTTTTGTAAAATTAGCACTTCTAAATGGGCCTGCTTACAGGATTAATACTTGGTGGAGGTACTTCTCAGGCTAGAGCGGTAGATTAGACGTGTTAATTGACAATATTACACATATTGCCAAACCCAGGCTATGATTATTACAATATACAATGTGTACACAATATAAATACACAGTATACTACACAAAATTCATCTTTTTAATACTAAACATTTAAGATTTATTCACTGCAGTACTATTCATTAACTGTTTAACGAACGGGAGATGTATAGGATCTTGGGCCTATCACACCTAGGAGCTATTTAGTGTAGCCAGTCTATGTACATGCATGTTTTGGGAGGTGTGAGGAAACTGGAGAACCCCAAGGAAACCTACACAGACAAAAGAAGAACATGCACAGCGAGTAACCTGAGCTCAGGATTGAACCAGGGACCCTGAAGCTGTAAGGCAGGAATGATATGCTACTGTGCTGCCCAGGGATACATTACAAAACATTTTAAATGTAAACTTACTGTATACAACTACAACTTATTTAACTTCTTCTTCTTCTGATTCTGCTTTCATTTCTTGCATGGGTTATTCAGTGAATAAATTGTTAATTATTTAATATTGTACTTTAGAATGTATTTTAAGGGTTTAAATAATGATCTTTAACATAGCGTAGTTACAGTTTTATTACTGCTATTAAACATTTCATGGCTTCTCTTGTTTAGTTCACTCATTAGCAATCCAATTTTTTTTTAAAAGCTAAATTATCATCACTTATACTGTATGTTATAATCTTCAGGAGCAGCAGAAAATTTAAACAAGTGGTTTCCTTGAAGTGTAGGCCAAACTATTATCTGCAACTTACTCTTACAATAGATAATAATAAGGCAGAAATCCTGACAGGTAGCTATAAGAGACTTGTTTTGATTTGTGATATAGAGAGGTAGCAAGGAAACAAGAAAATATCATTTGTGCATGTGTGTGAGTCAGACAGAGGGTGTAATAGAGATGGAGATTAGTTGAGTGATACTGTACAATGATACAATGGATACAAGGATACTGTGGCAAGACAACAGGAGGTGCTTTCACATATAAAACCCGTAAAATTGACGGCTTAACTTTTCCGGTGAAGGTAGCAGTTTCTGTTTTTTCACACAAGCAACACAAATGTGTTATTGCCATTCACAAAACAACATCAATAAAGCTATCTCTGCTCTTGTTATTTCCTGGAAATTGCGTTCGGCTTTTGTGCCACAATTACTGTATATTTAGGCCTACTACTCTACCAAATAGTTTGGCAAAACAGAATGCCAGACATACTATTTTGTACAGTAGTATGTTGACACATGGAGTGATATCTTACACAATTCTGACTACAGAACTTCATGGAAAATACTACACTACATTCTGTAGAGTATGACCAATATTCTCGCATAGATATACTATTTTGATATGCTATACGTTATGGTGGTATGCTGTTGTGAACATTTTTCAGCCACGAAATTGCCAGAGATGCATTTCGTGCACTTTAAGAATGACTCCTATTCATACATGACCACTAAAAGGAAAAGAAACAGGAAAGTAAAATAGATCGTGTCAAAAGGAAGTTTGATGCTCTGAATTGCCAACCAGCCAGGAATGTATTTCACTCAACTACTGGAACCATATGAGAGTAAATGTTATGTGCGTCTGCATTATAGCATCTGATATTTGAAAAATGTAATCTGTACTCAGAATGTGTGCATGTATCAGAACTAGACATGTTTGTCAGCATGGAAAAAAAAAAAATCCTGATTCTATAGTGTTACTCTTCATATCTACACTATCTAAACTCTGTATTGCTACACTACAAAGTTCCCATACATGGTGCATTTACTATACAACATATGGTAGACTTGTTTCCTGTACAAGGCAATTAGTAATGTACATTGGGTAGCACTTGATGCACAACAAGCAGCCTGTCTTTGCGTTGTCCTGAAATGAACTTCTAGTAGATCACTCTCAATTATTAATTACTCAATTCTCAAAAAAAGAATCCCCAATTACTGTGTTGCAAGAAACAAACCCATGTTTACTTCATCTGTTCTTGTGATCTAAATATGGTTTATCTTGGCATTGGAAACAGCCCCCTCCCCTCTTTTTCTGTTCTCTTTGTTCTGGTGTTCTTCCAGCACAGTAAGCATGCCAGAATCACACCTCTCTCCCTCTCGCCTATCTCGCTGGCTCCCTGTCATATTTGGAGGCCTGCAATCGATAGGGGCGTCTGCGATCATGTTGCCACGTGTGATTCATTTGGGTAACCTTGGCGACGGTTTGATGTGCTTGCTGTGGCGTGTGTGTGTGTGTGTACATGTATGCGTGTGTGCATGACTCGGTTGGCAGTGGTGTGAGTCAGAGGGAGTATTTGCTGCGTGGAGGAGCAAGGCTGCCTGCTGTATCGATCTGCTTCTCAGTGCCTGCCACGCTTTACTAGAATGCTTTACCGTTTGATTTGAACGATTAGAATGATTAGGAATGAATTTTTTTTTCTTGATGAAGAGCCTTCATATCTTGATCAGCAAAGTAGTTGATGCACAATGGTCAAATTTGTGCATTTTACCTGGGAATGGTTTTATAGCTAGAATAACAATTAATGCCAAACAAATGTCAAACAAAAAAAAAACTTATAAAAGTGGAGATTTTTTAATTCATTTGGCCCTGCAGTATCATTGAAAAACACTCTACTATGAAATTGCTAGCAGAAATTGGTATTGTTAAACAAAAAGACATTTCTAATTTTAGATTTCTGCAGTCTAAAATGTAAAAGCAGTCAACTTGTCATGAAGGACAATAAATCTAGACAGAATAATAGAGCCCAGTTAATTGTAGAGTCCTCATACATTGTATTTTCCCTGATAAGATGTGATTTTATAACATGTATAGTATTAAATGTTTAACTATGTTTTTTTTTCTCCCCACCCCATTACCCATAATTGTCTCTGCAGAACTCCATTCGCCACAACCTGTCTCTGCATACCCGCTTCATTCGTGTGCAGAATGAGGGAACAGGCAAGAGTTCATGGTGGATGCTGAACCCAGAAGGTGGGAAGATGGGAAAAGGCCCACGCCGGCGAGCTGCCTCCATGGACAATGGCACAAAGTACCTAAAATCTCGAGGCCGGATAAGCCGGAAGAGGGCCATGGGGATGAGCCGAGGACTTGGCGCTGGGCCTGGGATTCAAGGGTCCCCAGAGCATGGTAGCCCAGCTGGGAAGGGTGGCATGGGAGTAGGGAGTGAGGAGTTTGATGCCTGGGCAGACCTGCACTCCAGAACAAGTTCCTCTGCATCCACATTGAGTGGCTGCCTGTCACCAATCGTGGCTGAAGCAGAGCCAGATGAACCAGAGGAGGGAGGGCTGTCCTGTTCGGCTTCCCCTCGCCTCTATCCGAGCCCCACTAGTACCAGATCACCTGCTCTGGGCACTGGGGGCCACTGTCCTTCAGTAGAGCTCCCTCAGTTGGCTGACCTTACTGGAGCCATCAGCTTGGATGAAGACTTCTCTCAACCACAGCAACTCAAGTGCAATGGCTACCATTATGGCCCAGGACCCAAAGGGGAAACATCATACTGTGGTACTGTCTATGGTCAGCCTTCCATGAGCATGCTGAGGCACCATGCCCCTATGCAGACTATCCAGGAAAACAAGCCAACCAGCTTCCAGCGACCCCTAAGGGCTTACTCAGAGAACAATGCTCTGGAGAGCCTATTAGCTGGTGGGCCACAGTACTGTGGGAAGGACATGGTGGTGGGGCAAGGTCAAGCTGCCCATTCACTAATGTCACGGTCTAATGGCATTGTGCACTCTCATGGTCATGATCAGAGCTGCAGTCACAATCACAGCCAGAATCCCAATCCCAATCAAAACCTTCACAATGATCATGGAGCAAACCATAAGCAGAACTCAAGCCTTCATCACAACCAAAATCCCAACAAGCATCACCCAGATCTAGACTACAACCATGGTTCCAAACATCACTCTACTCATGACTATGGCCAACCTCACAAGCAAAACCATAAGCTTAACCCCAGCTCTAATTCAAACCATATGCACAGCCATATGCAGCACAGCAACTCAAGGCAGTCAACACTCTCTCCCAGAGTCAACAATGATATGTTGCAACCCTACAACCACAAATCCTCCAATCCATATGGCCCTCGTGCCCACCTTCCCTCTACCTCCCTACCCCCTAACCCAGCCGGCTTCATGGATGTGCCCCAGGACCCCTCCTTTATGGCGTCTGCACCCCAAACCCGCCATCAACCTTACCCAGGTGCTCAGCACCAGGGCCTGACAGAACCCTGGCATGGATACTACCACTACCATCACCAGCCAACCCAGAATGGCAGTCACCAACCTGGTCACCACCAGCCACCTCCTAACCGACTGCAGCAGTCAGAGATGGAGATAGAAGTCCATCAGAGCAATCTGGATGGTGATGTGGAGTCTGTTCTTCTCAACGATTTCATGGACTCTACAGAGGGAATGGACTACAACTATGACGGATCACTTTCACAGGGTCTTGGTATGGGAATAGGCTTGGGAATGGGGATGGGGATGTTCGTAGGGCCTCCACAATCACATAACAGCCAGAGTTGGGTTCCTGGGTAACACAGAGACTAATGGGAAAACCTTACCCGTAGGGCCCTGTGGGAGATGGGGTGGGGTCTGATCAGGTCAGAACTGATTTGACTGTGATTTATTTTTGCTCAGAGAGCCAAACAGTACAAGAAGGCATTTTAAGGACGTATAGTTGCTGGAGTCGGTGCAGTCATTTTGAACGTAGAGTTCTCCATAAATATTCTTCCTCTTTCCTCTCTCCTTCTCTCTGTGTTTCCCTGCTGTGGATTAGTATAATGGCATTCTTCAACCACGTTTTGTCCTCTCTCTGTCCCTCAGTTCACTCTTTTATATCCATCACCTCTTTCTGGTCAAAAGCTCTCAAGCACTTTACATCCATCTCCCTAAATTCAGAGGCAGTAACAGCCACTCTGAAACCAGGAGAATCATATTGTTTGCTGGTTCGCTGGGTTTAATGTATCCAAATGACTCTGTTATCCTTCCAGAATGAAAAAAATTGTGTTGGTGTTTTTTTTTAAATTTTTTAAATAAAAAACTTGATTAGAGGATGGAGAAATAAATATCTGTGCTGTCAGGCAGTGTTGTGTACATGTTGGTCAGGGTTGTGTGTGTGTGTGTGTGTGTCGTCCCATGCAGGTTCATTGGATGTCCCTTTTTCCATATGCTAGCACACTCATCCATCAGCTCCACTTTATTGATATTCAGCATATCGTTTTTATTCTCCAAAGTAATGCACCAGCTATGCATCACTACTCCAAATCGAATGTGGCACTCAGAGTGTCTTTTTTTCAGGCAAACCAGCTTAATGTGTTTTGGCTAGAGTGATGATTGAAGTCAGTCTACAGCAAATGGTGGGGAAGAAGAGAAAGAGAGGTAGAGAGGGAGAGGGAGGTAGATGTAGACACGGTACGAGAAGGAGAGAGAGAGAGAGAGAGAGAGAGAGAGAGGAAACATGCAAATAATACCCTGTTCCTCTTTCTCTCCATCTGTGGATTTATGTAGCTTTCCCTGTAATGAGATAAGGAACGATCCGAGGCTACCACACTTCCTGAGCGAGGCTCTTTCCAGTGCACCTCTGGCCAACTTTACTGTGGCAGCCTCCTATGATCTGAAGCACTTTGAGCTTCAACTTAACTTCCCCTTTTGTTTATATTAGGGTATTGCATTATCATTAGCCTATGCAGTGTTACTTTAGATAATCAATGCTGATATATCAGTCATGAAGCCTCATTAACCCTCATTAACTCTGCCCTATCAATCCTAATTCAATACTGTGCTGGAATTTGCAGAATGTAACCTTAAATGACATTCTGTTGCATCAGCTTAATAAAGTAATTGGTTATATTGTGGTGATAACATTGCCAAAAGACAAAACCATAAATCCAGGCCCAGTCAGACCAACTTCTGAGAAAAGCTATATTACACTGCCTTCAGAATTTACACTAGTGAACTGCATGCTAATTAGCACAATCAGAAAAAAGGGTGCTATCTCCCTTTCACAGACGAACTCCTGTCATATCCTCTTCATCCACTGATTACACCTAGGGGAGATAGAAGTAATTAAGTGCTTACCAAGAATGATGATTTGTCTGTATGTTTCATTTTGAAAAGCAACTTTCAATTTCGTCATCATGCTGCCACACAAGAACACCTATACTACTCCAGTCAGATGTCTCATTACTAACCTCCAGATGGCCACATATCTGATATATCTATATTTCATTTGTCTTTTATTATAGATGTTATGTAATTTTGTGGCTTTTTTGTGGGAAAAAAAAATGGTGTCATACATGTTCAATGCGTTCCCCATTGAGTGGGTGAATCTGTTTGGACAGATTTCTCATGATGCTCGATCTCAGAATCTCCTCACCAGGTTTAAGTCTCTAGAAAAGTAGAGCAGGATGGATAGAAGGAGAGAGAAGGATAGAAAAAAGAGGAATGAGTGGAGGAGAGTGATCGATAGGCTGGCAGAGAGAGACGGATTGGAGAATGAATGAGTTGAAAAAGAGAGCAATAGGTTGCTAGAAGGAAAAAATGAGCTCAGAGAGAGACAGACAGATATATAGAGCGTGAGAGAGAGAGTGAGAGAGAGAGAGAGGCAAAGAGATAGAGAAGGAGAGAGAGAAAGAGAGAGTGTGTGTTTCCATCAGAGTACCTTCCCTCAGCAAAGCTGTTTGAATCAGGCCAAATGTCAAGTGCCTCTCTGCAGCTTTTCTTGCACACACTCTGATCAGATAGTCAGCCTTCTCCCTCTCTGTTTCTCTCTCTCTCTCATCTCTCTCTTTACCACTGAGGACAATAAAGCCTGTCTTCATCTACCGTCTCTTTTTCCTCTGCCCTCCTTTATGTTCTTGGTGACCGGCGCTCTATCATTCCCCCAGCCGTGTTTTGGTCCCTGACCCCATGTCTGCTTCTGTGTAAAGCTTCTTGTGTGTGTGTAGCACAGTGGTGTATCTGAAATGACTATGGAAATTCATTGAGGTTGTGCCCTGGTATCCACTATGCCTGGCTAACAACAATATACAGTTTATATTTATTGGGTAAAAAGATGGGTCTGTGGGTGAATCTGTGGACCCCTGAATCTCCTGTCATCTTTATTATGAAATCATGATGTTATTACATTTTGACTTATGTTTCCTCCTGTACAAAATCTGTATGGAGAAAAATTGTATAATAATTTTTGACAAAAATATCTTGGGTTTATTTCTTTTTTAAAATGATGTATCTGCTCATCTGGTGATTGTAAAATAAAAACAAAAGACAGAATACTTCCTCTGTGCTTGTGTGTGTATGTGTGCATGTGTGTGTATATATGTCAGGGTCAGGGTCATGGTGGATTCGGCCTAACACTGGGAGCGATGCAGGAATACACCCTGGATGGGTCGTCAGGACACTGCACACACACACACACACACACACACACACACACACACACACACACACACACACACACACACACACACAATATATAGTTAGGTCTGGAAGTATTTGGACAATGATAGATCTTTTGTGATTTTGCCTTTATACACCACCACAATGGATTTGAAATAAAACAATCAAGATCGAAGTGTAGACTTTCAGCTTTATTTTAAGAGGTTCCACAAAAATATGGCATTTACCATTTAGGAATTACAGCCATTTTCAGCAAAGTACCTCCATTTTCAGGGGCTCAAAGGTATTTGGACAAAGTGACATAATTGTAAATATAACCTCAGTTTTAATACTTGGATGAAAATCCTTTGCAGTCAGTGACTGCCTGAAGTCTGGAGCCCATGTTCTCAAAACTGAGTTTCCTCCCTGGAGATGCTTTGTCAGGCGACTGACTTGGCCATTGAAGAATATTCCATTTCTTTGCCCTCAAAAACTCTTGAGTTGCTTTCACAGTATGTTTAGGGTCATTATCCACCTGCACTGTGAAGCGGCGACCTATCAGTTTTGTAGCATTTGGCTGAATGTGAGCAGAGAGTAGAGCCCTATACACCTCAGAATTCATCTTGAATACTTGAAGTATCTTCAATACTTCTGTCAGCAGTCACATCATCAATAGACACCAGTGAGCCCATTCTATTGGCAGCCATACATGCCCATGTCATAACACTTCCTCCACCATGTTTGACTCATGATGTGCTATACTTTGAATCATGAGCTGTTCCTTTCTTTCGCAATACTTTTCTCTTCCCATCGTTCTGGTACAAGTTAATCTTGGTTTCATCAGTCCAAAGAATCTTATTCCAGAACATGGGAGGCTTTTTTTAGATGTTTTCTGGCAAAGTCTAATCTGGCTTTCCTGTTCTTGAATGTTACCAGTGGTTTGCACCTTGTTGTAAACCCTCTGTATTTACATTCATGAAGGTGTCTATTGATTGTATATTTTGACGATAATACGCCTACCTTCTTCAGAGTATTCTTGACTTCTGCTGATGTTGTGAAGGGGTTTTTCCTTCACCAAGGAAAGGATTCTATGATCATCCACTTTAGTTGTCTTCCGTGGTCTTCCAGGCCTTTCGATGTTGTTGAGCTCACCAGTGCTTTCTTTCTTTTTAAGAATGTACCCAACTGTTGATTTGGCCACACCTAAGGTTTTTGCTATCTCTCTTATAGGTTTATGTTGTTTTTTCAGCCTAATGATGGCCTCTTTCACTTGCATTGAGATCTCCTTGGACTTCATATTGGTAGCTCCAGTT